>VZSZ01006188.1:316146-475368 GCA_013398815.1 Ibidorhyncha struthersii | reverse complement strand
AGAGCGGCCCAGCAATGACTTCCCCCAGCTCCCTCAGCACTCGAGGGTGCATCCCATCAGGCCCCATGGATTTGTGGATATCTAGTTTGTCTAACTGATCTCTAACTTGCTCCTCATCAACCAAGGGAAAGTCTTGCTTCCTCCAGACTTTCTCTGTTATCTGCAAAGTCTGGGTTTCCCAAGGACTGGCCCGAGCAGAGAAGACAGAAGCAAAGAAGGCATTTAGCAACTCCGCCTTCTCTGCATCTTCTGTCACCACAGCACCTGTCTCGTTCAACAGCGGGCCCACATTTTCCCTAGTTTTCCTTTTGTCTCCTATATACTTAAAGAAACCCTTCCTGTTGGCCTTGACATCCCTCGCCAGGTTCAATTCCAAGGCTGCCTTGGCTTTCCTTGTTTCCTCCCTGCATACCCTGACAGCATTCTTGTATTCCTCCCAAGCAGTCAGCCCCTTCTTCCACCTATTGTAAACTCCCTTCTTCCTTCTTCAGCTTGAGGTAGGAGCAGATCAGGCTAACAGAGAGACCAGGTTAGAACAACTTCGGCTCATTTCTGCATCTCGCTGAGCAGTGGTTCTCATCCAGCAAAGCACTTAAGCAGATGCTTAACTTAGTACTCAGCACCTTGCAGGGCAGAGCAGAAATGTCATACGGCAGTCTCCGGTGGGATTGGAGGAGGGTATCTGGTAAGACTTTGTTGTGTGTGTACGTTTGCTATACAAACAAAAGAGTAGAATTGTGGAGCATAAAGAACAGGAACGAAATATTCATCATTAATTTCCTGGTCCTTGGTCTCTATGGAATCTGAAACCGGGATGTTGGAACTAGGATGATACAGGTTCCTGTCATGCAGCGAGATGCAGGGATCGTAAGTCCTAGTTTTCCAGCAAACTTGCAACGTTCAGGAGTAAATTTTTAAACTGGTTACATGTTTCTTTTAAATTATAATGAAATTGTTTAAAAATAGGCTCAAAGATTTCCTATATCATTGCTTTAAATAAGATATTACAGTACTAAATCTTAGGAGTTGTTTAGTACCTGGTATGGCTACGTCAGAAACTCTGGTTTCACATGCATAATGCAACAACTACCGACCTGCATGGAAAAAACCTATCGCCAACACGACGAAACGTAGAATTACATTTGTCAGTATTAGTGGTGCTGTACAAGAGGGAAAGGTTTCTATGCCAAATAAAGAGTAATGTACCCGATTATCAGGAAAATGCAGCTGATGCCTAGACTAATATTGACCCGTTCCATTTAATACTGGAATTAGACCATTAGAAGAGATACTGAAATATTTGCATGCTAAGAAGTGGGGTCAAGAAGCTGTACTAAGAGACAGCCAAAATTGACTACAGTAATAGTTTATTGTATTTTTTTTTTAGTAAATACAAGCAAGCTCATTAGATGATCCCTATCTAATGGCACACACAAATACCCACAAACAAATTTTCAGTCAGTCTCTTCCAAAAAGATGCTCAAAGCAGCAAAAGTTATTCCTAAAGCACTGTTAGTTGGAATTGAGCCAGATTCCTGACCCCAGTACTATTTCTCAGAACTACATGAAGACTATATGAATACTTATGAGAGTGCCACATCAGAAGGAAAGAAGATATAATCCATTTATCACGGTGTTTTTCAGATATCTGCTGACAAATGTGTAAAGAAGAGTTTTACAATGAAACTTCATGTAAAGGCAACTCAAAAGTTTTGAAACTAGCCTTACTTAACTGTTCCTTTTAATTGCAGTTTTAATTAATGGCAAATAGATCATAATTCCTACTTCTTCCTCCCTCATGCTTAATTCTGCATGAATAAATTTAAAAAGTTACAGCATCTTTGTGGCATCTCTTATAAGCTACTATAGATTTTATGGAGTAGGATCTCTCAGGGGGTAATCACATGCACATACAACATCTGTGCAGTTCAGAAAAGGAAGAGGGAAACTTACATAGTCAGGAGAGAAATCTATCAAATAAAGCGAGCTAGGTGTTTGTGACGTACCATTGACTAAGCTGGCATTTGCATTATCAGTGGCATTTGCACCTGCTGCACCATCTGTAGCTGAAGGAGGGTGGGAGGAGGGATGGGAAGAATCTACTGAGTAATAATGGATAAAAAAAAACAATAAATAATAATAATAATAACAACATGAACAAATGTACATGACAAAACAATAAACATTTATGGAATACTATGGCTTTGTTTTCTCCAAAATCAATCTGGTTTAAATTAATTAACATAACTTTCAAAAGCAAAATGTCATTACAAAGGTGTTACAAAGTAAGGCAAAAACTCATACATGGAATAATAATAATAATTAAATAAATAAATATGAAAGACATTTAACAAAGTTAACAGAGTTGGTGAGAACTGACTGTACACAGTACTATGTACATTGCTTTGGTCCCTTTATGTGTAATTTTTTCATTTTAATTAGTGTAAGGCAAATACTAAAATGGTTGAAATATTTCCCTGAAATTAACGAATTAATGCAGTGCATGGGTAGTTTTAAAATATGCAGCATACTATGTAGTATATACAACGTTACATATTTTGTGTTTTATGTAATGTTGCATTTTATGATATATTATTGCTGATACATCCCAGTCTAACATGGGCTCAATCTATGTCCTGCCATAACCTAGTTAATACGCACATCGATCTGAGTAGAAACATTAAACTTTTCAATATTTTAGGTGGAAATGTAGAAGTAGTACAGAATCTTGGCAAATATAATCTTGAGAAGAATAATAAGTTATTTTAAATCTAAATGACAGGCATTACATAACCGCCTGTTTTGTGATGAAATGAAAGCAGTATCACAAAAGAAAATCCTCTTTTTTGTTTTCAGCAATTATCTGTGTATTAGAGAAATTGCTCAAGCAACCTTTCCTAACAGCAAGGTGAAAAACTCAAGGAAGGTTTTATTATTTTATTATGTTTTTTTTATATAAAGTTTTGATCTGTTTCTGTTGGCTAATTATTTATAACAGAAGTCCTATAATGAATCCTGATGGAGACTCTCGCACTTCCTCAGTACTTGACCCATAGCGACTGTTTCACACTGTACTGGTTTGTTTTTCAAGAAAAATGGTCTTGTTTTATTTACAAATGGTAAATTGGGAGAAGAAAATAAACAGCATACAGAGTTTAAAAGCACACCCTGCGTAACTACATTCATGAGAATTTCAATTGCAAATTTGATTACTGTGATGGTAATACCTTAAACTGTTTTGGTTATTCATGCTTATTTTTTATTCCATTTGGAGACTCATACTAACCAGCACAGCATGAACTGCTAACAGCAAATCGTGCATTTCAACATTTAATATACTGTAATTTACTTCTGGAGAATAACTGATTATTCAAGCTTAACATTAAGATTTGCGACACCAACAACGTGTGCACACTTAAATGTTTGCCATGAACAATCTTGTTGATTTGAAATTATTCTTTAATTTAACTGGACTGATTCAAAGACAATTATTTTAATCATGAGTTCAACCCTGATTTGCACCAAAGCTTGCTGGCTAAAAGCCTCCTCCTTTCATTTGATGTGGTACAATTCTTACTCTACCTGGAAGCTGATGTCCATCCTCCTGTTTCACACCTGTATGATGATTTTTACAAAATGTTAATGAACGATAAAAGCATACACCCACATAAGACTGAAACAAACATTTGTGATTGGCAGGATTTCAGAGAATCACAGGTTTATATACGAGGGTACATTATTTGAGTTTGGGCCTCGATCTCCAACCAGCTCTGCCCAGGCACTCCTCCGCACTGGCACCAAGCCGCTAGCAACGTTAGAAAACGTGAAGGAATTTTCTTGGTATTGTAGCTATACCCCGTTAGATATGGCATCTGCACAAAACGTTCTTACACACCGCCGTAAGAATCTCTGTCTCTGGGCAGTAAGTTACGGTCACAGTGCAGTACGTGACTCTGCTGTCTCAGATTTCTCCACCCCTGTCTCTCATGCCTATCCGCCATGAAACAGGAGAGAATCACCAGTGTGCACAGCAAAATAACGCACAGGGATGGCCAGCCCAGTTAAACAAAGAACCTGAGGGCAGACAGCTGTCACTTACAAACAGCTACTGAACTTGCTCCTTCTCACCTACGATGTCCTTAGACACTGCCAAAACAGATACTGCCAGAACTCCAGAGGTCTGTGTCTTTTAATGACAGTGAGATTAGACGCTAAGATACCGTTCAAAACTAGTCTGACATGAAAGCGTTTTACTTCGGGAAGTTTCAGTCTTTCTCCTTTTAATGTTCCTACAACTTCTCATGCCTAGCAGGCACCGCGTGTTTCTGTGTAGAAATGAATTGGTCAACATTTCATAAAGTCTTTCATCACGTAAAAAGGGATTTCCTCAGAGAAATATGGAGTCAAGTGCAACCACTTGTTGAACATTCAGAAATGGAAACTGTAGGTCATGAAAACCATTTGAATTTGGCATTGCAACCTGCGGCTTCAGAGTAAAAGGATGGAAATGAAAAAAAGGTGGAATCACACTGCCTGACAGACGCTAAGTAAAATGTTCCGTAAAGCTACAACTACTCTTTTTTATTAGTAGTGAAAAGCACTAAAGAGAGTGGAAATGTCTAAGAAGATCCCATATTAACTGGCCCTTAATTACGTCCGAAATATAAATATTCTTAGCACAAACTTGGAACAAAATTATGAAACTAGACCTGAACAATTTACAAGACTGTACTAACAAAAACTGGAAAGGACACACATTAAATCAAGTTTCTGCTGAGCGTGCAACCCATAAATTAGCAATTGCTTATGACATCACGCTATAATAAGGTGAAAAGTCTAAAGAGGCTTCTCGATTTCATTAACTGATATAGGGCATCAAAGTTAAATGCTCTGGTTCATTTATTGCAACTTTCCTCTCTTTTACTATTCTTAGTTTGACCTTTACTCCTTAAGAAACTCAAATGCCTCTACAGTCAGTCACTGACATTAAACAACTAGGCTAGCAAAAAGCCACATCTTATCTTCATTTTATTTTTGAAGTTCAAAGAAAGATGCTATTTCCATGGCCAAGGTTTGGTTTTTTTTCTGAAAAAAAAAAATATTACATAGATGTAAATGCACAAGAGCAAAACCTTAGCAAATTTTAGGTGAGCATGGATTTATGTAAAGAAGACACAGCAATGGGAGTAAGCCCATGTATTCCCTTGCATTTATTATGTACTGAGAGTCTGCAATTTCACACTGGAAAAACATCTTGTTACCCAATGTATTTATTGGTTAACAGCTTTTGCTGTTTTTCTGTGTGACATGTAATGACAAAAATGTATACAAAAAAGGAAATTTTTTAAATAGTATTTATTTGTCAAGCACGGAGGAGAGCTCTGGCTACACAAAGCCCAAAAGCCTTCTTCGGAGCATCCTTATGTGTTGTGAAATTTACCTTTCTTATCTTTCTTTTCTTCTTCTTCTCCTCCAGCACCTAGCAGAGTAAAGATGATGCCCGTCTGAGAATTCACACCCACGGCAGTTACAAGCATTCGTCCAGAGCCTTCCATGACATGAGTACCTGAAAATATGCAATATAGATTATATATAGCTAAAAAAATAAAAAGAACAACCATTCAATATTGTATGTGAGGCTTTTACTATAGTACCGAGAGAAACTTTGAAAATCTGTATCGGCCAATATAATTACATACTAAAAATAATCCCTATTGTTATATATTATTCTCATCCAAGAATGGATGCTTAATTACAAACCTTAGGCTGCACATCCATTAACCACACACATCAGATTGTCTTTTTGAAAGAAATGTTGTCACTAATGAAGTTTACATAATCTTGGAAGATAACAGTTTAGCTTCACATGGTTAACTCTTGTAACTTTGAAAATATTTTTTCAGAGTTCTGCAAACATTCCGCTGTGACTCTAGTCAAGACTGCACTGACTTTATGTGGAATGCTATTACATAAATGAAGTGAAAATATGTGTGCAATTTCTCTTATCTTTCGCTGTTACGGTTGATTTACAGGCATAGAGAAAAGTATTTCTGGAAACAATTTCACATTTTCAAACTTGAAAAATCAATACAGAGAAACATCTTCAAGGGGATGTTTAATGAAATCAGGACACTCCCAAATAGCATGAAGAATCTGACGTACACTTGAAAATAAATTCAGTATGTACAGAGATTTCTATTACTCTAAAACAAATCAAAATGCACATTAAGTTTTTTTCCAAGAAGGATCATTTGTTTAACTAGGTAATTATATCATTAGATTAAGTAAATTCCTTTCGAGAAATATTTCATGCTTTATTGTATAGGAATTGTTTATTTACAGCTCTTTCTCCTATATTGAACCAAATGTTAGGTGCATCTGAGATCATAGCCTCTTAGAAACCTTTTGCGATGAGTTGCGGAAACAGAAACAAATAGAAATCCCTAGAAACAGTCAAAAGTATGCTGATTTACATTTTAGAAAATTTTATTAACAGAGCAAACAAAAGCTTATTTAAAAACCCCTGTCATTGCAGCATAGGAACAAATGTGCCAAGGATGGTACCAAATTGTGAGTAATTTGTCATCTGATATGGTGACAAAGTTTTAATGTAAAAACTTCATTGTTGAAGTAATATTTAAAATGTTCGAAGAGAGACATCCTTAGTAGGCAGTGAATTTTAAAAAGATATAAAGCAGATCAGTAGTGCTTCTATGAAACAGATAAAAACCAAATACATGATGACCAGAACCTACTGATAAAGCTATTCACTAAAACTGAAAGAGAAGCGTACCAGAGATGGAAAAGCTGACGAATACCTGTTGAGAACTACAAGGGCACTGCCAGGGTGCGCAGAGATGCAGCTAGAAAAGGAAAAGCTCAGCTCAAATTGAAATTGGCCAGAGATGTCAAAAACTACTAGAAAGGGTTCTTCAGGTACGTAAGCAACAAGCAGAAACAGAAGGAAAATACTGGCCCACTGTTAAACAGGAGAGGTGACGTAGTCACCCACAACGCTGAAAAGGCAGAGGTTCTCAACACTTTCTTCACCTCTACCAGCACTGTTGGCCCCTGGCCTTGGGAACAACAATCCAGGTTGATGCAAACACAGACCCACCGTCAGCGAAGGCAGAGTTGGTATGCAAACTCTTACAGGAGCTTGACTCCTACAAATCGATGGGCCCTGACGTTATCCACCCAAGGGTGGTAAGAGAGCTGTCGTCGTGAGGCGCTCTCCGTATCTTTGAGAAGTTGTGGAGACTGGGGGACGTCCCAGAAGAGCGGAAGAAAGCTAATATCACCCCCATCTACAAGAAGGGCTTAAAGAAGGATCCAGGAAATTACAGGCCCATCAGTCTTACTTCAGTCCCTGGGAAAGTTATAGAACGAATCCTCCTGGGGGTTATCACGAGTCAAACGAAGCACATGATTGGGAAAAGCGCTTGACAAACCTGATCACCTTCTACAACAAAGTAACCTGCTTGGTTGATGTGGGGAGCACAGTGGACATTGTCTACCCAGATTTCTCTAAGGCTTTCAACGTGGTTCCCCACAGCCTCCTCCTCAAGAAACCGATGCATTACGGTCTAGACAAGTGGTCTGTGCGGTGGGTGGGGAACCGGCTGACAGGCCGCACCAGAAGGTGGTGGTCAATAGCCCCTTTGCAAACTGGCAACTTGTCACAAACACTAACAATTTACAATTACCAACTTTGCCATAAATGTAAGGTTCTCCATTTACTTTCCTTAAGACAACTTCACTGTTTCATTCATTCTGTAACAGCATGAATTAGGTAAAGTCATTAACCGACTTCTCCTAAACAATTCGGTGGCTAATGAGGCAAAAATACTGGTATGCTTATTCTCAACTATCTTGCCCCTATCACTTACCCACTTCCATCATTAACTACCACTCAGTATTTTACAACTCAAAGTTGTTCGCTGCTGCCTGTAGTTCTGAAATGTACCACAGCAGGGCACGCCTCAAGCCAGAGCAGAAAATAAATCTTCGAAAAAGCTTTCTGCAAACTCCTGCAAAACGACTTTTAACCAACTGAATTATGAGCCCGTTACATTCAACAAATGGGGAATAGAATTAATTTCATGGAGGATCTTACTGGACATTCAGATCTACTAAACCTGAAGGGCCATGGAAAGATTCTTTCTCCTCACGCTTTTTAAAAAATCATTTTATTGGGTCTATCCCCATCTACGTGTATTCATTTCATTGAGCTCAAAAGCTGAAAAAAGAAATATAAATGGATGTGTGTCCTTAAATAGATATTTATACATATATATGTGCACACATTTGCAACCCATTTTTTAAAAAATCCCATCTTCTTATTACTGCTCATCCAGTTGCTGTCCTAGAACATATTAAGCCATGCAAGTATCCATTTATAATCAAAGTATCTTCTAAATAATCAAAATTTCTCATGTTCTTAAAAGGAAAACAGAAACACAGAACAGAGAACATCTGTCAACACTAAGCCTAACTTAAGAGCATAAATATCTCATCAGAACACTAAGGAAATTTCAGCTGAAATAAGCCAAATAACAACAAAAATGCACTAATGGTCAGGTATATTTTTTTTAAAAAAAGCAGCACACCTTCTTAGTGCATTGAGACCTGTTCCTATGGCTTTCTGAGATAAAATTTGATTCCTTAAAAGGTCATCTGCTTTCTTTCATATGATAGAGCAAAACATCACAAACATACAAATTAGGAGCGCCACCCAAACAACAAAAAACAAGTTTCATTCAAGCCTAAGGGAACAGAAAAGATCTTTAAAAAAACAGAATAGCCTTGATTGTACTGGATCAGACAAACCAGAAAATGTCTGAAACTTCACTCAGAAATTTAGAGGAACTTCCTTTAAGATATCACACCATTTAAAATATATTTTAATTAAGAACTCGCTTTTAGTATTCCTATGTTTTGTTCTGAAGGAATCTTCTTCTCTGTTGGACTACAAAGGTGAGTAGAAATATCCTCCAAAGAATGGCCTGTACACCTGTGCGTCACAGCCAGCTTTGCTAAGAAAACATGCACCCACCAGATTTCAAGGTTACATCTGCACATCTGGAGAGGGAAAAAATGTCTTACCGTGAAGTGCCTTTCTGAACCTTTTCTTAACATTAGTCTAGTAATACAGAATTGCAAACTGTTAAGGTGCATACAAAAGCATGTTTTAGAGCACGTACTAATTTATCAGTAGATTACGTTCCACTAGTACTACTGGAAAAATTCTTCAGCATCTAAGCTAAACCAAAGAGCTCGACCTCCTGCCACCACCTGACACTGGCAATGTCACCATTTAAACAGTATTATAATTATATTAGCTTGAATAAAGAAATGGGCTCTATGAGTTCAATCAGCTATTGTTATGTAAGTGGAATTCTGGAACGAATGCATGGTTTTCACTTCATCTGTACACTTAGCATGTATTTCAACTTCATGTTGAACAATTCTACTGGCTGCTTTCCTTCTCAAGATTAATTTTTCAATATTTGTAAAACACATTTTTTTCCACATGCTGAGTATTTAATTTGAAGTTGATAAATAGTGAACATTCCAAGACAGAAAAAGGAAGGAGTCTGGTTTAGTAAGAAGAGAGATAAACAGATTAGACAGATAAGGAACCTATTACAGCACATACTTTTTCAGACAAAATGCAAATAAATATAAGACTGCTTGGAAACCCCCAAATCTAACAATAGTACTGGTGAAATAGATTGGAAATAGGGCTGAAAAACATGGAAAGAAAACCAGACGTGCCAGTTTGGGGGGGTTTATACTGTTTTACTACTTCCAGCAAACTTGTGGTGAACAAAAATTCTCTGTCTGTGTATTAAACAACTGGTTTAGTCACTGCAATTATTAAGAGGTAACTGAAGTTAATAATAAGTGAACCAACCATCGGAGTATCCCCTATTAAAAAAAAAAGAGTTTTCCGGAAAAAAAATCATCTACAAGTAATTTCAACTTATCCAAATAATTTGGAACATCTGAAGTTGGCTGCTCTGTTCTGAAAATTTCTGCTGTGCTAGAAGACTCGCTCGAAATATTTTTTGGCAGGGACTTAAGACAGAATCAGAACTATTTTCCTCCAGGCAATAACTGACCCGATTCCTTAATCAAGCTTCCTTTTTATTTCCAAGACCTAACAAAGCACCATGACCAAGAGATTTCTTTTGTTTACTTGTTCTTGAATAAGCTCCATCATCTTTCTTTCAAATCCTTGTTGCACATTGATAGAAACACGCATTTGTAAAAGTTCGGTTCGGACAAAGTACTGTTCTGTCAGCCTCAGTTCAGTGAGAACTACACTAGGTGAGCTCCTCTACGTAACTCTTTTGTACCTTAATCAAATTAATCTAAATACCTGGAAAAGAAGTTTTCAACAGTAAGCCTCATAATGTATTTTTTACAATGATAACTATTATTACGTGGTACCCCAAAATACTTCACTGTGTGCAATACTGAGGCCAGACTCAGATTCAAAAGTTCAGGAATCATGGATTTCTCCAAACTTTGAACTATACAAAACTTAAAGGGCACATCAGCTTCAATGAAGACAGTTGAGGAGCAGTCAGTTTGGTTACCCACGCTGTCCTCACCCGTTGCTCGATACATGCTCGTGCTCATTGTAAAGATATTTAACGTCACCACAGTCTCAGTTAAGCCGATGAATTTTGATGCAATGGCTCATGCTACACTATGCATACAAATCTCTGGTAACGAATTAAAAGAAAGAAAATGTTTTAGACAGAAGTATAGTGGAACTAGAGAACAGAAGCTGCTTCTTTTGGTTTCAGGTATATCAGTCTGTATTTCCATTTCTGCCGTCCTAGGTGGTACCAAACGGGCTATATACAGATGGAAATGGACCATCTGGTTCAGTCAGCACTTGTACTCTCTAGAATTGCTTCTCAAGTGCAGTAAATTACTATCTGGATGATTAAACAGGACATTAAGCACAGAAAATCATTTGGTTTAATTATGTCATTGAAACGGATCGAATATTAAAAATGTTGTTTCAGGTGCCAATGGTGAAAATAATACTTCCTGATTGAGGGTGTTCATCTTTCACCAAATTTAGACTCGCAAAACAAACCATGGCTGCAATTCAAATGTTACCTTTTTTCAGTTATTCCTTTGTCAAACACAGACTGTTTTAATTACCAACAGACGAGTAGAGGAGAAGAGTGGCAAGCAAGATCCTGACAATATCTGTCTAAATTCCAAAAGTCCGCCTGGAGATAACTTACTGATGTCTTCAGGTGCCAAGATAAGAGGAAAGTTTAAGGTCTGTTTGCTTGTTTTGTGGGGGCTTGGTTTGCTGTTTTTTTTTTCTTTTAACAAGTTTTATAAAAATATAGGTCTAGGCTAACATCCAACAGGGACTCGGTTTCTAAACCAGGTCAAACCCGCCCTGAAAGACACGGTGGTTTCCAAGTTTTTGGACTATTAACAATTTACAGTGGGCACATCAGCTCCTACATCGCTGGGATTAAACCTTGCACTTTATCTATGGAAGAAGGTAGTTTTTTGCATGGTAGAATCTCCAATCATCAACTCTACTCCTGGGCAGATAGAGATTTTTTAACACGGTATGAGTAAAAATTTATTAGTGTAGGTATGGAACAAAAGTCTGCACAGTGCTTGTTAAAGTATTGCATTAATTCTTCACCTTCTTTGTAATCACAATAGAGATTACATACTAAGAGAAAAATAAAGAGTATTAAATTTCTTCAACTCTACAATAAAAATACAAAGACAAATTTCTCTCCTTAAAGCAAAGAAATTTGAGTTTTGGGAAGCAAGACCAAAACATCTTTTCTCCTAACTCGACTCTGCCTTCCCTTTCTCTTCCCACCATGCCTTTCCTGTTTTTTCACAGCCACCACTGAGATCTGTGGGTATTCAAAAAGACCAAATTCAATTTAGGAATATGTGAGAGTACACATATCAATGGAAACTTCATAATCAGAAAGCCTCTGGAATTCAACAACGGGATATTTTAATTGATAGAAGTGTCTGTTATTTCATGATAGCAGTTTCTATAAGAAAATATGATTCTGAAAACTTTCTCTTTAAAATGAAAATTTTATGCCAGTTATGAAGTTACACTTACAAATCAGTACAACTGTCAGCTAAGAAAAAAGCAATGGAAAAAAAAAATGCACAAATATTTCAAGGACAATATCGGAGTACAAATTTTGTTAGGAACAGTAACAGTGAGCTACCCTTCCTCAAAACACCACTGCAGACCAATCTGTTTACACACTGGGAAGCGTCTGCAAGATAATTCTTAATCCACACTCAAGTTAAACCTAAATATCTACACTACTAGGATAAATCAAAATATTGTAAATCTAGTAAAAATAACAGTCAGTAGCTTCATACACTACTCAGGAAATTTAGAGCACTTCCTCACGTTACCCTACAATGTATTAAGGAGCCCGAGGGACACCAAGAATTCAAAAGTGGCACTGTCTCCACTGTTCAGCATTTCTATGCTGCCTGCAAATACTGACCTCTCAATTGTATCTTCTCTGCACAAATGCAGCCTTCAGAATTTGCAGCTACTCCACTAATCTTTATTAGCCTCTACTAAACATGTGCAAACACATTTTTCAGATGTTTCTAACTTGGAAAAACTTGGGGTTTTACAACATGAACAGCAAAAGGCAAACACTTGGCAGAGACACTGCAGCAAAAACATTTAAGAAATAAAAAACAGAATACTTTTAAAGAAACCAAAGGATTTTTTTTCCTAACAGAGCAAAAGAAATTTATTTTGCTGCTTTATTCTCAGAAGTGATAGAAATATTTTGTGTCATTTGAAAAAAATCCTGTTTAATGCAGTTTCAGGCAGAAGGATGCTTGAAGATGCTTGATGTCTTTTGCGTGACAAACAGACAAGGCCAGTGCCTGTGTTCAAAAGGTCAGTTGTATCTACCTTACCAAAACCTGAGGGTGTGGAAAAACAACACAAATCAAAACAGAACAGTGCATAAAAGACAACTCAGCAAGAATTCAGGCAGATTTACCTGACAGTAGCATTGGGTCTTTGTCAACAGATTTGCGGACTTGATCTGACTCTCCAGTTAAAGAGCTTTCATCAATTTTAAGATCATTTCCTTGAATAAATATCCCATCGGCAGGTAGAAGATCACCTTTCAGTAAGAACACGGTAATGGAAAACCACAGTAGTTTTTAGTAAGATTGGTTTTATAATTACGTAACGATTTTTATTACAAAATCAGAATCAACAAGAATTGCATTAAAATGTAAAACGAAAGCAAAAGTGAAAGAATGACTACTGTATCGGTCCATATTAGCCATATTATTGCAATCCTATAGGGAAGGGCTTTTGTATTGCAAACACTTTTGCCCAATGCTATCCCAGAATCAGAACGCATCACATTTAACATACGATTAACATAATAATCACTGAGATTTGGCAGGGGGAGTGCTCTTCTTAACATGACACAAAGGTTTCTATATCAGACTTCATAACAGTGGCTAATAAACACTCAAGCTGCCCTTTTCCCCTTCCCCTCTCAGGAAGCCCTTAGCTAAGTCCAGGAGAGACTTGATGGTTGACAGAACAGGCATTTTGCTTGAATTTGCCCGTTCCGTCAAACACAGAGCACACAGAGTTCCTGCAAAGGTCTTACTGCTCACTGGAGCATAGGGCTTTCCCGACGGCATACACTTGTAAGGCACACACCTACTAGAAGCACCTGATCTGGGGGAACTTAGAGGATCCATAGCTCTGGAGCCACCTACTAGAGGAGCACAGGGGCAGAATTCCCTCTCACAGAGCTTTTAAAAATACTTCCTCTTATTCCTAACCAGACAGAAACCCAAAATTCCAAATAGTATAATCCTCCAGGAAAGAGAATTACCTCTGTATGAACAGTTCTGGTGTTTGTCAGTGAAAGGAAGTGAAGATTACAAAACAAAATTACCCAGTGCAATTTTATAGCAAGTATCTTAGGTTTTCCTTTTGCCCTTACAGCCAAATTGTTACCTTACTGTGAACAATAATGACACCACATAATTCTCTGTCTTTTGAATCGCTTGCAGTGAAGTCAGTCTATTCCACCAGAAAGGGAAAGGAGAATAAATAAAGTTCAGAAAAGTCGTCATCCAGTTGTCGAAACTTACCATATTTCACCTGTGCAATGTCACCAACTACTATCTCTGCCACTGGGATTTGGATAACCTGTCCACCTCGGACAACAGTAAATTTCTGTTCCTGCTCAATACGACTTTGAAGCCCACGGAACTGCTTCTCCTTGCTCCAGTCATTGAAGGCAGTGACAAGTACAACACAGATAACGGAGAGTAGGATGGCAGCACCTTCAATCCAGCCGGCTTCAGCCTCACCTTCATCTTCAGCTCCTCCTGCTGCGGTACCACATCCTGCAAAGACAGCATTGAGAATCACTCAGTTAAGTGAAGATCAGGTTTATCACCATCACGAGAAGAAAAACTTGCTGTGAAATCACAACGAGGCTGAGGAATAGAATTGCTGTTCAAAGTAGTCTCTGCTAAATGAAACAGGGCAGAATAGAGAAAAACTAGAAATGAAGATGCCCGAGGAAAAGAGAAAGGAAAAGAATCAATAGCAACTTTAGACCTTTTATTTTTTCTGCCGGACAAGCTATCCTCAGTAAGCCCAAACTAAACAAATGGGAAAAGAAGGCCCCAGTTGTGTTATCCAATAGATGGGCTCATCGCTTCGCCTGAGCCATCACGCGTTTCCAGAAATAAGGAGGGCTTACCAAGAGTGGTGAGAACCTCTAAAACAATGAGTAACATCAATCAACTGTAAGCAATGACATTAGGATTAAAGAAAAGAGATTAAATTAAAATGGATTTAAGAAACAATTTTCAATAGAACTTCTAAATGTTCTCAACTAAACACTCATAAGGAACACTTGTTTAAAAATTACTGAGAAGAACTAAGTATTTTAATGTGGAATCTAAGTATTTAAATGTCATAATGAAATGTATTAGGGAACGCTGAGTAAAAATAATAGCCTAATATTAATTCATCAGTCTTTCTTACTGAGAAATACAGTTGTATGCTTGTAGAACTGTAAGTATATTATTTTTGTCACAAGTAAAACAGTACTAAAAAAAATACGTTCTGTGTACTAATTCTGAAGTGTTAATTCTGAATTGTTTTATACACATCTGCTAATTATTTATTTCAAAGTCATATGCAATTAAAATTTAAATAAATTTCCTAGATAGTATTCACAAAATAAAACTAATCTAGCTCTCCTCCTTACTGCAGTAAGACCTGAAGTACAATAGCTTATAACAGTGGACAGCAAAGCGCACATACTAGAATCACACAATTCAGAGAGAGCCCGCCTGACAGGGGAGGAAAAAAGAACTCAGGCTGAACAATAGAGCCTCCTCTCCCCAGTGACCGAGGGAGAAAAGCAATCTTTTAATTTTTCATGAAGAACTGAACTCGGTAGGCATTTGACATCACTTTTCCATCCTACCCAGGTACCAGGGACTTCGGCAACTTAGCAACCCTGGTGCTTCCATCTATGACTAAAGTTTAATTGTGGTCTATTCGTCACCTGTCACTAGAGGCAATTAACAAGCAATTTGATTTCTATTTTTACATTACAAAGATTTCCCTGTAACATAAGCATCATAATTCATTAACCAGCTGAGTAATTACTCTTGCATATGAATAGTAACAAAATTACCAAAAGCCAAAGGAAAAAAGATGAGACTGAATGTCCACTAGGTGAACAGAAGAGAATTAAAACGAACCAAGTTTTTACCAACATTCTCTGCAGTTTAAATTTTGACTTGACCTAATTGGAAGGCAAAGCACATTCCCAAGAGAAGGGGCTTTCCTAGCAGGGATGCCCGCAGACTGATGACCCACGTGAACCGTTATCAGCAGTACAAGAACCTTGCTAAAAAAAACCCCATTTTTATAGCACCCAAGAGAGAAGTAAAGTAGCCTTTTGTAAGTTCAGTACCTTAAGCTACTTAAAACCAGTTGCAAATGCAACTTACAAACCACACCCACAATTTCTTCCTCCTGCAGAACATTACTTTTGGGAAGGACTTAACGAACTTTGCTCTGTTTAACCTTAATCATCTTAATTGGTCTATGTCAGATTTTTAGATTCCTTTTCCAAATCAGTAGGTTCACTTTTGCGTTGTTTGGACTAAGTGGTTTCCTAGTATAACTAATTCTGTTTTGGCAAACGTAAGACAAAAATTCACAAATCATTTTTCATTAGATACGATTTAAAATTAAGTATCATGAATATCTTGTTCTTTTTAACAGCATACCTCCTCTCCTATTTTTCCCAAAAGAAACATTGCCTGGCCTTGCCGCAGCCAAAGACTGATTTTATTTCCTTTTTAGCTGGTTGAAAACTTAGTCTAGCTTGTCCAAAAGTAGAAGCAGGCATTGTTTGCTGCGGTGATCCCTCGGTCCAGGTTAGCTGACAACAGCACCAGGCAGACTGCCTGGCGGAGGTGGGCAGCGCGGCTCTTCAGCCATTCCAGGCATTGCCACCGGGCTGCTATTCATCTCCTTTATTCTCTAGCACACTTTCTTAAGTTTTCACTGACAATCTTTGCCTCCTGCATATGGATTACTCGTAACCTATACCCTGATGTTTTCTACAAAATCAAGAATTAACAGTATGTAATACTTAAATACGAGTTTTTAGTTTGAGCTATACCAGCATACCCACAAAAATCAGCCATTTGAAAGGCATGAGCTGTGCTTTGTCCTTCGTTATAAGGATCCCATTATGGCTCTGGACATGTGTAAACTTCATAGTAATATTAGATGAGTAGAACACCCTCCCTCTACAGCAGAAAGCGACCAGTTTTGAGAAGAACCAATAGGTCTGGTCGCTGCCTCTGCGGTGTGTCAGAGAAAAAATCCCGACAGCCAGACAGCGCACGTGAGCCCAGTACTAACGCGCTGTACCTTGAATGGCTTGGAGAGT
Source organism: Ibidorhyncha struthersii (assembly GCA_013398815.1). NCBI lineage: Eukaryota > Metazoa > Chordata > Aves > Charadriiformes > Charadriidae > Ibidorhyncha > Ibidorhyncha struthersii. The sequence goes on along the minus strand of VZSZ01006188.1, from coordinate 458,350 downwards.
AATATTCTGTGCCCCCACCTGATTCAGTAAGAACAGGTAAAAAATAAAAATATTCATTGACTTGAGTAGTGAAATTAAGTTTGTGCGTATGTGTTGTCAGATCCCATCTCCATGTTAACATAAACAATGCCATTCCTACTGTATTCATGTAACCAGAAAAAATAGTCTAACATAGCACGTAAATAAGACAAGATGTTATCATTAAGATGAAAGGAATTGTGTTTACCTGTCTCATAGATTATGCACAAGCAAAGAACATAATTCACTCTTCATATTACAGATGAAAAAAATGTTTGTAAGAACAAAAAGAAAATCTGGAGAAAACAGAATAAACTTAGATCAAGCTCTTGGAAAGTGTCCCTGAATTTGACAAGCTTCCGCACTGAATAACAATTCATGATTTTAACTTTTAAAATCCTGAGAAAATACTCCATAACCCAATGGAAACAACAGAAGTTCAAATGCGTTTAATTTATTTTATGTTCATTCAATCAGATAATGCTAAATTCAGATGGAGGAAAGGTATATTGAAGGGGAGGAAGGGATTCTCGGAGTGAGAGCCAGGAGTAGAGAAATTAATTGATAGACATGGTCAAAACCAGAAGTTATTCTTTTAGATGGATGGAAGAAATGGTAAATTGCTTCATGGATTTTAGAATCCTTATTGGTCGAGTTTCAATCTGGCTTCTATAAAACTCCAAGTGTTGCTTCTTCACTGGCCCAGGTTATCGGACACACTGAGAGGTAAATTCACCCGTAGAGGCGGACATGTAGCACGAAGCAGACAGCTCCCACTGCTTTTATTCAATATGACTCAAACCAGTCAATCAGCATATGGGAAACAGATTCTTTTTTTTCCCCTCTGTCTCAAAGGATCAGAACTCAGGACCACAATTTCAAAGACCACAAAAAGGTTGATATTACACAAATGGGAACCTTAGTCACTGCCCTGCAGCTGCCCAGCCTGCAGGCCAGCCAACCATGGCCTCTCCTAAGCACCACGAACACGTGTTCCTGTCTGCCCTAGCTGATTTCCTCATTTAACCCCACGTGTCAGATGAATGGTAGTCCTAAACTATCAGAAAAAAAACCCAGTCCTTCGTTATCAGTATGTTTCAGGTTAGGAGGAAGCAGAATTTCAGCTACGTAAGGAGGCTGAACATAAAGGACGAGGTAAGTCCAAGTACAGGCAGCAGCTGAGGAAGGCTTTGGACTATCTACAATTGGCAGGGAGATATTTGTAACAACAGTTCAGAAATGAAACTGCCCTTTTTGTGGATCTTAGCCTCATGTAACCAAACCCAGGCTCTTTAAATGATTAACCAAGCTCATCATCAGACTTTCCCACAATTTTGTCTTTGCCTTTTACAGTCCTGCAGAAGTGAAATGGGATAGAATTGCTGGATAAACTAATGCAAAATGTGCACAGCATTCGCATTAGAAGAATAAGTTCTAGCAACTTTGAGGAAGTAAATAACTATCTAGTTCTTACAACAGTAAGACTTCAGAACAGATTTTTTTTTAAACAGAGATTTACAGACAAGCAGGATTTAAAAATTCAACCTGCCCTTCATGAGATGACCTGTCAGGAAACATTTTCTTGAACTATGTTGTATTCTTGCTTCAAAACTATTTTAGAAGTATTCCCTTTCAACAGGGGGGGGGAAAAAAGGAAACGTGCTTCTCCATTGGTATCAGCTGTAGAATTCTTTCTTATATACTTAAGGAAAACCACATTTTTTCTTTTTCTTCTGCCATTATATCACACAGGATTTTCTAGAAAGACTTACAGGAATTTACAGGAAGAGTACGTATTCGTAGGAGAAAAAACCCCACATACTTCTTAGCTATACACTTATACTATCTGTCCTCCTTATTGTAGTACACAGAGTGACACAGTATTGACTTTACAGATAAGGGGAAAATAAGGAAAATAAATAAGACACACAAAAGACATAATATGACTAAGTAGCAAAACATAGTTCAAAGCATCTAATGTGTATTAAGAATGCTCATATAAGCTTTAACAAATCATGTTAAGGTCTAAGACCGCTGTTATGCTTTCACAAGACAGTACTTGGTTCCCACTGTTCCCCAAAAATACGTCTGAGATTTTACTGAAAGGCACAGACTGAAAACATCACAAAAGAATTTTTAATATGCGTATGTGATTTGTAGTAGGGTTTTATTCCAAGACAGTGATTTGTGAAGTATTCGTTTAAAATTATATCTAACATAGGTCCTATCTGTCAGAAAATTCGATTTCAAAAAAGTAAACAAGTTCTTATTATGAAGCTATTTTCTACCATAACTATGGACATACGCTGTGTGTGTCATTCCCCAAGGTCTCATCCTCATGAGACAGAAAACGCATACTTGGTTTGAAACTGAGATTATAAAGACTTGACTGCAAGTCAAGAATATAAAGGGCTGTAACTCCTTTGGCATAGAAAAATCAAATGAAGTCACCAAATGGATGAGCTTATTCGGAAGGAGTGTGCAGGAACATACAGGTGAGCCCAGCCCCCACCAGAGGAGTGGGAGGACCTGAAAGTGGGGCCTCAACAGACGTTCAGAAATGCAGATGGGGACTAATATTATTGTGGCCTCCATAAAATATCTCAAAAGTACATGACCAAAAACTTGTGGAAGGAAACCAGAATTTTAAAACCTTAAAATTTGACCAGAAATAGGCCAGCAAAGACTTGCTGAAAAAGTCTTCTACAGAAGGGAGATGAAGGGAAGATAGAATCCAAAGGTAAAGAAGGTTCAGGAAGAAAAGGGTGGGAGAGCAATTCAAATCAGCACACGTAGTCAGTCCCTCTGCAGTCACAGGAACCTGCGTTTCCACCTCATCAGAGACTGCAAGCAACCTGGGATCGAGAGCTACGGGCTCCCAAACCTGCCCAAGAACCTGGGAAGCTGAGCAAACACCCAGGCACTCAGCCTGCGCGGGACCCTCTTATGCACTTAATTAATTGCCAGTAATTTCAAAATTAGCCTGAGAAGCCTACTCTGCGTTAGCAGCATTTTAGTTATATATAAGGTTTTAGAAAGAAAAAAATAGGAAAGCAAAGCGAGGGATATTAAAAGGGAAGGGAACTGTATAACAAAACAGACTTGAACACGCTTGTGCCTGAAGGGGGAAGGTGGAAAAGGAGAGGAAGGTACACCAGAGCAGGTTAAAGCATTTCAGGAAGGCAGTAAACAAGAAACTTGTAACTGGCAGAAAAAAATAGTTTGGTTGATGTTATTAATCCNGAAAAAAAAAAAAAAAAAAAAAAAAAAAAAAAAAAAGGCCACAAATAGCCAGGACAGCATCATCTGACAGTTTCCCAGGCTCACGGCTTGTTGGGAACTGGAATGCTTTTAAGGTCATAGACAACATTTTAATATCCATTTCTCGTAATACCAATCAAATCTGGGCAAACAGAGAAAGCAGTATACAAGCACTGTGCAGCTAAACAGAGTATCTGTTTAGGATTTCAAATAGTTATGAGGAGATTCTTAAAGCTGCTTTGAATAGGATAACGATTTTAATTACAAACCATACAGTCTTAAGCTGCAGCACGGTAATTTTTAAATCAGAAAAAGCATATTTTTAAAAATCTGTGAACATCTGTATTCCTAAGTCCCAACCTACAGCACATACCTCTCAGCTACTCATTTCAACCTACACATTTCTATTTTTAAGCTGAGAATACCTTGTGGCATTTAAAATTCCCTAGGAAAATCTCATAACGCCCCCAGAGGTAATTTTTTTAGTCAGTCAAACTGGTTTTGTCATCAGAAAGACAACAGTTCCCATGATAAAAACTTTTTATTTAATCACTTTCTGTAAGGATATTTTTCCTTGGCTGCAACTCCAGCACTGACGTTACTAAAGCAAATCGAGCAGCTCCAAGTTACAGCTTTTTCATTAGCAGTGCTGAGCTCTTGTTACTAACATCATAAATGATGCTAGTTATTTTATCAAACACATTCTGTTGGGTAGAAAAAGGAAAAATGACCAAAAATTATGCAATAAATGCAATAAACTCCCTTCCTTAACAGAATTCTAAAGCTGTAACAGATATTGTAATATTCATTTTACAAATTCCTTTGTCATATCATTTGTTACAAAATGAGTCCAAAGAGCGATTGCCAGTTACAATATTCCTTCCCCGAGCCCTCCGTGTGAGGATGCATCCCTCACCCGTTGACGACTCGCTCCCAGCCCGGGCACTGCACCAGGCAGCGAGGCCACTGGCGGGCGCAGCGCCGCGCCACAGCCGACACAGAGCTGCGGAAATCACCACGACTTCAAAAATGAAGTTTTCTTTCTTTGGCTCATACTCACCAAGGACTCATTCAACTGTGAAAAACGTTTTCTAGTTACTTGTAGTAAGTCAGGCTGCGTTCTCCAGAAACACATTCGCTCCCGTGACCAGCCAAGTGGAAGGGATTTACTGACACGAGATACTTACACGACACACGTTTCAGGTTTAGGGTGCTCGCACGCTCTCTAAAAGTGATTTTTGGATACTTATTTGAAAACAGTATTAGAATTGCTTGCTTTGTGATACATCAGTTAGTTATATAAGGACTCCAGCGGGGTAAGGGGGGAGAAAAACAGGGAAAAAAAGATACCGTCCCTGTAGGTTAGTTATGTAACTGTCAACTTTAGAGTTCAATATTAAATATTTACACAGTTTTGACATATTCATGCAAGGCAACAAATCTGTACGCCCCAAAAGCATATACATTCACATGTTCCTCAGCCTGATCACAAACATTTGTGAGCAGAGAAACGTTAATTAAAATACTCGCTCAGCTTCAAGAGATGCAATATCTCGCGCAAGATTCGTCTGCCTGGCACCTCCGAGGAAACGCGTTTTGTAAGGAGCAGTCACAAGGATGGGGTTCTATCTCAACCAAAGGCAACGGGAGGGAACGGGACCATACAGCTATTTCTATGATATTTACATTCAGTTTCGTTTCCTTATGTTGCCGCTTAGAGAAAGGCCAATGTGGGAATTTTAAGCACAAGCCTTGTTCTTAGAGGTTGCAAGGGAAAACCTTGACATCTGACAGCTATAGTTTTATTCTATATTGCTCAGAGCTAAAAACGTCTAGTAAATACAGCACATATTTAAACGGTAAAATAGAGTTTTCAAATGCAAGAATCAGACCTTGAAAGTTGTCCTCTGTGTTTATTAATAAGAGTTCAAGTGCAGTTACTCAACAATGCTTGCAAGGTCATGTCCTAGCTGAGTTTTACTTACGGAATTCGTACTTCTGGAGAATCTCTTCCTGGAAAATATGCGAGAAGATTTTATATTTCATCCCAAAGTTCTAAATCTCATTACCTCATGTCCCCAGTTGAGAGTTAAGTCGTGCTTGGCAACCTGGAAAGCTAACTAATGAGCAATATCTAAAAGCAACCCAGTTTTGTCGATGATCTACACGTCTCTGATGAAGGGACGGTATCTATGGGACTTGATGTTTTGCAGTCCAGCACCGACTGGTAGAAACCAGATGTAGGTCACTTCACATTATGAAACTATTATTTAATTTGCAGATCCCATACGACACAATGTGCACATTTTGCACTTTACAAGTTCTTAATACGTTGTTACTGAAGCCAGCTCAAACCTTAAACTTATGTCATTCATCAGTATCACTGACACCCAGTAACGAATCTGCTCCCAAAGCACACTTTGCACACTGACACCCAGTAACGAATTTGCTCCCAAAGCACACTTTGTGCACTGACACCCAGTAACAAATCTGCTCCCAAAGCACACTTTGTGCCGGTGAACACTACAGAACCAACCGTTTTGATACAGCCAAGCAAAACCAGAGTGAAGCCATTCTTTGGACAAATGCTTGGCTCCCGAAAACTGATGTTCCATTTCATCCCATCTGTATTTTAGAAGTGACACATCTCCTTTTTTCTGAGTCCATGACACATACAGTATCATTTCCACACTTCCTTTACAGTTATCTGTTCTCGGGCAGAGTGTGATGCCTAGATCAGGCTTTCCTTGCTGACTCTGAGAATCTGTGTATAAATCTACGGCTTCTTTCTTGTTGCTTCTTACAGAGACACCAAATGTATGGTATTTCCAGATATCCACATTGCAATAAAAATATTAATTGACAGAAAAAAAAACCAAAACAAACCACTATTGGATGAGCAAAAACTCACTTGTTCTATCTCATTCAAAAGGTGATTGATTCAAAGGAAATAGGTGTGAGAAAGAGAGTTGAGACAGACAGACAGACTGCATACCCAGCCAGAAAAGTAGGCAGTTCGTACGAATCAAGAAGTTCGTAACAGGGAAGCTTCAGAAAAGACAGTATCTACTAAATAAAATTTTAATTCAACCTTGAATCATCCAGAAGTAGGTCACTTGTAAGCATTTTAGAATATGGTAAGAACCAGGATAGCGTATTATAAAACAATCAATGCAATATATTTTTATCGCCACACTTACAAAACAGCAATTATGTTCACTTAATTATCTTCCAGTAAATATGTTTGCTGTGCAACCCAGTAAGAATTTGCAAAACAAGTGTTTTCACACATCATCGAGAATACTTACCCATAATAATAAACAATCATAAACAGCTTCACAGGCGCTACTAAACGTATGAGATAGTAAAAACTTTGCAAAAAAGACAAAATAATGAAATGAAATGAAATAATCAGACTTCTCTTAAATTCTGTAAGTAATTAATTATTCAGGGGTTAACTGAGAGAAGTAAAGACTGTTAGTCAAAACCAAGGGTTCCCAATACAGGATAGTATACTCCATAGAGCAAGAGCTTTGTCTGCACTGGGCAGGCTGCGCTGGGACAATTGTAACAATTACCTTCTCTAGCAAAGATACAGCTTACAAACAGCTTGTATATGTGTCACTATAACCTGTAACTATTCCACAAAGAAATATATGCATATTACTATTTAACTGTCTCTGTAGAGATATTGACAAAATTTATATCCGATATAAAAAATACTAAATTTATCAAACCCCATTGTTTCTGATGTAACTTTTCATTTCAGTACAAATATCAATGTCCCCAGTGAAATTTCTGGTTAAACTTGCAGGTTTCTTTGTATTCACAAAATGTAAATGGGAGTTATAATACTCTCCAAATTTAAGGCACCGTTCCAAGAATGCAGAGCGGGTGTACATGGTCTTAACCTTAAACGCTCTTGCTCAGTCATTCAATTGAAGCTCTTTTCTCAGGGTTTTTCACGGAAAAAAGCCGAAAGACCTTGGTTCGGATCCAATGGAGTACAGAAATTTGTACCAATACTTTGCTGTGAGCTTTTGTTTAGTGGTCTGCCTCGGTACCTCCATTTAGGGTTTCTGAGGATAACTCAACTGATTTGACTATATCAGGAAAGTGTTTACGTTTAAAACTGCATCAACAAGAGGGCAAACCAATTCACAGCGCTGAAGAACACAGAGCAAAAATAAGGGATTCCCTTCAGATGATATTATTTAAATGTCAGAACTACAGCAAAACAATGTAAAAGACAAACTCAGTTTGAAAGCTACACGTACTAAATTGAATTAACAACGTAGGAGACGATGATCCCAGAGAACTGCGTGGGTTTTGAATCACTTAACTGGAACACCAATATAAATGGCCCCAGCCGATTCAGAGTAAAATAAGGAGGGAAAGGAATGCCTTTTTTCATGATCGTGTATTGTAAGACCATACTTGGAATAGGCTATTATGCCAAAGCAAACAAAACAGTACAAATAAAACTGAACTTAAAATTTCGGGTAGATTGATATTAGCAGTGAAGTGGCTGTCCACATGTTGACATTTTTTCACTTGGATAAGTTTAATTAAGTTTGATTTAGAATTCTAACCTTGCTATTTAAAAAACCTGCATAGGGAACACTGCAGCTATTGGGGTAAAGTTGTCTTAGAAGAGCCTTATTAAACACAAACGGCGCATGTAGGTCTTGAACAAATGGCTGAAGAAAAGAAAAAAGTATCATCTCAAGAAAATATGGTACATTTGGAGCTCAAGCTCCAGCTCCAGCTATCCAGGCACGCTGTACAAACACGTCAGAAAGCTAAAGCTGCAGTTACTAACGTAAATTTCTAAAAGCAGGAAAAATGCTCCCATTTCTCTGACGATTTCCAGTACTTCCTAAATACAGCTGGATGGAGAGGGGGATTTGAACACTTCCTCAGCTACCAGCCCCAATGCAGACCACCGAAAGCACCAGGAAACACAGGAGCCCATGAAAATAAATAAATGCTTAACAGCAAACTGGCTATCACCAAGGCACTTGACTTTAAATAGACCCAAGGAAAACATTTAACATTAACATAGAGCAACAAATATTTCATAAATACATAATCAGACTGAGAGCTGTCTTTCTTACTTATGCTTCAGCTATTAAATCCGTATAAACAAAGCCTATTCTCTTTCTGTCTGAAGCAGAACAATCAGAAGAGCAAAGCATCAAAGAAGGTTTTTAGGGTGGGATCTGCCTGAGTAAAGGATGCTTGTACCGCTCCATCGCTCTTCAATTGTGTTCTAATATAAACAAAATGCACTTACTTCCAAAAATATTCCCTTTCTTCTTTTTCTTTTTTTTTGGGGGGCTTTCAAGCAAGATGTTCTAATCAAGATGATATTGCAGAAAGACTGTATTTAACAGGAATGCTACCAAAAAAAATATTGAAAAAAGTTGATTTTGCCTGGAAATCTTGACAGACATTTTATTGGAGCTTCTAAAAATCAGACTGGAGCACAGGATGAAGTTATGATTGCTGACTGATACACTTCATACGCCTAGAGCATTTAAAGAGTAATTGTCAACTTCTTCCAACCTACAAGCCCTGCAGAGAGAGGTTACTAAGAATAGGTTACTGATTTTAATAGGCCCCTTCAAAGTAATTCATGGATTCTCAGAGGTCCACGGACCACAGCTTGAAAGCCACTGATTAAGAAAATTTGCCACTGAGTAGCTTAAGCGACCGAACACAGCTAGGATACTGCAAAACCCAAAAATTAAGCCAGTGCTCTTTTGAGCGTAGGCTATGGCGAGGTGCTCTCGAGGCAGTTCTCGAAATAGCTCCGCCGCTTTTGATGCTGTTACTCCCTCACTCGTCACTCATATTCATGAGAACGAGAAAACCAGGTTGAAAAAGATATGCAAGATTTATAGACATGAGCCACAAAACCAGCTCGTAAACCACGGTGTTTATTACTTTCATTAAATTTCTCATCTTCATTACCTTGTGCTATAAAGCTTTAAGAGGTGAAAAATCACGTCAGTAAAAGATTAAACATTCTATCGTAATGTCTTGCACCAGAAGACATTAAAAAGTTCTATCAGCGCTAGCAAATAGTGGGGCCCTATAAAAGGAGTTTTACAGTGCAAGTCTACGTGCTAAGGAAACGTGTTTCTGGACCATATTTTTCAGTTTAGTTTCATCCCAAAGGACGGGATGAAAACCCGTCAGAAGGCACATCCAGTTTGTGCAGTCCCCGACAGCACCCTGCAACGTGAACCAACGCATGTTAACCGGGGACAAACAGGAGAGGTGATTTCTGCAGTATACTCTGGCTCCAAACTAAAACGTGAATGTAGGTACATCCAAAGCAAGCTAAAGCTGCATGCAATTAGGAGAGCCTCCATTTAGAACATACATTCTATATAGCCTACATATTAATTTTGGTTTCAACTCATCTAGTTTTTAAGATTCTAAAAGTTTATGCGTACTTAACTGAAGCAAGATGAGTAGCATATCCTAGAGAGAAAAGGCAGAACTCCTTACGCAATAACAGAAATAAAATGGAATCAATTGTTTAAATAATTACTTTTCTGATAAGAGATAAGTATGTATATATACATACAGGAAAATATACATATACATATTCACACACATATGTATATGCGGACATAGACTCACATACTAAAAAGTAGTACAATTCAGTGCCATTGCACCTCTACTGCATGAGATGTAATAGATGGGGACTGTAATACCAAACATTCGCTTGTCTGTGCTTTATTCCTGAAGGTGGAATTCGGCAGAGTGGGGGCTTGTTCTAGTCTCTGTCTCATTAAGCTTTAAAAAAACCCCAAGTGCATCTATGCAGATTTGAAGTTGAGAGATTTTAAGATTCTTTTCCCCAGGTCCCAATTCAGTACCTGATTACACGTGTGTGCACAAACTTCGTGCTGCGTTTTAGGTATTTTGTCTCTTTTCTTGTTACTGGTTTCTCAAAAAAAAAAAAAAAAAAAGGCAAAGTGCTACACATCTGCCTTGTCACTTGTCATCACAGTTTTCGTGTTCAAAAAGGTATACCTGTTTTGTTTCAGTCATCTGTGCTTAAACATTTTTTTCCCCAGATAACGGTTTTCCATTCTAATTCAAACCCACCAACAGACACGAACCATAAGCACGTGCAGCCTTCGGCTTTTCACACCGGTTGTTTGAACTCATGCAGACTAGTTGGCAAACAGCACCCTCCTTTGAAACTGTAAAACAATCCCATAGCCTGATCCAAAAATACTTTGAATTAAAAAATGTTACATAATAAACAGGTGATTTTGCAAATTTGGACTGCTAAATTAGAACTAATTTTTTAATTCACAATTGAATAAGAAAACACTATTCCTGTATTTCATGTTGTTTTATTTTACAAGCTCTTAATGTTAACTTTTGACAATAGAGATGTTTTCACAGCTTTTGAGCTTTCATTGGTTCGAGGGCATTTTCATTTTTTTTAAACACCGGGTAAATAATTTTAAGATAACATTTTGGCTCCCTTTGTCAGATTCAGTGCAATACTTGTATTCCTCTATTATTGACATGCTATTCAGATTTCAAATTCCTATTGAAAAAGCTGGGTAAGTTCCCATAAGCAGCTACACATTGGTATTTAGAATCAAGTTGTCTTCAAGTAGACAAACTAGGACTAGAAATATAATAGGACTAATTGGTCTTCCCACCCATGTAAAAATATAACAAGGCGGCGGCGTGTTTAAATTCTTACAAGAGACATTTCGGTTATAGACCCTCACTGCACGGACATTTAGCCAAATTATCTAGGGAAGACACAGAATTTCCATCACTGGAACCTTTTAGAAATAAGTATGATAAATTTCTATCCAGAGTGGCCTAAGTATTGTTGATAGTGCGTTTGAGTATGGGGACGGACTAAACGACCTCCAAGATCCACTCAAGTCGGCTTTCTCATATCCTGCCTCTTCTTGTTTGCCTTCGGATGCTGTCGTCAGGCTGTGGATTAACCAGGCCAGGGAGGAACAGAGACTGGAGCGCTCTGATTTATATACCCAGCACTCGCCTCAGCACTGCACTCCTAATACAGGCAGTGCCGGGGAGCTTAAAGTAAACACAGCTTTGCTGCCCTGCAAAGGATGAAAAGGCGGCCAGCAAGGCTTGGTCTCTCTGTCTCGGTCACAGTCCTCTCCTGGCTCTCGCTGGGTGCAGGGGACGATGCTCAGGCGACCCCCTGCACACCCTCCCCAGCGGTCCCTGCCTGCAGGCTGCACAGCACCTCCGTACAAACCCACAGAGCCAGCCAAAATCATGCCATCTCCCCAAATCCACAGAACCCAGCCAGCGTGAATCTGCATAAACGCACCAGTGTAGCTGGGTTTAGGACTCTCCTGGCACCCAAGGAGGCTGCTGGGGCACTGTCTGAGCTTTTGTGCTCTGCCCAGGAGGGACATCCTGAGCACTGGGGTACGAAACCCCAGAGAGCTCTGCAGGTTCAGTTCACGTCCCGAGGGGTTTGTCAGCTACTGCTGAACACCAACAGCCAGGCTCCATCTGGCTCCAGGAAGGAGCCACCGAACCATCCCCGCGTCATGCTCTCCATGACTCCAGCCCGCCCAGGACTCCTGCCAATTCATCTGGTTTGGAGCCCTAAACCTAAACTTGTCCCATCTTTTGAATCTAGAAAACACCATACAAGCAAAAACGTTTCAAAATTAAATAGTGTATCCAGGTAATGACAACTCAAACATGCACAGTTTTCTCCTTGTGAAAAGAGCCTTACGCGAGCATTGGAAGACAGTGAGATACTTCGCATGCATGAGCATTTGGACACGTGTGTATCTGCTCCTGGATATTTAGACCTTGCACTGAAGTATGATTTAGGGCAGGAATTAAAAAGTACGATACTTTCCTAAACAAATTCTTAAAGGAACTATCTTACTTAAGAAAACAGATTGGGCTACTGTCACTAGAAGCCATATGCTGCCTCACCTCATCCTGGCTTTGGGAGGAAGGAGGTTAAATGGTGGGGTTCTGGCAGAACAAGCTGTTTTAAGAGGGCAAATTCTTCTGTTTCTCCTATTTTCCAGGATGCCAACTGCTCCATCCCTTGTACTGACAGACGGTTTAGACTGGTTTAAAAAAATCCTTTGGGAATTTCATGGCTTGGTTTTTATGAAGAGTGATAAAAGTATTTGAGTGTGTGCAACACCACTCCTCAAAAGTTGTGTTCTGATAACTCTGAAATTAAGCTATACTTTGAGATGAATCTATTTTATATAACAATGCTATTTTCTAACAGCTGCACTTTTATTGTCTCAGCTTCTCTTGCGAATTTGCCTCCTCGGACAGCACAATAAAAACCTCTAGCGCAGTGACAGCTGGGTCAGCGTTACTTATTTAGCAGCAGAGACGATAAAGGATTCCTATTAGGATATATCAGCTTTTAAGGCTGCGTTGCCTTTATACCCTCTTATATACGACCTGTTTTCCATTGATTTAGTATTCCTCAGTATCTGAAGAAGATTACATAACACATTCTATACAGACTTACAGAATAATATACACATTTTAGGTTTTATAGTCAAAACAAAGTCATTAGAAAGCGCTCTGGGATAAATGAGCACGTGTAATTCCAAATCTCTTCTAATTAAGGGCTAAAATGAAATTAAGTTAGAACTAAAACCCTCTGAAGAAGCACCTGGTTTGGTATAAGATTATGTTGTACCATACAAAGGGTTGGCAGTCCTGCAAAACTAAAACCAGCGCTTCCAGCCTGCTAATAGTACAGAGAAAGAACTCGGAAACGGCAGCTACATTTCCCTGCCGTGCCAAGAGGCGATTAGTTGACACTGACAGTGAGGATTACAAGACAGTTCAGCTGTTCCCTTGAGCTTCTGAGACACACAAGAGATTTGAAGATGTTTGCTAATTATTGTTGTTTTCAGCATCTGCAACACAATTCCGAAAATATTTTAAGGAACTGTTCAGGGATGCTGGGTTGCTTTGCTTTTTTACTGACACAGTTCATGAGGCTGGGTGGAAGCAGAGATTAAAATCACTGCAAAGTATTAAAATGAATGAAATTTAGCTCATTTTCTACAATACATTTTGCACTATGAAAAGGACTTAAAGAGATAACGTATTTTCAACGTACCAAAAATATTACTTGATGACATTTTTTAAATGGAAAGATCGCACACATAGGCTGTGGAGTCAGTTTTTCACCTTAATGTTGGCTCCATAGCTGGGAGGGCTGCCAAAAGACTTAGTTGTTTATCGCTGTGTACTGCTATAACTTCAGGAGATTTGTAAAATAACATTCATGTTGGCCTTACAAACCAGCTTTTTATGCTGCCTACGTTTATGTATTTTTAATGCAATCTATGTAATCATGTGCAAAATGCTTTTTTAAAAAAAGATTAAGATCTAAAACTGCCACAAAGAATAGAGAATTAACTTTGTTCAGCTGACTCATTTCTGACATTTCTGATTCTTTCACTCATTAATCAAATATATTAAGTGCATATTAATGAAACCTAGGGAGACAGATTTTTAGAGACCGAGAGACATATGCAACACTTTCCTGTGGAAATCTTTGTGTCCTAGGATCTTGAATTGGCCCCGCAAGACTCTCGGTACGGAAAAGTCTGGCAAAGGAATTAAAAAATTCACGTGCCTCATTAACCATGTAGCCCTACTGAATTGAAATGCTAAGGAAAATGTAGGATGAAATCCCGGACGTGGACTGTATGGGTAAAGACAAGGTAAAAATTGATAAACACTGCATTAAAACATTCAGTTAATATTCAATTATATTCATTGCATCTCACTTGGAAGTAAACAAACTGAATTCCTCAGAGGATGGCTCAAGATTTTCATGTGGTTATTTATCTGAGGTTACTTTTTAATTAAATTTAGTTAGAGTTCCTCAATAATTAGCGCTTTTAACTTTCTTTAACTTTTTTGAAACTGCTTATCCCCCAGGGTCATTTAAGCTAAGGGGGCACACGAGTATTTCTTGTTTAAACGAAACCTCGTGCCACACATGGATTTACCAGTGCTCCTTCCTAGTGCTAGGATAATACAAATGATCAATAAAGATAAAAAACAATAAAAGCAGTGTGTTTGTATTTGGCAAGAACTGACTGTACTCCGCCGCAGGATTTAATAATAGCGAGTACCATTTCCAACGCCAGATGAGATGGTAGTGCTCCTGCCGAGCTAATCCCGCTATCCATTTTATAGCCAACGTTCCCTTCCTGCCCAAGTGACACCTGTGTGTTGCTCCTGCGCCAATATGTGTTTGCGCACACAAGAAGCTATTTCAAGGTTGCCCCAGCAGGCCTTTTGTATATTTATACAATTAAAGGATAAGCTGATTGCATCAGAAAAATGTAAGATTCCTAGAACCCCCAGAGAAAAACAAATAAATCTACTAAGATATTACACTTCCTGGGAAGACAATGTAAGACGTTTATGATCTGGGCAATGACTCTTAAAAAAAACCCCAAACCCCAAACCACACGTTTCTGTGAGAGTGGGAAGAAGATTGTTAAGAATTGGATTCTGAAGGATTGAGAGACTCCAAATATCAGCTACCTGAAAATACTAACATGCATGTAGTTGTGTCACAACTATTGGTAAAGAAACAGAAGGGAAGAAAATCATACGGTTAGAAACTGGGGAAAAGAGAAGAATTTTATCACATCTAAGGTGAGGCTGTCCCATCACGCACGGCAACACAGAAAGGGTCTTCTTCCTTCCCGTCCCGCCTTGCCTGAATTACAGACTGCCCTGCTCTCCCTGTAAGCCCCGGCATCCGTCGTCGTGGGGAAGCCGGACAGGGATGCACCGCTTTCCTTCCAAACAGAAAGGAAACACACATCTCCTGCATACCAATAAACTGAAGAAATTAACCTCTAAGAGCTGTCCACAGGGCAATACAGCTGTGAGCTATTACCTCTTGCAATTGTGCCATGGCTGGTTTGGGGTTTTTTTTGGTCATTTTTTTTCCCTCCTCTCCGTTGTCCCTTATTCTTAACATGCATCTTGCTAGACCGCCATGGGGACTGGTACCTGCTGATCCGGCACAGCAGGCTGAGATTTCTAAGTGCATCCTGCAACGGAGGGAAAGTTTCTCTATATGCAGAGAAATGCATACAACAGCAGAAGATAAACCCAGCGTGTGGATCTGAAGATAATAATAAACTGGTATAGGATTTTCCCTGATTTGCAAATATATGCCACAGGTGGTAGGAATTACCCTTGGGTTAAGAAAAAAAACAAACCGCATTTATGGAAAAGGTTGAAAGCTGGATGGGAAACTTCTGCTGTTTATACATGCAAATACAGAACAATTAACAGAATTGTTAATGGGACCTTAGAGCTGTATTAGAAAGGTGGTATTTCTCATTTTCCCCTGGACGCAGGGGAATGCTTGAATGTCTGCTGCATGTTATTCGGGTAAAATTCCCTTTAACAGCCTAGATGTCACATGAAAAGCAATAAAACCACAAATTGATCTAAGGAAAGCTGAGAATTGGAACCACGAAAAGATACTGCCCGTAACAACAAAATTCTGGAATGTTTGAAGAAGCAATGTCTTAATTACATGTTATTACAACATTTTTTTAATCCAAGAGATTCTGCAATACCTAAAATAAGTGCTGGGGAACTGGGACAGACAACGGACCTTTATAACGCGTCACTGTACTCGAGCCCAGCTGAAACCCAGCAGACAGCCTACTGCGGCTGTTCTGCTCCTGCACAACTTGCATCAAGGGCAGGGAACTCTCAAGGAGGAGGACTAGACTGAGCCAAACTGACAGTTTGTTTTTTTTTTTTTTTTTTTAAACATACACCAGTACAGACTACAAACTGGACAGAAATTCAGGCTAGCTGGCATTAAATTCAGCACTTTCACTCCTGACTAAGAAAAAGCAGTTTGTTGCCAGCTACTTTATGTTTTTATATATATATTCATTTATATACATAGATATATGAACTAACTTTTTACTTTTTTTTCACTTCTTTCCACAGATACTTGCACTAATGGCTGGTCAAGTTTTTCCCACTGTGACTTATTTCTACAGACTCGCTCAATGCGATGAAATGTCAAGAGACATATTTTGAGTCGTACCTTCCCAGGCAGTAACCTGAGCGAAGACGAGAACAGCACAGCATTTCAGATCCCAAGCAATGGATGTGGACAAGACGGGGGCTAAGTTGTTTGTTTGGGGTGGCTTTTTTTTTTTTCCCCTCAGACTGATTTTTACAGAGTTTTTGATCTAAACACCACATGGCTGCCCTTGCTTGTGTAGCGAAGACCTTTACAGCTGTCTGGTGAATCCAGCATTGATGTGCGTGTTGGCTCTTGCATTTCCCCATCTGACTGTGACCTGCTGTCCATTCAATCCGTACACGTCTACTTGTTCGAGTTCACATATAAGGAGCATAAGATTTGCTAGATATGCACAGAACCGTTGTACCATGAGTACTACCTCAACAGGGAGGCTTAGCACAGAAACGAGATAAGCAACCATCCTCACGGGAGCTGTGGATCACCTGGATCTCCTCTCCAACTGTACGGACACCCTTTCTGATTTCAATCTCCAACTTAAGTCCCCATCGACCAAGCAATGTGGCACATTATAGGAATGCTAAGGAAACAACTGAGTGGTGAACCCCAGGAAATACAGTCTCTTGTAAGGGAACTAAGTCATGAGAGGTGAGCAGGCGCCCCAGAAACAGCCCCGAGCAGCAGCACATCAACACCACCAACACCTTCACGCAAGTGGCTTGGGAGAGGACCACATTTCAGGCAACCACGCCCCGTTTCTGTGTTTTTTTCCTGTTCATTAACTTGTTGCATGAGTAAGAGGAAGGCTAACCCAGCCAAACCTCCACCAAGCAGTATTAACCAGTGTAACCAATCATTTAACTTGGTTTTCAATAGAGTTTTGCCTTGGGAATTTTAACGGATGCTACCTCAACCAAAAAGACTTCTCCTTTTCCCCCCCCTTAAGCTGTGAAGAACCGTACACTTGAAATTAGACATCATGCCTGCGGTTCACACTGAACACTGGGATGTTAAAACACCTTACCTCAGGCTACTTTTTTCCCCCTTTGTAATTCATGTAAGGAAAGAGAATTCAAGGAAGAAAAGTTAAAAGGTTTGTTACATTCATGTAAACAGTAAATGATTGTCAGGTGTTGACATAAGAGTTTTTTGCAACGGGGTAATAAGAGCCACGTGTGATATAAGGCCTGAAGATAGTAACAAAGGAGAGGATTCAAGAAGGCTCAGAAATCGCTAGCCAAGGTGTTAGCAGATGACTGAAAATTTTTAACCGATTCAACATGAGTATGGATGGGGGACGCACCAAACCTGGGCAATGCTGCTGATTTGCTCTGAATCGCAGCGCAGGCTGTGTGAAGATGGCTACAGAAAAGGACAGAATTGCAAATTGCAATTAAGTCATTCCTGCGAGAACTGACAGTTTCAGCAGAGATCTAAGGGGAAAGAATTAAAAAAAAAACCCCAACCACTAAAAAAAACCCCAACGAGCCAAAACCCAACCAACAGGTGGGCAATTCCTGCAGATCTACAGCCAAAATGAGACCGAGATCTGGGAGCAACCGAGAGCAGCACTGCTGTTTCTCACTCCCTTGGTGGTCTTCTAACGGAGTCTGAGCTCTCTTTCCCAAAGGACATTTCATTTCCTCACGCAACGTAATGGTTTGAGACCACAGCCCAGGTACTTCGTCTCACGAAGCAGCTCTTTCTATTCATACGCTGTCTTTAAAGACAGGACACTTGAGACTTCTTTACAAACTGTATACAAAAATGATTTCACCATACACTGATATACAAATACTTCAAACTTAGTCCTGACTAACTCTAATCTATATAACAAACAAAAAAAAAAAAAAAAGACATCAGGATCCCGTATATTCATTAATTCTCTTTACACATCACGGGCTCACTATCCTGTTTGCTCAGGGAACAGAGTCTGTAATCTATTCACCCAGGACACAGAAGGATTTCGTTCTGAGGAACAAAGTAATTTTAACTTGCCGAAATCGCACCCCTATGTGATCATGGCTGTAGTAGAGACTACATCTGCACCGGGCATTTTTTCTCCAAATTTGCTAAAACGCAGCAGCAGTTCTGCACTTTTTTGAAAGAGTGGAAAAATGATTCTGTGTGGATCAGTAATGAGAGCAGTAATTGCTACAGGGCTGACAATAATTTATGCAGAAACACTCAATTGCTCCTAATGGCCTGTCAGATGGTAAAAGGGAATGCAAAGCAGATCATAAAAACAACTCTAGCATAGCTTCGGAGAACAAAATTCTTGAAACTTTCACTCTTGCTAAGAAATATGAAAATACAGGAACTGAAGTGGCTTCTGGAGAAGCAATAAAAGAAAACTACACTTTTATCTAGTAATTCCTGTAAATCAGGTTTTGTGATGGGAGCAGAAAATGAAATTGTGTTTTCCAAGATTCACCCGTATCTTAAATGAAGAATTGCAGTAGAACAAAAACATCGTGTACTGCCAACAATAGATTACTACTTCCCTCCAGTTAAGAGTGGTTGAGAAATGTCGCTACTGATACTTGAAAACTGCAGAAATGTCAACTGTTTCCACTAGTGTAAACTGAATGCGAGTCAGGAGATAACAATCTACTTAATTTTCTCAAGATAATAGCAAACTGTGTTATACATGTTTGGAAATGCAATTATGCTACAGCCAAAGGACTTAAAACTTGGCGATGTATCAGCATTCATAGCTTAAAAGGGAAAATAATAGCCAATCTAGAAATACGCATAGAAAATGAACTTTTGAGCTCACAAGTGCTTAATAGAGCAAAACGCACTAACATATACACATATTTGACTATACCCTTAGACAAGGTTCCTGAAGCAATCCATGCACTCTAATATTTTTTGGATGTGTGGATTTTTTCATGTGTTCCTCCTTCAAAAACTTCAGGAGAAGCTTAACCGCACTTAAACCGCAGAAACCACTTGAATGCTAATTCTGATACAGCTTCAAAAATTAAAGTAGGTTTCAAGTGTCCAAAAAGAAAGAGTTATATCCATTCTAAAAAATAAAGATAACTTCAACTCAATATATTAACTAATAGGTCATTAGTAGATAAAAGTTGAGGATATGTGAACAGCACGTATAAATATATTAGATATAAAGGCAGTGTATGCATATGCTTGATTAAAAAAAATACGCAAGGTAGTGTTTCCCTGACACTGTCTTAAACTGTCTTATTCTTAGTATCCCTTATTCCTACAAAGAAAGGCTGTCACTTTTAGACAGTCACAACTTTCCAAGTTAGTCCTAAGCAATAAGCAAATGAAATATTGCAAGACAGTACTGCATCAATCAAAAATGCTGAAAGAAAACAGTTGGCCAGTTTTAAACATTCTGTAAAATTTTACTTCCATTATCCCTTTCTTATTTGAGCTTTCATGTAAAGTTAATGGGTTTTTTTAAATGCTGAATCTCAAAATGACCAGCATGAGAGAAATTCCACTCCCAATAAGGGCTGAAGAGGCTAAATCAAATCACAGCCTTGCTCTCCACTGGCTTTTTCAGATGCTGTCCCACCCTCCTTCGGTAGCTGCTAATGAACTTGCCCTACATCACTGTCTTCTCTTATTCAGGTCTCTTTGTGTATTTGACAATAACACAAAATAAAAGATATCCAGCTCTCATTGTAGACTCCAACCTGTTCAAACCCTTTTCTGGTATCTCCCAAGACACATCATCTTTTATAGCTTCAGCTACAGCTCCCCTGTCAGACTTCTCATTCAAGTTGCTCCTGAAGATAGACCAAGGTCTTTCTGAGCAAAGGCGGGGGGGGGGAAGCATTTGGCTAATGCTCATGTTTCTGCCACTGACAAAGTTATTTCTGTGGAAACATCCACTTTCACGTAGCGCTGTCTCCAAGAGAAAGGCTCACGCTCTGTTCACGTTCCCATCCCAGTCACAGATCTCAGACATTGAAAAAGCCTGAGATGATCACGGCACTTTCAGCCGTGACCAAAGAATGAGCACAGTCACCCTGTGCAACATGAGGCCAATTCGCAGTACAAACTTCACTGCGGTAAGAAACGTACAGGGTCACTACGCACACGCCATGAGCCTGCGTGGAAACTGGCTGCTGTCGATCACCTCCTCTTGCCATCCCACCTACCCACAGCATCTCACACCTGTCTGATCATAAAGGCCTCCTCTTTTTTCTTTTCTTTGAGTCTTTTACATTGCAACAGTATTGAGTTTATGTTTACAACTGGTTTTAGAGTCTGAAAGGGCCATGTGGAGGATAGTAAGTTGATGAGTTGAGATAATTAGAGCGATGATTGGGCAAATCAGTGTGGGAAGAACAGTCTTGCTGACTCATTTTCAAAAATGCATTTCATAATGCATTTCATTTGGGAAAAAAAAAATTAGAACGCAAAAGAGGAAGCTGTCTTATACACTATAAAACAGCCATGCATCAAGAAGCGGCGTCCTGTTACACAAAGGAGAGTTTTTGTTGAGCTGTAGACAAACTTGACTGTCACAAGCTTTATATTTCACATCATTGTCATCAACCAGCAAAATCAAGTACCAACAACTGTTCGGGACAGGAAGAAGGAAAGTTAAGAATGCATCACCTAGAAAGAGCAATTCTTTCCAGTGAAGCTGACCATTAGCTAGCGAGCCCATGGACCAAGCTCCAGCGGCTGAGAGCGGGCACACTGCTTCCACAATGAGATCATGGGGAGATCTGAGCAGCAGGGACTGGCACCGCCTCTCACCTGCTCCCCACAAAGGCATCATCCAGGGTGCCGGACAGCACAACTACTAAGTTTATCCAGAAGCTGCCCAAGAAACTTTTGAAGTAGGCCGTGGAGGAGTTGGGCAAGTTCAAGAGCAGGCAGCCAGCAAGAAATGCCAGGTCCCCTTCCTAACACTGGGCTGTATTTTCAGAAGAAAAAAATATTATTTGCAAGAAAAAAACATAGAACTTGCAGATAAATGTACATTTCAATGAATAGTTTTCATTCTGGGAAGAGCTGGAAAAGGAAAATACAGGTTTTCACGCTTCCCAAAGGAGCATTTGCTGCTTACCCAGTCACTGGGTCAGGATTCCCTACTCCATCCCACAGGCAATATTACCCTCTCGCCTCAAGAAAATGAGATCAGGCATAATGCAGACTGCTGCGAGGACGTTACATATTATATCATCCTTTTTCCATATTCTCTGTTACAACAGCAACGCACAGATGGACCAGTCTACAGCAATGTGTAGTGAACATGAGATTTAGACAGGCAAGCAGGCATTTCACAAGACAGCAAGCACTGGACGGCTGCCCTCTCAAAGAACTACAGTCTTCTCAGATAGGCCCATGTTTGGTCTGAATCCAGGTTCACGTTCAATTCAAGAAATAGTTTAAATTGTTCAATAAATTGGCTTAAGTGTAGGCAAACCAGCACATTTTGTTTCTTCACAAAAAGTTAATTTGACTGTTACTCAACATTAGTCCACATACAATTTTAGTTTATAATTGCTTACCGAGGGTTATGCAAAACCATCAAACCAATTTCAAGTATGACTACACCCCACTTCACCAATGACAAAAATCAAGCTTAATATGTCAGGTTTTCAGTGTTTATGAATCTTTAAAAAGGACATCTACCAATAAACTACTGGTATTCTTGGCAGTCGTTTATAATATACTAATTTTAAAATTTAAAAAAATATAAAGGACCTTTACAATGTGTTCAAGAAGTTGGATTAAAAGATATTCACTAACTTGATTTAGTCTCCCTGTGTAAAATATGGCAAAACCTTCCAGGAAAACAATTCTAAAAACATCAGGAAAACAGTGACCGTTGAATAAAATACTGCGCTGTGGGAAAACACAAACGCTTTTTCACAGGCTGTGCTGCTGAGCTTTTCAGACTATCTCAGAATCTCAGATGTCTTATACCTTCCCATGGGAAAAGAAAAATTTTAAATGCAGTATCAAACTAATAAGAATAATAATTTAAAAAAACCCACCGTTCTCTGATGACACATCTCCCCTCTTCCTAAAACCTGTAACAATCCTATTTTCAAAATTCCTTTCCCACCAAATAGATTAAGAAATAAGAGGGTAGTCTGCACATTTATGCCTAAGAAAAATGTTTGCAGAACTAAATTCTAATTTCGTAAAGCATCGTTCATGGTTTACAACATCCCCAAAGTATTCTACCACGTCCAGTTATTTAAGGTAATAATAATAAATAACATTTCTACGGTCAAAAACCAAACGACTCCTTTATCTTTTTATGTCTAAATCAGACACTTGCTGAATCAATAGTCACATGTTCAAAATTCAGTGAGAAAGCAACAAAAGATTCCTGATTATATATAAAGGATTATAGGATCATAAATATGCTACAAGAGCTGGGCATAGCTACGTGCTTATTCCGCTTGTGAATGGAAAAGGAAGAAGGAAGGGTCTTCAAGGAAAGTAGCCAAAGGAAACTGAAGCGAATGTAAAAAGCATTTCAAGGCTATATTTAGAGAAAGACATTCTTCATACATTTGCCAAGCTACTCACGTCATTTCACACAGCATGCTTTATCCAGCTTTATAAGTCTACGAGAGAGCGGGGAGCGGGGCGGGGGGGAAATCTGGAGCAGTTGCCAGAAATGGAAATCTTGCATTTATGTAGAGGAACGAATATTTTAAGCATGTGAATTCAAGAGTACTTTCCAAAGGGGGGGAAAAAGGAGGGGGGCAGGCAGGGTGTTAAAACTTTCTACAGCTATCCCAGAAGGATTCTGCAGTATATAGTTTATAGGTAACAGGACTTGGCCTCTAATACTCTTCTGAGCCAGGCGCACTAGCCTTAGTTACATCACTACAATTACTAAAATGAGTGAATTTCACTAAGGTCAAGCCTTCAGTGGGTACAAACTAGCTGAAGCCTTGTCCGTGTTCATGTAGACAGGACACATCAGTTATATAAGCAACTACATATTTGTCCTCTCTAATGCGGTAAACAGCAATCTAAGGTGAATAAACAAACACCATACACAAGCTCAAAGGTGAAAACAGAAACATAAATACTCCAGTTTTATAAGAACATTATGAGTTTTCTTTAACTCGTTTAGCACGTGTCATGAGGTTCAGCTATTTGCATAAAGAAACAGCAAGCATACAAAAAATATGTCAGTACCAGATGTAATGGTAATAGGAACAAACCACATGGACATTTCCTGTTAGCGACCTTCTGGAGGGTGGGGGTGGAATCCATTTGAGATACAGGGCCAGTTTTACTTAAACTTACGGAAACAACTTCTATAAAAAGTTTTTACCTTCATTCCCTTCTCCAGGTGGCTGATAAAACGAAAGCCCCAAAGATATGATGGCTGCAATTTCCAAGATTATAAGAGTCACATCCTGCAACGCTTCCCAGACTAGCTGTAAGAATGTTTTTGGCTTCTTTGGAGGTATAAAATTTTTTCCAAAAATAAGCTTTCTCTTTTCTAGGTCTGCAGCAGTGCCAGCTAATCCTGTAAATAAAATAAAATAAATTAAATTAAAATTGCAGTGAAATAGAAAACGCCCACTTATATCTGCATTCCTATAAATTATTTCCCCAAGAACAACTACAAGCTGTACCAACTACGGCATATTAACAAATAAGTAGATTTTCCACTTAAATTTTGCTTTTGCAAGATGATTTGTCCTTAGGTTCTGAACAGAATCCTTATAGACTCTATTTAGTACTAATCCCTGCCAGTTTTAATCATAAAAGAGTCTTTGAATTAGTAAGTTTACTTTAATAAGACCTACGTATATAGATACATACATACACGTAAGCAATGACTTCTGAAAATAGATCATAAAGCACAAATAAATTATATTTGGGATGGAATAGCTGTTGGCAGCTTTTGGTAATACCAGCGGAAGCAGCATACATATCTTTGATCTGACCTCAGGTCGACGACCTCAAAGTATAAATCACTAAAGCACACCTTGTTCTACTTCAAAGCAACTTCTCTCTTGCTGCGTACGGACTGCCGCACCACCACTGGAATGAACTGCACCCATTTTTTAAGTGAAAAACGACAACCCAAGTGACATGTTATATACACAAAGAAAGTAAAAAGGAAATTATATGGTTCCTTAAATCGACATAAAAACGCATGTATTTTGCACGATACTTCAACTTAAGAACGTTTCAATTTAAGGATACAGTGTAAGAATGTGTGGTTGCACTGAACAACCCACTGAGGTGTTTTTTTCCTATTTTTTAATTACATTAATGTATGCATGTCTAGCGCCTTGTCGAGCTGAAAAAAAAAAAAGGACAAAAAAAAAAGACTTGCAAGTGTTAGGGAAGAATAACTGTGCCCATAGACTGTTCTCGGCAGAACAGAGAACTGCAATACACTAAGTGGTTACACATATCTGCCAAATACTATTTGATATCAGTTGGAACATTTACAAAACCGTAGGGTTTGAATGTGATCAGCAACGTAAAGTTATTCATGCTTATTCACCCTAACACAACACAACGGAAATACTCCAATTGAGAGTAGTTGCCGGAGGAACGCAGCGGTGCCTGCAAGGGTACAAGAGGAACCGGTCGCCCCCATGCCGTAAGGGTTCCTCTCCTCACGCAGGTTAGGGTACGTCCTCACCTCCCCCACAGCCTGTCAGCACCTAAGGGGGAATTCAGGAATGGAAAACCCTATTAATGGAATCTTTTCAAGACGCCAAGCAAAGCAAATCCGGATCCTCATGGGCTAATGGTACCCAGCTCTATGTCTTGTTCGTTCAGGACCGGTGCAACTGTTCCCAGCAGCGTGCCTGTGCCAGTAGGTCCCCTCCTGGGTGAAAGCACCAGGCCCAAGCGTAATTTCCTCAAGACGAAAGCGATGCTTTTCTGAACACATCAGTCCCGCCACAGCACAGGCAAAGATGTTGACTCACCTTTCACTTAAGGTATATCATTACAGCTGTCGTGTATCTTCTGGCTCTTGGTTAATTCATCAAACTTTCATTTCACCTTCAGCTTCTAAGAAACACTATCCTTCTCTCTCAGATAAAGGCACGCTGTCGTTATTACCTCACTTGGTTTAATTTTCCGTACCTAGTGCTCAGCGACACTGTGACAGGTTCCCGCTAGCATGAAGGGTGTCTACACCACTCCCCATGGTTGAAACAATTAACATGTCAAACCTCTCCACTTCTCCGTGAACTCCCAGTCAGCTTCCAACGGGGGGTAAACGCTTTCCCCTATGGAATACAAACTGCAGGCTATGAGCCATTTGGGGAGTTGCCCTTTTGTGAACCGGTGCAGATCATAGAAGTCAGGACACCACACGTGAGCCATCAGGGGAGTCACCCACCGCTGATGGGACCTGACATAGGGACAGCCTTTAGCAGAGACCAAACGAACACGGTTTGATTAGCTTTCAGAGCTCAAAAGCACGTTGGAAAGGACAAGATGTCTGAAAAATGCCTGTTTTCCAATACAGAACATATGTGCACGGTGGTGGGCCAGCTCCAGCAGGTAAGTAGATGACTGGGTACCCAACAGCGTGACAGGGATGGCTGAGGTAGTACAGGAAACAGCCGCAGTGTTTTGCAAGAACCCTCATTACATTTACCCAGAGAGGATGAATTCGCAACTTTGAAATTACACTGTCTACTTTACCGCCAGGATGCTGTAAAAATTATACATATCCTGTCCTATGTTACTGATCATAACGCACATATAAACAGACGTACGCACTGAGAAGCCTCCAAAGCAGAAGAGAGACACTGGAACTCAAGGAGCTGCTTTTTCTCTAAGGCAAAAATGGTTTATCTAGAGACCATAAGGTTGAGGACCCGACTGAGTTTAAAGCATCTATGGCCACCATTATCTTCCAGGCTATAGTCTAAGCAACCTGCACTGGAATTTAGACATGAATTTTATTTAATTCTACTCTTTCATTTTTTGTAATAAATATTATCTTCCTTAAGACCCATAAGCAGACAAGGGTAAATCACGTGTGTGATTTTATTCTTTTCTATAAGCCTATGTCTTGGTGAAATTACTCACCAAGCAGTCTCACCTAAAAAACCCAACGTATTCATCTTTAATTATGAAATTTATTTTCTTGTAAAACATTTAGAAACACTGGAAAATGAAATTTGATATTCAGTTCAAATCAAAAGTTCAAATCAAATTCTCCTGAGATCTGGTCGTCACTCAAAAAAAACCCTTCAGCAAAATTTAGGTTTTGTTGTTTGGGTTTTTTTTCTCCCACTGAATGCCAGAAATTAACAAACTCCTATATTTAGGGAGAGGGAGAGAAAGAAAAGGAGAGAATGAAGAAATCTACAGACTAACTGATGAAATCGCATCATTACAGTCCTAAGCAATACTGTAGAGAGATAGGGTCAGAAAGGGACAATCAAATACACAGAGATGGCAAAGTTATACAAAGCGACACTGCAAAGGGAAGTGTCATTGGGAATCTGAGGCAATGTAAGATGTTTATTCTGCAAAAGCTTCCAGAAATCCTCCATAGTAGTGCCAGCAGAAGGTATAAGGGGGGCAACTCCTTACCTTTTCCAAATAACCTGCTTTATTCAGAAACATTATTTTAAATAGTCCTAAAGGTGTTTTGAGCAAGCCTAACTGCGTTGCCTGAAGAGGATTAGAGGTCACTCGCACTTTCTGTGGCGCTGGCAGATCTGCGGGATGCTGCTACCCAGCTACTGCGCGCTGACAGGCAGTACAGATGGTAAAAACGTCAATTAGCACAGCAAGATCTGGAAGTGGACATCTGTCCTCACCAGTACTTTTAACCGGGAGACGGCTTGCCTGCTGCTAGATTTTTTTAGCCTTTTTTTTTTTTTTTCCCATGTTACACATGCTGACTTCATTACTGCTCCTGAATATTATTTTTTTTATTTCTTGCTTGTCCCTTAAGTATCAAGTCCTGTGCAAATAATGAAAGATCATTGCAAATGAAAGCAATTTGAAATATCATTTCTATATGAAGATATACAACATCTAAGGAATTGAAAAAGAATCAGTAAGGACTAAAAAAAAAAGAATGGAAATACCAGTTCAATATGACTTCAGACTTCTTATGTTACTGGCAAAAGCAGCAGCCTTCCGTCTTATATTCTGCATGACAATAAGCACAGCCTGGCTTGCTTTATGTTTATGTGTCCACACAAGCGTGAATATTTTATTTTTTTTAAGTGCTTTTCTATGTCGAAGCTGTGCAATACGTCTTTGCTTGACCCAAATGTTTTAGAATTATTATGCAGATTTTGGTTAAATTTACATACAAGTAGTATACACAGGTTTAGGAAATATTGTGGAAAATTTATTACCGATACTTACAACACTTGAACAATTTCTTAAGTTTCCCTTTTCCAAAAATTTTCCCCAAAATCTGTTTGAAATTTGTGGGAGAACCAAAGTGATTGCTTATGTTGTGCAGTATATTAAATGCATTTCTGATTTCATCTGGCGCACCTTTATACAGAGATTGTTTTCATTGTTGCTTTTTTGGAGGGAGAAAAAGATTAAAAAACTGGAGAAATGCCACTTAATGAATTTTCTCTGTTCCTTATCTACATCTGTCAGTTACTGCACGCTGAATATAAAACCATCATTTCAATTAATGCTTCCTGGAAAAATGTATTTCTCTGACAGTCTTCTCCACTGCAACCAAATGGAGCATGGCAAACACAGAATGATTTTGATGCTGCAAAAATAGCAAAAGCACATCACTACTAAAGCAACAATTAAAAAAATCCCATAAAACTTAAGAGAATGATTCACATCTCCTTGAATGACGAGATGAAGAACGGAGAATTTACATTTGCAATAATTGTGCAAATAAACCATTTGTTACCTACTTTCTTCTGTACATTTTCTGATGGATCCAGAAAAGGAGAAAAAAATTTCAAATAGCAAAAACTGTAAACGACGTAATTTAAAAATCATAGCACATGTACCTTCAAAGCCAAAAAAATGCTCAGCAAGGGAAGTAAAGGCTTCAGAGTGATGCTGAAGTGCTATTGAAGCTAACACACAGAGGTAAACCAACTCTTTTGGTTAGCCAACGCTAATGACAATTAGATGTAACATGAATGAATTCTTCCTATGGGAACACAGACTTATATTTTATCTCATGAGCTCCTGTCACCCCAGTCTCGAACTCTCTTTTCAAACGATGAGCGTTCCTAGTGTCACATTACCTAGGTCTTCACAGAAACTAAAAAGTAACACACCACAAAGTATCACCTCAATAATTACTTCATTTTCTTTGCCTTGTTTCACCAATTCCATTTATTTCACATTTCACTATGTAACGCTCCCTGCTATTACTCCTGTTCCATAATGCTTCAGTATAACTTGCTTCTATAGCTCTCACATAGACTCTCAGAACTTCGTAACGTAAATTAGAAACGTTAGCCCAGTTACTGCTTTTGTAACATCAAAAATTCAAACCCACAATCTCATTCAACATTTTCAGTAGGACTTTCGGGCTTCAGAAGCAAGTTTCTGTGGGCTCTTTTGCTTTTCTCTCTTGAAAAAGCTAGATGTAAGATCAGGCCTTTTTTTCTTCCACTTCAATCTAAGAAGTATTATCTATCTGGTGACTGAAAGAGCTGAAAAAGTCAAATTTTCAATTCAAATGAATAACTAATAACTAACAGATTTAGTTTCCAGGATGCGCCTTAGGAAACTGTCCCTACCTAAGAAACTGGGGAAGGCAAGGAGACACGCACAGGAAGCTGGGATTACCATTACGGTTTTGAACAAAAGCTAAGGAAGGTCTATTTTGTCCCTTACGTATAATGATGTCATCCAGCACACTATGACGCAATCCAACATCACTCTTCATTAGGTCATGAAGTCTTCACGACACTCGTTTAAAGGGCATCTAGGTAAAACAAACACCTGCTTTGCTACCAGGTATGCCACAAAAATATACATTGGACTAACCTACCTGTTTTACTGACATGAGATGATTTTCTCCAAACTAAAACATACCCCAAAGATGTGAAACACAGTGAAAATATTCACACCTAGAACAGATGTGTCTGGGACCTCCCGCTTTTATCATGTATGTTGCTTGAAACATTTTTTGATGCAGTACACTGAAATTCTGTCTAGGTCATATTAACGTAAAATCAGTTGAGAGAATCCAGTCCATCAGTAGGAAAGCATTTAATGAGAGCATTTCCTAGTTTCAGGAAGCTGAATTTCAATTTCGCTAGTGAATGAATCTCAACAAATAATAAATTTCTTTCTAATCTCAGAACAACAAAGCTGTCTGTGAAGTGCAATGAACCTCATTACCTGTTTCCATTAATATCGCTTCCTTACATTTGTTGACATAAATTTTAAGAAATTTGTCCAAAAATTAAAAGCCTTTGGAATTGCAAATCATCTCGCACGTGTCCTGTAAGCTTTACACTGCTGGTGCTACTATTGCTATGAGCCCCTTCGGCAGTGGCACCACGAGCCCCTTGCAGGATTCAGAACCTCCTTGAGGCAAAGGCTTTACAGCCAGACCGCAGGAGGCAACAGACAGAACAGAGGGGCGCAGAAGCAACAGACCCAGGAAATTAATTAACTCCCTCCCCATTTCCTCATTAATCATCCTCTCTCTGCACATCTAACAGCAACCGCTGGCCAAGTCACCACGTCCTGTCCTCTTGAGATCTGCCACCCTGCAGCACAGGGACCACCCTCAGCAGCGGAAAAGCAGCAGCTGACCGCAAAAGCCCCGAAGTGACCCCTCCCTGCTGCAGGCTGCAATCAGAACCATCACTCTCAAGTCACACAAAGCACATAAATACATCTCTAAATCCATGATTTTTTAAAAAATAAAGTAACTAAAGAGATTAACAAACTGATGCATCTAATGTAAATGTTAGGAACCAAGACATAACAACTTGCATTTCTACAATGAGTTTCTATCTCTCATTCTCTTTCTAGGTATAGAAATGCACCAGCAACTTTATCTCCATTTTATGAGGCAGTGAAAGGCTGAAGTTCTTGTTCCAGACACTTTGGTGGCAGTTCAGGGGAGTAAATTCACATCTCCTGGGACTCCTGATTTACACTCAGCTGCAAGACACCACGCGGGATTTATTACTGCCAAACAGCACTGAATGCTCCACCACATGTTTCGTTCATTTCCCCACCCAGCCATTTTGGTTTTATTTCTTCTATCTTCTTCTAATTTCTTCTTAAAGTAAAATTGCTCTGAAAAGAAGCTATTAACCCAGGAACAAATAATTTACATAAGATGACTAATAACGGGAGAACCAAAAATGCTTCCCGATACAGTCCTGACAGTGACTGTAATGTAGCCCCCCCAAGAAGCCACTCATGAAAGACATGCTACGATTTCATAACAATCTTACGACTGGACTTATGCGCAGTCCATAACCATGAGCAAATATCAAGGCAACAGATGAGACATCAAATAATAAAGGCAAGATACGTATCATAACAGATGACTAATATTTTTTTTTTGCCTAAACAGATAACAAAAAGCTTTCTGCGAAGGCTGATAACAAAGCATTCAACCAGAGCTGAAGCTCCAGTATGAAGAACAAGGAATTAGTATTTTTTACAAATGTACTGATGTCAGTGCGAGTACAGCTGTTGAGAGGGAAGATAATCCCACCAGAAATCATTTCTTCAGCTCCTACTCTCCTCTATAATTGTTACACCATTTACATACATCTTGCCTTGTGTACCACTGCTCCTGGAGATGTTTTTATTTTGTTTTGTCTTGATCAAGTACAATAAAGTCATTACAGATTCAAGGCAGCGATACTAATAAATAGTAATAATCTAGTACGTATATCCACCATCCAGCTCCCGCCCATTACCAACCAGGTAAATAAAGAAGTCATTAAAAATTCCTTGTTACGTTATATATAAGCAACAGTGCAGTAAGATCTTCACCTGGTGCTAATTGACAGTGAACCTAAAAGTTATGGAGGGTCTTTACTGCAGCAAAGCCAGCCAACCCCCGGCCAGTGGGGACACCCCACAGATGCTGGGTAGTTTGGGTTTGTTCAGCATCACATATCCTCAGCAGTTTACTGGGATTGGGGCTTTTTGGAAGAGACAGAGAGGGAACGAGGGAATGTAATCGTTTCTTTCCCCCATCTCCCCTTTCCAGGTAGCCAAAGCCTTGAGACAGTTTCTTCAAACGTCTTTTCTTGGTTATTTAAACAAAGCCAGGATGTCACTGCCGCTGAAGGTAACATTATGACTTAGAGCAGACTGTACAAATGCCTTCTGCACAGGCTTACATATTACCCACAAAGCTCCCATTTCCTACTGAAACGTCGACGTACCAGATGGGACCATTTCAATGAAGCTGATGGAGAGTATGAGGGAAACAGTAGCAAAACCATGCTGTTACAATGCTAAGTTATAATATGATTGTTCCAGATAACGTGAAAGCTTTTTCTTGCCCTTAATATGTAAATCAAGTCAAGCATCCCTGACCACAGCTTAAGACACACTCGCTGGCTATTCTGTAGGATCAGGCTTGAGAAGCACTAACATATGTATCGGATAATGGCAGAGGAGAGCAACCATCTAAGTTTAACAGGGGAGATCCAAGGTCTTAGTCAAGAAAAAGAACAAGGAATAAATGAGCAGGTAATAAAGTCAAAGAGGAAAGCTTTCCTTAATAAACACACCTTCATAACCACTCACCATCACTCTCACTGGACCCTACAAAGAAATTCACCACTTTATATGTATTGCTAATGGCAACTGCAGGGCACGGGGAGGGAAAAAACCCTGAAATCAATCTGCTGTTCCCAACCCACAGTTTGAGTAGTGCTGCTGACAAGCAAACCGAGGCAGCTTCTGCCCGTCTGTGTGGATTCAGCACAGCCTGGGGAAATGCAAGTCTCCAATGGAAACACTACCATCAGTCACGGTCCACAGGGAGGCCCTGATTACATGGCTGAAGTAAGCGCCCACATGAAGGATCTGCTGTCTCTGAGCCCTGGAGTGCAGGCGACAGGTAACCACCACGGACCCACCAGCAGGAGCAGAGCTAGCTGTGGGCAAGCTGCAGAGCAGGGAATGCCACAGGGTCTGCGCGTGGGATCCTCTCCTAGCACAAGAGACAAAAAAAGGACGGAGCCACGTGTCCACCTGTACATGTGCACAGGCTTGTACTTACCGCCAATCGCAAGTGAGGGTGACCGGTGACACTGAGCCTGGGGACTCCTGCTGCCGAGTAACCCCACAACAAAGAAACACACAATTACAAAAATAGCTGCTAGACTGTCTACTGTTCATAGGTGATAAAAAGCCATCAACTTTGATTTTTCCCCATTTTTTATCACAGTACAACTTCACGTCACTTGAAGTTTTGCAAGTAAAACATTATCTTCCAAGGACGTACATGTCAATGACATGTCCCAGAAACTAAGGCCATCTGACTGAAACGCAATACAGCTGACTAGATACTACGGGGAGCCTCAGCTGGCTCCTCCACACGAGACTGTACTTTCAGGCTGATGTGGCCTAGACTCGCCAAAGACTTCTCATGATTTTCCGTTCAGTTCTGTAGAGCGTGTCCACTCAGGATGACAGTCACGGTAATCTGAGAAAGCAAATGCCCAAGGAATAATGCATGTGCAACTGGGAAAGCATGGCCTGAGAGAGGAAGGCATTATGCAGCTGAAGATGCACTAGACAGACTTCTAAGTCAGTAAAGCACAAGGCTCTTATCCAGTGTCCTGGAAGTGCCACACATCTCTCTATTTTTTACTATTATTATTTGTCACTGCAATCACCATAGTTTCTTTAGAATAAGCAGTTCCAAGGCTCTATAGCTCACATTTATGTGATGAAGCCTATTGGGAAGGTTAAAAGCAACACAGCATAACATTTGCTCTCATAACAGCAGCAGCATGGAAAAGAGGTTTTTTTCTAGATGAGGGCAGGAATTTGAAGGCTAAGGTAGATAATTCCTTATATAAATGTTTTAATCTTTCACACAAAAATAAATAACAGAAGAAGAAATCTTATGTTCTGAAGAAGGAGACACATTTTCATGATGTTTATAAGGGAGTCAAAATGAAAACAGCAGAAACCACTTTGCCGAGTCTGCTTCCATAGCATGATTCTTTCCCACTCTGGCTTAAGAAAAAACCCAACAAATAAACCAGACAGCAATGAGCTGCATTTTCCTGAGGTGTTACCTCCAAGTGCTGCTACTTGGCAACTCTTCTTAATTTCATTGCTATCTTTGTCAGTGTCATCTGGTTTTCCTGTGAGTAATGTCAGCTACACAGCAACTGTACTGGCTTCAAGCTACGCCTCTGCAAGAGGCAGAGCATTCACTAGAGTGCATCTTACGCTGCTGTCTATTCAGGAGAGTATTCAAGGTATCTAAAAAAAGTGAGAACACTCAAGAAAACAAAGGGCTATGGTCATTATGCCATCTGCATACGACATTAGATGCCACTATCATGCCTGCAAGTGACAATGATGTCACTTAAAACCACAACATCCAACTTGTGAGGAGACAGTAAGATAATAAGACACTTTTCTAGCATCCGATGGATTACACCCCACTGCTCAGAAGCATTACAATAATTAGGCCTTTGAAACCTCTGACACAGCACACACATCATGTGCTCTGTTACCTGCGTAACACCGTTGCACTCATCATTACCCATTTGCTCCATCCTCTTCATAAACAAGTGGGACCCATCCTTTAGATCATCATCTGCCTTTCCTGGAGACTGAAGTAGCACGCAGACTTGGAGGAACAATAAAAGCAAAAGAAGCTGTAAAATTTCATCCAAAGGTGCCAACATAAAGAAGAACTTCCTCTTAGAACAAGAGGAAATGACTTTGAGTTGCACCAAGGGAAGTTTAGATTGGATATTAGGAAGAATTTCTTTACTGAAAGGGCCATCAGGCATTGGAACATGTTACCCCGGGCAGTGGTGGAGTCCCCATCCCTGGAGGTATTTAAGGGTAGTGTAAATACAGTGCCCAGGGACATGGTTTAGTGGTGGGCTCGGCAGCGTTAGGTTAATGATTGGACTAGATGATCTTACAGGTCTTTTCCAATCTAGGAGATTCTGTGATAAATACTATTACAGTGAATATCTTGTAACTGAACACAGATAGATAGTCAAAGTTTAGAGTCACTGGGCACCGATAATTTAGCAAGTCAAACAAGCTCCCTATTGCCCCATTTTCTAGGTAAGTGGAGAAAAGACGGCAAAGAAAGTCTCAAGACCTTCCAGTCTTCTGGTAATTAGTTAATTCAGTCCACAAAAGCTGCCCAAGTGTCAAAGAGCAGCGGAGTAGAACAGGGGGCTCACAATCAGCAGCAGTGTTTTAGCTGGGATGATGGTACTATTGGAACAGACGTCATGTTATTCCTCCAAAGAGTTCTCAGTCTTATACAAAGATAATAAAAGTAGAGTAATACCAAGAGATGCCTTTTTTAATACTGTGAAAAGTGACAACGTTTTCCTGACTCCTGTTTTATTTTGGAATTATTAGAAAATATAAACTGCGACCAAAGCAATCCCAAGATGTACTGTGGGATATGGCATTATGTTATTCTTATACCCACATGCAGCAGAACTCCATTAGGAACACAACATCCCACAGCCGCCTCCTAATTTAGCACACTAAAAAGCCCCAAAGAATAGCTTCTCTCTTCTATGAAGCATATATTGTCAATCACCTTGATTAGCCCTCAACATAACTAACCTAATCTGAATGCAATAATCACTACTGAAGTTCTCCAAATTCTCTCCTGATGCAAATCAAATACTAAATTAAATTATAAAGTAAGTACCTCAAGGAAGGTGTTCCTTGTCACCACTGCAGTAAGAGCGTAAGTCAGAAGCAGTCAAGGACACCATATATTTGTATGCACACCAAACTGGTCCCACTTCAAAAATCCAGTCTTAATAGAAATATTCTAGAAAATGTAAGACTTGACCAAGGTTTGCTCACAGGTTTTCTCCACAAATTAACAGCATATCTCACTAGGCTGTTTTTCACTCTTTATTGAATACGTATATTGTATATTCCATCGTATATTCTGTAGGAAACCGAGACCCTGACCTGCACCTCATCTTGCATTTTATCGTTGGAGTGACGTGAAAACCCTTTCAGTCGGTAGGGGCATCCAACTAACTAGAGCTACTGACCTTGGTGAGCTCAAACCTGCGGGAATGCCAAGTAGCAGAGGCAAATGTGAGACAGAAACAGCAAACATAGCAAGAGCACACCCTGGGAGACTCCTGAAAGGAGAAGACTTCACATCCAAAACCCAGTTCTCACTGAGGACAATAGGAAATATTTTTCTGATACAAAAGATGAAGTTCCAGCAATCCAAAAAGCCACTGAAAATTGCTCAACTATAAAGAAGCTCAATTCAAGGTGACAAAATTGGGAAAGGATTTGTATTCAAATCTGTTCGCTTATTTGGCCATAAGATCTGTGTGTTCTTTATGTTAAGAATGACTTCTTCCATCTTTTTAATTTTGTGTGCCACGGTTTGAGAAGTCGAAAACTTTGTGTGTTTTTTGGCAAGTGCACACCCAAGAGAATATAACAAGGCAGTTCTGCATCAAAGCAGAAATGTGCTCATATTACAAATAGTTTTTTGTGTTAGACACATTAGCAGAAATAAAAATATTATATTGTATCATAACAGAAGCACCAAATTCATATTAACAACCCTCCTTGGGCAGCTTCAGTGAGTAAACAAAAATCACATTTTCTTAATACCCCCAAAATAACCCCTAGAGTTACTAATTAACCTTCATTATATATGTGGAAGCTTAAGCCTTTATTTAAAATGAGATCTCAAATTAGAAGTCATTTAATCAGTTTATGGCTTAACCATTTTCCTTGCACAGCAGCTACCTCTGTTTCTACTGCGCTAGCCATTTCACTTTACTTCCAGCCCATGAATTCATTGGTTTGCTTAATTCAGCTCAACTGGGAAGAGGTACTCTTAATCGAAAATAAGAACACCCATACAAGGAGTTAATCCATAATGGTTAATCAGGAATAGATGTTCCAGAATAAATCCACAGTCTGAGAATAGATAAATCTCTTGGACTGAGTTTGATTCAGACCACTTCCGCCTCAGCTTCCCAAAGTTGCTGCTGGAGACACGCACCCCCTCATCCCACAGCTGTGGCAGTACGGATATTCGGAGTTGAAGCCATGCTTCATGGAACAAGATAACACAGTAATTTATTTGTCAAATTAGAAACAAATTCTTGCAAGTAGAGAAATAAAAAGACCAAGAAACGGAAAAGAAGCAAAAAGAGATTAAAGAAAGGCAACTAAACCCAACTTTCTTGTCATACGAAAATGGAGCAGAAATCTAGGCGCACAAAGACCTTTTATCGTGTAACGTAGAGGCGTAGATTTAGAGAACCACTACTGAGGGACTTAATTACATTCTTTACACTGAAAGAGATGGAAAAAATGAACTTATCTCAGTTATGCTCACCCCAAGAAAAGGAGCATTTAAGACATTTACATGACTTAACCTAGAGGTGTTAGTTTGTCCCATTAATAACTAAATGGAAATCTTGTTTTGACTTTCATACGCTTTGTTTAAGTAGCAGAGCAGTCTTTCCTTTGTATAGTTCCTTAACTGGGCAGCTTATTTTTCTTGTATGGTTCCTGCCTCACAAAAATGTTTTGGGGAAAATCAGTCCAAATTCAGGGTAAGGTTGGTGGCCAACATTTTATGCAAATTACTACTAGCCAACTGCTGTACAAATATTATGAAACAGAAGGGTTCCCAAGTCCTTTTCAATGGCTGTTGAACACAGCATGATAAGTGACTTGATATTTTTATTGAAGCTGTGGTTTCCAAGTTCATAGAATAGAAGGCATTGGAATAAGTCTGTCTTAAATAGTAAAAAAAAAAAAAAAAAGAAAAAGAAAAAGATTCCTTTCCTAAGAAAAATATTTTGGGAAACTGGCAATCTTCCTAAAACCCAGAATGTTCCAGAAATGCAGACTATAATTCAAAAGTATTCTGTCATCTGTACAACCATTTTGCTTATAGCTGCAATGCAGCATTCTCTTCAGGGCTGTTCATCGCACTTAAAGGATAAAGTGACCCAACTGCCTACTCTGTTCCATCATTATTCATTAATGAAGACACCGGGCCTAGAGGATTGTCATTGCAGGATAAAAAAAAAGGTTCATTAATACATCCCTTAAGCACGACACACATTAACACTAAACAAGAGGCAGAGACAAGAAAATCAGACACAATTTCTACGTATGCTTTAGCAATATTTAGAGAATGTCACCGGTTTAAATAGCACTGATAACATACTTTTATATTATGAAATAATTTTGATGAACATAGAAAGTGCAAACACCTTGAAATAACAGGGCTAAGGATGAAGTCGCTCCTTTCAGGCAGACATCTTGAGTATGTGTTTGTTTTCTACAGGTTATGTAAGTGACAAGCAGAGATGAACTGAATGGTCACGCTGAAATACTCAGGATGCTAAAAGGCAGACTTTCTGTGTGTGTGTTGCCCTAATTCTGCTGTCCCTTCTGTTAAACATATTTCTATTCTTCCTTGCCTCCCTATGCGCCTCCTGTCTACTGCTCTTCCTGAAGATCACCTTAACAGATCTTCCCTTTTCCCTCTATATCCTTTTCCACATTACTTATTTTCCCCTTCATTGTATCTCAAAGAAACCAATGCCGCTGATCAATACCAGATAGCTCTTCCTTCTTCCCTCTGAGTTTCTACTGCTCAGCACAGTCCTCACTCTCTCCTTGAAACTTCTTAAGCACTTCAGGGAAATTATCTATCCTCTATTATTTAACATTGTACACCTATTTTGGGTGGGTGGGTTGGGGTGTTGGTTGCTTGCTTGCTTTTTTAAGAGAGAAGCATGAGCACAAAGTAAGTAAAATTTTGGGAGATCAGCAGGTAGCAATATGCATAGACTGTCAGAATTGACGTCTTCAAAGATGGCCACAGAATACTACATACTTTGCAGGCTTATAAACGACATGGAAGAAGAGCCCTCTTAAGAAAACAATATTGCTTACATTGCAAGACTTTGAAAATCTTAAGAAAAATACTCTATTTGTCTAATGATTACGAAACAGAGCAGCCAACAAAAACCTTCAACAGGAGTTCCATGAGACTACTAATACCAAGTCCCAATATCACTTTCTGTTTATGTGCCCTCAAGATTCTAGAACTTATTGGAAAAAGGAACAATTCCTGTTATTACGGAAACAGGCTTGCACAACATAAAAAGACCCTAACAGCATTAATCTTTTAAATTCCTGAGCTTTGTTTGTGTCACGGCCTTTATTTGCAATTAAGCTTAGTGCATATGAACTTCACCGCCTGCCAAGCCTCAGAAGACTGATACAGCCCAGGATGGGTAATTCAAGCTCCTTTTACACTGACCTACCAAACTCTGACCTATTAGCCCTGTCTGGTAAAAGTGAGAAGGTATTACAATTTCATTCAGATCTGGATATCTGAGCAATTCATTCAACAAGGGTACCAATTATGTTTGATCCCCTCACCTTTCCCCCTACTTCTGGACTGGACTGATTTGCCATGAAACACTAATCCTGAGTCACGCTGAATTTGATCACAGTGACCTGAAATGAAAGGTTCTGGATCTGAAAATGATCTTTAATTCATCCAGTTTGTTCATTTTATTACGGTTCTGATGCTATAAAAACATAGGCTCTTCATCTCCAGATAAGTATCTCCTGCACTCTAGTTTACGTGCTGTCAGGATGATACACATGAAGACCACCCTCGGCACGGATGAAAATATATGCATGAGAATGCTTCACAGAGCTTACGCATCCTCTCGTGCTCACTCATATGAAAACACTAGATCTGTAAATTGTGAAATGTTTCCTCTGCCAAAGGCTGAAGACGACAGGCAACAGATATCATCAAGTGATTCAAAACCATCAATACAGTCCACCTAATCTTACGAATACAAAATCATTTCATAACAATGTTCTATAACTATCCACATACAGCAACTAATGCACTCTACACCTAACCAGAACCAACACAGACCAACTTTCTCAAAACATGATGCCTTCAAAGTGTATTTGTTGCTGGATTCCCTAGTTCCCTCCCTAGAAAGGACTTTGCCCTGCCTAGTTGCGGCATTAGGCACCTTGTGCCTCTGACTTCACCATACACATAGTTCACACCAACAGCACTGAGCTCTTCTAAACCTAACCATGTAATGAATGATGGTAAAGCCACA
The DNA here is from genome assembly GCA_013398815.1 of Ibidorhyncha struthersii. Classification (NCBI taxonomy): domain Eukaryota; kingdom Metazoa; phylum Chordata; class Aves; order Charadriiformes; family Charadriidae; genus Ibidorhyncha; species Ibidorhyncha struthersii. The sequence continues at coordinate 418,723 of VZSZ01006188.1, read as the reverse complement.
GGACCGCAGGCTCCAGCAACAGCCATATAAGCCCCAGCAGGATTCTGTACATGCCCACGCAGGCAGGTAACTGGTGCTGACACTTGCGGTGTCCTGACTTAGTGGTTAACCGTCAAAGAAACTGAGCTGGATGCATGCTGTCATCATGTACTTCCAACTACAGTGAAGCCGCGGATTTTTCCAGGGCTGCTTTATTTTATAAATGCTTAATTTAGGAGCCTGATCCCACTTCTGAGGTAAGCAGAGTTTTGCTGCAGGGGTAAGCAGACGGCTGAGAGTCCCAGTGCTGACTCCTGGCACGTCTCCTGCCGCCCCGCATACGCGTGGGCACGGACACCCCTCCTCCCCGCCACAGCCGCGCTCTGCGCTTGCTACGACTGACCGGTCACAGAAACCAGATGCAATTGCCAAGTTGTAAATCTTACTTAAAATCTTCTTAAACATTAAAAAAAAAAAAAAGTCAATGCCAGGCTGAGGCAGTTATTAAGGCTCCGTGTCAGCCCCCCACTTGGAATTTCTTTTTCATTGTATCTTGAAGATGCTTTCCTCTGCTATGGCACGCCGCATTGGTTTTTGTTACGTGCTTTTCTCCTGCCCCTGAATCCAGACTGCATCTGCTGTGCTTTATGTAATGCTGCTTTGTGCAACGTCATAGGACCTAAACACAAAATTGCAGCAGGAAACGGCATCTAAAGATTTTGCTTTTGTCGCTTTTAAGAGAGTCTGGCTTCACCACCAAGGCCTCAGCTTCTTAAAGTCAAATTCCTTGAGGCTGGAAACAGTTGAACCGGTCCCGAATCCCAGCTTTATCAAGCCGCTGCCTTCAACACCCTTGGCTTGTCCTTGAAACGGCTTTCTGCAGCCATGACTCACCACAGCACTCATTTTGCTGTCAGAACACTGAGCCGACTGACAGCGAATTAATCGGGGAGGGATGTCTCCGTGTGAGAGGGACAACGGGGAGATTCCTGGGGCAGGAGGAAGGAACACCAAGCAATCAGATCAGTGTTCTTGCTGTTTGAAGGAATAATAGAAATAATAAAGTAAAGTGGTACCTACAACTCCGTTTTCCTGGCTTCAAAAGCACTTTCTCAATTCACAATTTCATTTATGTGTAGGAAAAAAATAGTACAGCCAAGCTTTTGCCTGACAAGCAACCACCTAAAGAGGGAAAACTGCAGAGCAGGACGTCTGAGAATCATACGAGTATTAGGAGAAAATAACAAATTGCAAACAGGCAGGTAATTAAGCTGTTTGCAGGCTACTTTGCTCTTCACATACCACATCACGGGTACGTAACTGCCTGGATATTTTCTCTTCAGAAAGAAACTCCTTTAATACTGTACTGTATTTCTGGAAACTTGGGGGTATCATTTTCCCAGTGGTATAAAATAAAGGAACAAATGTTCTTGTCTTATGGTAGACCGTGAGGATTTGTTGCAATAGTAAAATTCTGTCTGGAATTAGCCTTCAGACAGATTAAGCAAGAAAGTCTGAAAGCTCTAATTCCAGGAATGATAACACAGGATGCCTTCTGGAACATATTTATTTACCTGAAAACCATGCCTGGTTATTAGGCTGTTTGCTTTCCAATAAACATTAATAATCTGTGATCTGTGTGATATCATCTAAGCTTCTCATACTATCTCCCTCTCCTGTGTCCCCTCAGTGTTTATAAATGATGATCAGACATTAAGTCCACTATCCGGCACGGTGGGGATTTGAATTAGGATTGAAGACCAGCAAAACACAAATATATTGAAAAATAAAGCAATTTACGTCTCAACTTAGCATATCCCATGCTACACACCAGTCATTATGGATATGCCAGTTCATTAATTTTCCCTCAAATTCACATGCAATAGCGCTACAAAAACAAGAGTGTAAACCACCTCTTTAACTCTGCCCACCCTAAGGTCAGCTCCTGAGCCAGTCAGGCGTTTTTCCACATCTGTTTCCCAGCACAGTTGCACAAACAGCCGTGCTGACACTGAAAACCAGTGGGAACAAGTAGCTGGGAAGTAGAGAGGGTGGCAATAGTTACAGCTTAAAGGCTCTAAACTGCTAAACAATACCTTCAGCGTCAACATAAAAATCTTCAGTGTATGTTTACAAGCACCTAGCTCACATAGCATCAGTGCTATGAAAACTACTGAAATTAAAACTATTAATTGCCTCACCCATAGTTTTACATGTTAGTGGTCTGTACAAAACCCAGTGATGGTCAAAAAGTTCTGTTTATCCTCATAGTAAGGATTGTTTATCCTCACAGCAAACGCAGCCACACAGTTTTTGCTTTTACAGCTCTAATATTTGCTTAACATAATGCTCAAGCTATTAACAGCAGAATACTTCTTGACCCTTACATGCCTAGATATTTCAAATGTTTGAATTTTGACAAATCTCAGGAAGTTTTATTTCTGAAAAAAAAAAAAAACCTAACCTACATGGATTACATAAAGTTTGTACAATAAATGTCATAACACAGATCAAAAGTGTTTATTCTTGCTCAACTCACATATATCCTTCACGTAATGATCCCTTTATGTATACAGAGACAGAGAGAATATGCACAAGTGTATAACACGTGTCAGGGATAGCACAGCGATTATGCAAGGCAAGGTGTAAACTGTAATTGCCAACACCCACTAGAAACATGAAACACAAAGCTGAGACACAGAGCTCTGGTTTATTCTCAGAAGAGAGATGTGTGTGTGAGGTAAAGCCCACCTAAGTGCATTTCACTTTCTTTACATTATACTTGCACAAAAAGATATGATGTATCTTTACAAGAAAGGAGCAGTCTCTGGTGGAAACACATCTCCAGGGAACACAATTGCCGCATATGGCTTACGCTGGTAGAAATCAAGTTTTTTTCCAAGCACACAGCTTCTCTGGCTCACTGTCAGCAAACTGACTCAACGCAGAAATCTAATGGAATGCACTTAGAATTAACGGACAAGGATGAGAAGGACATGCTTGCATGATTTTTAAAGCTTTCACTTCTAACATGCAATGCAAAATAAAGATACTATTTTCGTGGACGTGTTGGATTCAGTTTGGCACTTCCGTTGTTGAGGGTTTGTTGGACAGAAAGGATGTAACTGCTTTTGAAACTTTCAGAAAATTAGATGTAATCTACCTTCCAGTTATTTCTAAAATTACTTGCAGTTGAAAGATCACATTGAAGGTCTTTTATTTTGGATCTCTTCATGCCATAAATCTTCTGATCTGGAAACAAATGTGAGACCTCTAGGAACGATAAGTACAAAAGCATTATCTTTAAATACTGTCAGAAAATAAATAACCACTGACTTTTGGAATTGAAGCTGAGAAAGTAACAGACATTTAGAGAGGGATTTAAGTAATTGTGGAAGTATTTTAAACATTGTAGGGGTTTTGCATTAATTTATATCTCAGGGTAATTCTCATTTCAGTTCTAATGCAGATTTCTAATGATTCTGCTATTTTGCAGATGGTTTGCTCTTGCTCACAGCTCGCACTCACTTTTGCAACAGATAAAAGTTCTAAGGCAGGAAGCAAAACGTTTCAAAAGTAAGTGGCGGTATCTCTTTTTCTTGGAACGCTACAAGTGACTTGGTCTTCCAAATTTTTTTCATCATCAGCAAACTAACAGCATGTATGAATCCAAAGCATTCTGGGCAGTTAGCAACATAAAAAAGCCTGACGATACCACAGGGATGATGACTGTATTTAGATTTAATTGAATGCTTTTGCACCAAAGAAAAAACAAACAAAAAAACCCCACCACAGCCTGGTCTAAATCATAAGAAAGCAAACAGGCTCCTATTATTAATGTGTTCCCCCAACTGTTCTTTTTTTTTCCCGTGAGATATTTTCAAATGTTGCCTGGTGATACCCATCTTCCCTTTCAGTTAACTATTCTATCCTGATGGTTTTATGCTCAATTTTAAGCAAATCAGTTTAACTAGAATAGTATGATCTGGCCTGTAGTGTCTCTCTTCCCAGATAAATTTTCAGAGGAGTTTGAACACAAATTTTGCCAAAAATACAGCTTAGGCCATTATAGACTGTCTCCTTGCTCTCCCTCCAGAGTGCACGCGGACCGAAGAATGGACTATTGGTACCAAAACGAAGGCAGTACCGGAGAAGTGTCGCCCCAGATAAGTCTTCAGAGCTGTGTTTGACATAGAAGAAGGGCTGAGCTGAATACAAACAAACCGTCTCATCCCAAGGCTTCACATAGGTGTCAAACCAGGCAAAGAACTCACACAAGCCTTTATGGACTTCAGATATATCCAAATCATTACAAATAACACTCAAAATTAGATGAGATTCTTACAAAAATGAGTAAATTAAATCATCTCACACAGTTACATTTACAGAATAAGCCTTACTATTTTGAGAGTCCAGGCATCATAAGCGGTGGGAACAAATCATAGAGCAACAGATCTGCCTTTAGGTACAATGCCTCAGGGATTTTTCAATCCTATTTCAATTATACCCTTAGAGATCCCAATTATACCCTTAGAGATCCCAATAAAGGCAACTTCGGAAAACACAAGATGCACTTACAAGTTACCAAACTATCCCACGTGATGAACCTAATTTATGAACCCTGAACATCATTTCCTTTTTCAATGAAGGTAATTACAGTTTTGTATAAATATATGTACGTATATGCAAGGCAAAAAGCCGCAACTGACAAGGAAATTATCCATCTAGTCTAACTGTGCTGCTAACAAAAATTGGCTCAAAAATTAAATTAAGCAAATGGTTTATAACAAAAACCCTAAAAACACTTTTAACTTTAAAGATCTGCAGTGTAAAGTTCACTTCAAATATTTTGTACTATTTTGGTCCCAATATCTGGGAATATCTCTGTAAGACATTTCAAATTCTACTGCATAGAGTTTGAAAAGTCATAGGCTCAGGAAAAAAATCTCATTTCTTAAGATTTTACAAGCTGAACATAACAGTAAAATCTCGTAGATGCTACAAAATGAGGATGAAGAGTTCGGCAGCTGTAACTGTAGCAGATGGACAACCAACACACAACCAGCGCAGCCTCTGAGCAGGCAAAACAACTCTGACCCAGCTCATCTTACTCCTTTCAATCCAACCAGCGGACAAGTTGCCTGAAGTACACAACTAATTGAAAATGACAAGAACCACCAAATACTTCTCCTTGGCTCATTTACCGTTCCAGCCAATGGAAAGGATTTGAAATGTTTTTGTCGCGACTCAGATTGGTATCGGCTTTTATTTGGCTTCACAGCACCAACTGCGGGTATCAAACCTTGACGGCAGAAAGGCCAAATTCTGCAGCACCCAAACACTGATAAAACTCAGGGAAGTCTTGAAACTGGGGATCAAATTTCTAGGAATACGGTACACCAGGTGTTACTGCCACTACAGCTCCTAGAAATCCTACAAACATCAAAAAGCAAATATTCCTGCATATGATCAGTTGGGTTCCTTGGAGCAGATAGCTGTGCTGTAGGCCACAAGCAAAAATAAAGGACATAGAAATGAAGAAATAAAAAGACGTTATTTATAGGGAAAAGAAATACCCTATAACAGGCTTGAGTTCCTAAGGCCCCATAGAGATGTTACTTATAAGTGGTGGTTTATCATCTGAGTTCAACGTTTCCATTAAAAATACAAGATATAAGAAGCTTACGCACGGGTGTGAGGAGGCTGCAGTGTTCAGCAGATGGCAAGACAGAAAGTGCTGTGAGGAGGCCGGGGCCACGCAGGCAAAGCGGAGCAAGGTTCCAGCCGAGAGGCCGGTCTGCGGGTCTGCAGAGCCAGCCAGGGACCTGCTGCCGGCCAGAGCCACATCTGCAGGGCCACCCGTGGGCTGGATCCTGCTTTTCCATGCTTTGCAGCCAGGGGAGAGGCCGGGGGGCCGCGACAGGGCCCCCACGGGAGCTGGTGTTGAACCAGCAGCTCCTGAGGTGTCTAAGCTGACTCCTCCTTTGGAGGACACCCTGCAGTACTTGCACGTTAAAGGCTGTTAAGATCATTAAGGACATTCCTGTTATATTCATGCCCTTCGTTCAACCCCAAACAGCTGATGGAAGGATGGAAAACTATCCTCGAATATACAAGCAGGTAAGTTATGCCATCCAAATTCAGCTGCTTCCCAAAGCGACAGAAATACTCTGCAAAGCCACTCCAGCCTCTGCAGAACAGGCAGAGGCTCTTATTAAAATATTGTCTTGGTTCATGCAAGTTCCTTTGATGTTTCATAATCCTAAGTGTACTGAAAATGCACTGAAAAACAGATTCCTCCCACTACAGAGATCTGTCTCCTACACCAGCCAGTTCCCCTGGATATAAAATTGAACCCCAAGAGAAGGGAATGATGAACAGTTTAAAAGGAGCGTGACAGTGTAGGGCTGGCCAGAGTCAAGAATAATAGCGTGCCCATACTCCAGACAACTGCAGTGAGCTCTCTGGGGTCTGCTCGGCATTAATCATGATGCACTGTCAACCAATCATTTCATCTGCATTGGTTATAATTAGTGATAAGTAACTTGCAAAGAACGAGAAACAGCTTGTCAACAACACTTCATTGCTCTTAAAACTGCCATATGAAATAAATCCTGGCAAATAATCGCACAGTGCATACATATGCACATATATACAGACTTTCAAAACCAAAACCCTCGCAATACCAGAAGCAAGTTTTCAAATGATGTGAACACGATCTTCCTCTGCACATTCATTTATATTCCTACAAACATATATTGGGGAGAAAACCTCAAACCATCAGGAGGTGTGTATATCGCACATAGCACTGACAGGGCAGCATTTGCTCAACTTGAAGTAACAGCTTATATACTGAATGCAGTAGCGAATGTCCAGGTTAGACGTCTAGCTGACAGGAAATGAGAAGAATGCCAAAACGTGCAAGAGCCTAAGAGGACCCACTGGGACATTTAATACCTGTGCAAGGGGGAAGAACCGCAGCTTGAGCTGGGAGGTAGAAGCAGGAAAGTAGCTCCAGCTGGGAGCCAGGCACTGACTCCATTCAAGCACCCCCATGTCCCTTTGGAAAAGATGCACAAGGATAGGGACAATTTTAAGTGAAAGTAATTCATCACATGTACCTGCTGCCTTGGGTTTCCACCCTCCTGAGACAGCAGCCTGAGCCTATGCATGGCCTGTGGAAGTTCAAACAGGTCACTGTCAGAGGAGAATGTTACCAGCTCCAGCCTCTATACCAGCCTACGAAAGACTTATCTCACGATTTCTCATGGAAACCAGAGATTACCAAGTCTTTTACTGAAGCAGGTAACAAACTCCGCCGTCCTGATAACAAGAGACAGAAGATAACGGCAGTGTTTGCTTCCAGTATACTCCAAGGCTTGCGATGCCTCTGCTGTCAGATAGCGTTACAGCTGGGCTGCCCATCTGGTAAACAAAGACAGAACTGGAACCTGAGCTGTGCGGGAAATTCGTGCCGGTTCCTTAATTGCACAGGGTTTGCTGGAGAAGAGAACTCTGGCACAGCCTTTTCCTGAGGCACCACGTCGTATAGGTTTAATGCATCCAGTTAAATTCCAGCAAAGTTTTATGAAACCACTTGTGAGTATTCAAAGCTTCAGGTGGTTTTTAACCACGATGACCACATTAAGAAATTTCTGGGAGATGTATGGAAAGAGCACACTGCTCTGCCAGCGAGCTCTCCAAGCACAGAACTCGCAGTTCTTTGCGGTGTAGGTCTTGAGAAGAATTTGTGCAGTTTTAATTCCTTCCAGTGGAGGACAGTGGTTTACAACAGAAGGAACTGAATGGCTGCATTTCATCTGGCAAATTACCTGGTTCCTCACGTTGGCAGCGCACAGCCACACGTTCCCCAGGTCTTCTGCAAGCTAACCACGGTGAGCCCCGACAGCAGGGTGTGCTTCAAACTCACCTGGAGCTTTAGAACAATCGCCGGTCGGGGCTTCAGAAAGGCTGAGTTTATGTCAAAATCGCAATGTATCGTCACAACCTTGCTAAAGAGGGACAATTTGAACCAGCATGCAGAATGCTGAAATATTTTAAGAACTTTTTTTGGACTATTTGTAGGATTCAGGATGTATCAATTTAGCTGTACAATACAGTGATTTTTCTGGCTGAGTCTGCACTACTTTAAAGGCTTGATTTCCACAGGGAAGAATCTCTTATGTAATATTTAATATTTGAAATAAAATGCTGAGAAGGCATGGATCTTAATTATTTAGCTTCTGACACATACCCTCCCTTTAAAAATTCAGTGTCTGACTGCAGATCTAAAAGACTTTCCTATAAATAAGTTATCTTCTCCGAAGCAGTAACAAATTTCAGAAAGTATGGCAACGGTTCTTAGCTGATCAGAGGAAGCACAGTACTATGAAAATGTAAAAAAGATGTATTCGAATATTATTTTAAGGCACCAAACCGTTCCAGGTTGCTGGGATTCTACAACAAAGGCTCAGCAAGAGCAGCTTTAAAACAAAATGACATGACTTTCTCCGCTCCACGTACTTTCTTTCCAACAAGTCAAGCACAAGATTGAGGGAGTAGTTATAGTTCCTCTTATCTGTAACAGACCTGTTTCTGCAGTAAGTATCTTCTAAATGGAAAGCATTCTAAATTAATTAAATAAACCTCAAGAGACAGTAAACTAATTATTCTGGGCATACATAAGATCCTGTTGAGTTAATCTCTACGAACACAAGTGAGTTAAGTTTGTATTGACATATTGGGCCAAATTTATTGTCAGAGAAATTAACTTCAGTGGAGTTAAGCCAGGAGTGAATTTTTCCTCATTAAGTAGAAATAGGTCTATCATCTGAAGTGTGAGGATTTATTGCCTCTTGGGACAATCGTATTGCACTCCACTTTTATTAATGACTTCTCTTCAACACTCACATGCTTCAAAATGCACAGAATTTTTGTGTTTAAACACCTAATAGTTGGATTGTTACATGTGACCCCTCTCAAGTGAGTACCGACTTCAGCACAGAGGATGCCAGGAGTACTGCTAAACTATGCAAATAGCTTATTCCTGAAGCTACCTGAAGCCTTCCTACGGTGTCCAAAGTCCATGTACAAGCAGGAGACACAATCCTATGTCTAAATCTAACACGACTAACACAAAATGTCTTATTTGTCTATGCGTAACCCAACAGAGTTGTTTTTGAAAGAGCATCAGAGAAGTTTTCATCTACTGAACGGATTCTGCAGTTCTTCCTATTTAAAAAAATCATTATTCATCCAAATTCCATAATGGCTGTGTTATACATGGTGGTTACGGAACGTCATATATTAATTTTTAAATTATTTTTTACAGAGGGAAAGAACACAAAGCGGTAATCGCTACCCCTTATTAAGAAACAGACATACTAAGAACCCGAAGTAGCACAAAGCCAAGTGTCTCTATGTGGGGATTAAAAGTCCCACCAGTTCAGAAGCGTCTCTAAGCTCCTTCAGCTCTAAATGTTCACCTGAAGTAACCAGAGTCCTTCACTGCGCTAATAGGACAGCACTCCTATTATACACGCGTCAGGACAGCATTTTCAGCATCGTGGGGAATTCTGTAACAGCAGACTTAGTGCTCATTAGCATTAACCTCTCTTCAAGACAACTTTGCCAATGAATCTCTTTTCAAGCTGTCCTAAGCCATCTGTCTACAATTCAGAAACATGTCACATAACTACTCAACACCGTGTACAAAGGTAAAACTTTGTTCTTTTTTTATTTATTGTCCTCTACTTTCCACCAACCTCTGGTTCGCAGAAGCATCTTCAACAGAAATCTATTTTCAGCATGGCCAAAAGAGACTAGAGAATCGCCTGAGGGCAAACTGAAACGGGCTTTGAATGAGGCTGCAACTATTCGGAAACAGAATTTGTGAGAACTGGCATAGCTCCTTTGAAAGGCAGGAAACTCCCTTGACACAAAGCAAAGGCCTCATATTACTATTAACATTTTCTGAGGTGTTAATATCTCAGTTACCCCACCCCTTCTTCTTATGGAAGTCATTCTCAATAAACCTGTACTTCTCAGCACAATTAATGTTATCGTGTCAATTTGTTTTTCAAGAGTCCTTTCCATGTGACTATAAGAAGACTGCAGCACAGAAAGATTAATCAGAAATCAGCCAGACTGCGGGACACCAGGATACATGGATATTACCACCACTGCAAACGACGTAATAAGCAAGAGAAAGGAGAGACGAGGCAGGGAGGTTAATCCCCCCGGCCTTTGGGATCACAGCCTGGCGTCTACACCTAGTCTGTCCCCATAATACCTAGAGCTTGCTTAATAGTGGCACGTATGTAAAGTTTCAATCTTATTTAGGCTTATTCTTATCACCGTCTTGGCAAACATAGCCCGAGTGTGGCTTTAAATACCTCTGTGAAAAAGAGCAAGTTAAATTACATTAGGGAAACATCCAAAATTACTAGTTTTAAAATCAAAACCCCCACTGCAAAGTATTATAGTGATCACTGAGAAAATTGCTATAAAAGCTGGAAGGCTGTTTTCTTAGCAATACCAAGAGAATCTTTTCCATTGTTCTGCCAAGATGTGCAGCAGTCACAGAGATGTTTAGCTTTTTCTGAGGTTCATCACTGCTGTTTCAGCCATAGAAAAGTGTCAGCCTCCCAGAGAGTCTTAATTAAATAAAAGGCAATTTTAGAGGGTGGGGGAAGTATCATTACAAAGTGAAGCCTTGCTATTTGGATGTCAATTTACATAAAGCTATATTGTACTTTGATTATGTTTATAAATTGTATTCAAATCAAAACCAAAATTATTGCTAAACAATTCTGTTTAACTTAGATACCACCAGAACTTAGGTTGAGGTAGTCATTAATTTATGTTCTTTTTCAGCATGTATTCTCAAAGAAAAAGCAAATCCCAAAATTTCAAGTGTAAGAGTCCTTCCTTCTTAGACGGATGTATCTGCTGTTACCTCATTCTCTACCACGGCTCACAATGAGGATGAAGCATGGTGCCCTTTTTCTAGAGATGACATGGAAGGAGGATCGGTAAGCTCTTACTGTTCATCAGGAGTAACCAAGACCCAAGGGAATGGTAACTCTCATCTGAGAAGCAGCAGTTTCCTAATTACAGTTTATTAAGAGAAATGCTCCCTATTAAAAATTACTATGAGCACCGGTACTGAAACCTTTTCTCCATCTCTAATATTAAAGTGTTGTCAGTGCTGTAAGTGCCAGTTGACTGTACAAAATGACAAGTATCCAGGCACATCCCTTGCAACAACTGGCATCTGCTTTGGAGTCATTTTAGTTGGTTTGAATGGCACTAATTAGAAGTAGTTACATATAAATGACATCCCAAAGACTTGACACAATAAACGTTGCTATCTAGTGCCATTCATTTGCTCTTCCCATTCAAGTGTACACAGTATTTACGATAATTTCCATGTTCACTGCCACCTTTATCCCACAAATAAGGTCATGAGACAGACAAACAACAAATACATGAAGCACCACATGGAAGTTGAATACATAATAAGTTATCAAATGCTCTTTAAAGCGTCTAGGCCAGGGTTTTGATCGCTTCTGAAGGTTGTGAATGTACCTCCAAGAACGTGGAGTAGAAGGTTGCCTCTTTACTTAACCTTGCAATGAAGCCGTGAAGGGTTCTCCACAACCACCTCTCAGTGAGTATCAACTGGCCAGGCACCTTTATAAATACTATCAGTATTTCCCGGCTATTCCTCTGTTCTACACGCACAAAACTGTGCTAGTGAAAAATAAAGACATTTCTATTCTCACATGGGTGCAGACTACTAGGAAGGATAATTGAGATCTGAGCTACCAATAAGAAACCTCCATTTTTCTTTTGCTGACTAGGATCTCCTCTGTTTCTGCGTACGTAGCAGTCAGGGCAATTTGTACAGTGCAAAAGGTTTCAGATGTTCAAGAGAGCAGATAAAACAACACAAGAACACGCTGAAGGTTCTTTATAGTCATACCTGGCTTTTAGGAAAACATCTTTCAACAGGCCATTTCTTCCTGGGTAGGTTTAAAATGTCAAAGTACAGAACGAGCGGACATGCCTCGCAGTAAGCGAAGCAGCAGCTACCTACGCATCTAGAACCTGCCTGGGTGGAGAAGGCTGCATCTGGAGATCAGCAGCTCTGTGGCACACACCCAGTCTTTTTTACAGCCACAATTAAGATCATTAGTAGATGCAGTGGCACAACAAAAGCCAGCAACCAGCCAGTGGCTTTCTTTGATTTCCATCATCTTACGTTTTTAGCATCTCACTGCCCTTTTTAGGCTTACAGCTTTTTTTTAATACCTGTTCTACTGCACGGTGTCTTTAACACCTCATACCAACTCTCTTGCAACCGTAGTGGCACAACATTATTTTCAAACACCTTTAAATAGTGCTGTTGATTGAATAACCTGTCATTTCAGGAATCCAGAGTGTCTTCTAAGGTGTAACCTCTAACGTCTATGGCAAATATAGAACAGAGAATTAAGTCAAGCTGGCAAAATGACATCAGTAACTTTCAATGCAACGTCAAATGTCTGGCAAACTGCATATTATCAAAGAATAAACTATTTACTAAATGATTAAAAATTTAATTTTTCTTCATTAAGTTCTTGGGCATCACATTTTAGAGAGCTTTGTCTCCCTGCTAGTATCACAAAGTATGCAAGGCTTTAACAAAACAGTGACAGATGAGACATTTCTCAGGCTCTAATTAATTCTTTTCCAGAACAGAGTCAGTTAACACGCAGCCTTCTTTTTACTTAACACCCACTTTGGGTCTATATATGGATAATCCAGTTCCAAATTAAACTATTTAAGCATATGCTTAGATTTAAGCATACTTCGTGTATGTGCTTTAAATCAAGCAAATGCTCAAAAACTTTCTGAAGGTCTCACAAGGCATGCCTAACGCGAACCACGTACTGCCTGTGGTCTTGGCACGTCCAAAACTTCGCAGACACTGTGAAGTAGTGTGCCTGGTACAATTTTAGAGAGCTGAGAAATATTCGTAATAACGATGTCATAGCTTTGAAGAAAAATCTCATGGTTCTGTACCGCGAATGCCATGCCGCCTTCAGCACAAAGACCCTTGTCAGTATTTGAACTGCCCGCAGAGCCTCGGAGCGGGCAACACACGCTGAAAGGGGTGCAGTGAGGTGAAGGACGCACCAGAACGCCCCAGGCCCTTGGGGCTTTGCTTAGAGCTCCACCAGCTCTCCCCTGCAGCGAAGACGTTTCTATCCATCCAGCCTCAGCAACTAAAGCTGTACATGTAAATCGCGCTGAAGAAGAGGCAATTGTATTTATATGCGTTGCTGTTTGAAGAGATTCTCGAGGAGTAATCTGTAAGAGCGTGTGGCTATTATAGTATCAAGTAAAACAATTTAAATCAAATTTTGCTTTTCCTACCAGATATTTATAGTAACCGCTAGTCCGCAACAAGTCCTCACCAATATAAGCAAACAAGTCCTCACCAAAAATAAAAGTTGAATGTCCTTCTGCCTTTTAGTTTATATAACGTACACGCCAGAACTGTGCTCTCTGGCTATGTTTTATTTATAAGGCAACTGCTTATAAAGGACATTTTGAATTCACTTTCACCAATAACTGTGTAACCTTCAGAGTATAAAATTTATGAAATCTCAGGAGAAAAGACGTTCAGTGGAAAGCTTGTTCTGTTAGGGCAACGTGAGATGAAGCCCAATTCTATCAATTCAGCATTACAAATAACTATCAGAAAATATTGGTATTTTCAAAACTACACAGCTTCTTGGGCTACTGACTCAACACTCTTGCAACAACTTTAGGGTATTTTACCAAATCAGAAGTCAACACATGCTAAGAATTATGCCAAAATTCGTTGTCATTAACCTTGACGATTATATAACCCAATGCTTTTCAGTATCCTAACAATATCCATGTGTATGGGACCCTGGAAACAACATTCTCAGCCTGTCTGCCCACAGCAGCTGACTTTTCTTTCCTCCATTAAAAGACCAGTCTCAGGAAAACAGATCTGTCTTTTCACTTCAAGTTTCTTGGTTTTGGCAAAACAGCACCATTCCCCAGAACTGGCATGGCTCCCCACCACTATTAAAATCTTTTTTTCATTAAAGCAACTGTTGGGATGATAAATAGGTTGTTTCCTTTTTTTTTTTAAAAAAAACTTGTTGCTTTAATAGTTCTCTCTCGTCTAACCAACTAGCAAGTTATTTATCAAAATGCACAAATACTATGTCCAATATATGTAAGAATATTCATATTAGCAGCATTACATTTTAGGAAATAGAGATTTGAGATTGCCAAATTAACAAGTGAATCAAGAAGTATGCTGCCGTATACACGAGGATGCAAATGTTAAAGAAATACAGCAAAGTATCAAAAGACAGAGTAGAAGGGCTAGTCACTTCTTTTTATCATTATGAAATACATGGAAGAAGTTCCACACAAATCTTTGGAACTATGAAAAGGATTCACAGAGCTTACTTGCACAGCAACCTGTTTGAATACCTATAGATTATGCCATAAAACCTGCTTGATCACTGCTCTGTAGTGTAGATGATCCGTATTTTATTGCACGACAGGAGATTTCAAATTAGTGAAGAGTAAGAGCATTCTGTTTCACGTTGATTATTCATTAACATAAATAAGATAAATGCTAAAGAACGTCCACATGCAAATTTGAGTGAACACATTTCACTCTGTCATGAATTTTTAACAGCACTTCAAATTGTGAAGCTGCTATTCTAAAAAGCAGTAAGAAGTACCACACTTGCAACAAAGTTGTATGCAACAACCCATATTCTTAAGAGCAATTTCCATATGGATTTACGGTATGCTTTTCAGAGAACTGTATCTGGAATAGATATACACACCTATGAAACCTCAGTGTTTTTTCAGCAAATGCTTCCGTTTATAGAGATAAATTGCCCAGTTACTCTGATAATCCCTTACACATTGCCTTGCTTCGTGCTCCGGAATAACCAAATTTTAAGGTAAAATGGCACATGCACCATGAGGAGTTCGAAATAGGCACACAACGCGCCTGTCATCAGCCCCAACATTTCCAGGCACAAGCATCCTTCTTAAACCATTTAGTAGCAGCACCATTTTAGCAGCAGTACCATAGTAGCAACCATTTNTCGTTTTTTTTAAAGCCAGATCTCTGAAGCCTCTGTTAGAATAACTATGCAAATGTTTTCCCTAGAGACCTTGGAAATAACTACTGATGTCTACATGCAGCACCTCTTTCCTATTCAGAAAACCAGCCCAATTTACAAGGCCTGTCCTCCTTACCTGGCGCGCAGGGGAACCGTGCTATCAAAGCTCCTGAATACGTTCAGCTGTGACCTATGGTAAAGCGCCCCAGTACTTCTGCATTCTGCACACACAACAGGGAGCGAGGCATTGACCTTGCCACTGCACAGAAGAAATTCTAAATATAGCATGATTTCTAAGTATTCCAATGTTCTCTCACCAGTTAACTGTTAACACATGACAAGAGGCAAGTTTTGTCCAGAGGCACAGGTTTTTCCCTTGTTCTCCTCTTATTCCAGGTTAGAAGAAAACTGGTAAATAGTCAAGATGACATTCAGCTTCCTTCTGGAGGCAGCTGGTTAGTTACCTTGGGGGGAAGGTAAAATGCACTCAGGACAAGTGATGCAGTCAACAGTCTGAATTTTGCAAGTCGGACCTCATTTCTCACTATCTGGGCTTTGTTTTGGTTTTGTAAGTCCACTCACTATACACCTGGAGTTGGGGTATTTTAATTTCAACTGTGTCAACGTTTGGGATGTTGCCTCTGCGGAGCTGAATGGTGGCACAAAAGACCTGCAAAATAGCTGGTGTACTCTGCCCTGAAAATCCTAACGGAGAGAAGGAGGGAGAGAGAGGAGCTGAGGAATCCTCCTTACCAGAGCCATATGCAGAAATGTCCACAAGAGCATTGCATACGTTGAATCAAATGTATTGACACAGCATTTACTGAGTACCTAGTGTTACCATCCAGTAACAGCTGCTGCTGACAGGAGATAAATACAAACATCTCTTCCCCACACACACTTTATAGATTTAGAAGAATCTCAGTCTCTGCTTTAGGCAATTTTTAATTTTTTCTCCTCCGTTAGTAAGGTTCGGGGACAGTGAAATAAAATTGCTCTCTTCTATTGCCCTATAGCTGTTGCAGAAAACGCCTTGAATGCTGTGAAGTCAGCTGAAGCAGTCAAGTTTCAGAATACCGGCCAGCTTCATAGATACCCGTTCTTTCCTATGTAACTATCAAGAGAACTCTGTAAGAAAAAGAAATACCTCCTTCACCATTCTGCAGTGTTTAATTCCCTCTTCTTTGAGGCCCAATTCTACCCCATTCTTCCCTTCAGGAGGATCCGTGGAACAGCGCTGTGCTGGAGCGCTTCCCCGTTAGATCCTCAGCCCTCTCCCTCGACAGGCGCCAGAGCCTCTCCCCACAGCTCTTCCCACAGGCTTGGCCACGACACGGCCATGCCCACCTGGACGGCCACTTCCTTTTTGGAACGCCACATTTGTTTTGCTCATTCAGCATCCAAAACTAAACTCTTCTGTTACACTTAAGCATCAATAAAAAAGCTCTTCCGGATGAAGACCATAGTAGCAAGAGACAATTTCCCGCTTCCTTCATGAAGACAGTCAGTCAGTGCCTTTCTTCCACTTGCCAGACACTCTGGAGTCCATCAATATTTACTGCAGTCACAGGAGTGCTCCAGCACAGTACACCGGAGCTGCCTTTCTTTAACTAGTTCAACTATTTATAGCAGCATGGCATGGCGATAAACTCCAAGGTTAACTGTCCAACTGCTTCTGCTTCTTTGACGAGTTTCATAGCCTCCAACGAGTCATGGAGTCCAACGAAGTACAAATGCCTCATACTGCCCTAAATACCCTATGCTCTGAAGAGCAGTATCTAAACTGTATGCACCTTGGCCTTAAATTCTGTTCTGAAGATTGTCCTTCAATGGAAACACTGGAACAAAAGTGCTGAAACAAAAATTATACTGTCCTGGAATACTAAAATCCTGCAAAAAGAATGCCCTCAGTAAATGGTACGCCTGCATATTCAGTACTGATCTCTCAAATTTTCTATTTCCTATGATTCAGGATTACAACCAAAATGTTCTGTTATTTGAGCCCGCATTTTAGTATCTGTATTGGAACACTTGAAGTACCAGATCAGAGGCAGATGATAGATTACTTTCAAATGAGGACTGATGAAGGGCTATACATCAAAAGGTACAACAAGAATATTAATAAAGAGAATGCTGTTATTATCAAATGTAATAAGAATTCTAATAAAAACCAATCAATTGTTTTGCCACGTAAAAAGCTTTCGGTGGAAATTTCACACACAATTTGAAGCTAAGGGTAGAGGGTTTTTTTGCTAGAATAATAGTAAGTGTACATTGCTCTTGGAAATGAATTAAAGAAATAATCTTCTTTATTGTGAAGCGTAGAAAATGCAAGCATCCATTTAGTGCACTGGAATCTTTAACTATAGTTATATTCACAAAGGTGAATATATTCACTAGAATCTTTAACTATATTCACCTTTGTACCTATATTCACCTTATTAGCATACAGCTTTGCCTCTTACCTATACATAACTAGAATTTGGGGAATACATCACAAAACAAAGCAGAGTATTATGGGATTTATCAGAATTAAGTCTTACCCTCAATGTGTGCAAATTAAAATTTCTGGAGCAAAACCTATGGCAAAAACAGGAACAGTACTTGCATCTGATTCTGGCAGGAATTCCCTGTGTTGAGTTGCTGGTAACTATGATGATGCTGAACATAGGATGTAAAAAATTTCACCTTTCCTGCAGGAACCATATCTTATAATAACACACAAGTTAATAATAATACACAAGGGTTGCGTTCCCTACTAGTTTCCAATGCTGCTACAAGGGTTTCTTAAGAATATTTCCGTATTTTGCAGTAAAATGTAACCTTATGATTCTTCTCTTATTACTGAACAACTTAAAAGTTTGTGTGAAAGAAAGCAACGTTTACATTTCATATGCCTAACAGATAAATGGCTTTATTAGTGCAAGGGAGAACATGCCATCTCTGCTGACCCTTCAATACAATCTAACATCCAAGTTTAAGCCATGAACATAACATATATATTTGTGTAAAAATTACTTCAAATTCTGATCTCAAATCAAATATTATTGGAGGGATGTCACTACTTGACTAACAAAATACTAAAACGCTCAAACAAAACAGCTATGGACAATCTTGAGTGGCACTAACACCTGATTCAAGAGCAATCCCTGTTGTATCACACACCTTATACAATCTCTCTCCAGTTTCAAGAAGCAATAAGCTGCAATAGAGGTGGATACTCTGAAAAGACTACACAAACAATTTCTGTCTTCTTCCAGAAGAGTACTGCAGCTTCCTCAGGTGTATTCAAGTTGAAATTGTCATAGACATACTCTGACATACAGCTATATTATTGACAGTATGCATGTCAAGGACACGACATGCCAAACCCAGACTTCTGAATTATTAAAGCCACAATTTCCTCCAGGCACCTTTTTCATCAGAAAATCCTGGGAACAGCCACCTCAGCCCTCTCAGGTGCACTTATCTACAATTCACCATTCAGAATCTCAGCTAAGGGAACATTTACAGTGAAAAACACAATGGCTTCCCACCATCTTCTTACATGCAAGCCAATGGACAGAAGTGAAGGTAGTCATATCATGTGCAATTTTGGCCAAACAGAGGCAGGTGATGGCTAGAAAAGCAGCACATTTAAATATACCGTTCCTGAATCTCAGTAGAGTTCCCTTCGTAAATCCACAATTTAGACTGCACAGCAACTAAACAGTTACTTGGAATAGAGATGGAAGTGAAACTGCTTTTAGTTTCGAAACAACAGATGAAAAACATCATTGCCAATATGGTCTGAACAAAATAGTCAAAACATAAGATTCTTCTTCCAGAAAAGTCTCTTGAGAGTCATTCCTAATCACCACATTGCTGAGTTTGTCCATTCTAACAATTAGCATCTATGAAAGCTGGAAAACTTTAACGTTTTCCAGCACTTTTCTTATTCCCTACAAAACCACAAAATAAAAATGACAACATCCTGGAAACTAATGCCATACGGTCATGCAGATATATAATTTGACCATTTTTCCTTTGAAGTCTTTTCAGACGTAGTAGACAGCTGGTGTGACTTGAAAAAAGTATTTCCAAAGGCCTATACTTGAAGTGGATTTTTGCAGATCTTACCAATACAACTGCCCCCTCCCTACTGATCCATGTGATGAAAATCTGATCTTCTAAATGGCAGACAGTCCTCTTTTCCATATATGACAAGAAGAACCATCCACACCTAGATCTACGCTTGTTCCTACCCAGCTAGGCCAAACACTACCCCAAGTTGTAGTCATACACAAGTATTTCAAAGACAGGTTTGCTCTGAAATTTAAAGCAGATTACTTGCATGTAGACTGCTACGGATTTTGTAAATGGGTCTAACTTCCATTTTACAGCTCAATAAAAGTGCAAATGGAAATAAAGCCATCTCAGACACCCGTCTTTAGGTTACTGACTAATGCAGGACAGCTCCCGCTCATCAAGCATTCAAACTCTACACCTTTACTTGATCTTTCTCAAAACATTATATTTCAGAATTAACACTCTATGCTAGCCAGAGCTTTGAAATTTAGATATGGAAAACCACTGCTCAAAAGTTTGAATGACTGCTCAGATGTGATCTAATTCATAGGTCACATTCAGAACTCTTTCTTACTGTGGAAACTCATGTGTTGATCTAGTGGCTGATGTGGGTTTACATATATTAAAACTCCACATCCTACTGCAGCAGAAAAATTACAAATGAAACACTGAATTTGAAACAAATCATATCCGACATCACTATGCAAATGTTACCCACTGCTTTTACATGGGAATATATGAACTAGCTATGCTAGTGCAACCGACATCCCAAGGGTGACATGCTCTCAAACACCGGCCCCTTGCCTTGCTGGTAAGCCATAACCCTCACACTAGTCTCTGACCTGCTGCCCAAGAAGTCTTCTCTTGTTCTCTGGTGTACCCCCTGCTAGAGGTGAGGGTCCGTTCACTCAGCCATAACACACCACTGTACTTTTTTAGGAGCTGAACTAGAATCACGTCTGGTTCTAACACACACCAGCAGCACGCGGAGCTAGATCAGGGATGTCCATACCGTGCTTCAACACACACTGCCCAGTAGTCTTCTCTTCCACAGCTTGGTCGTTAAGGTTGGCAACAACTTCACTAACTCAATGCACCATAGCTCCACTCTTTCATCCAAACAGTTCATAGTTAACTGAATATTATCTTTGCCTACAAGTCACCTCATGGTTCCTGCTAAGAGGTTTCCAGCTGTTAGTTTAACTCTTACAGTTTACAGCTGTTTCAGGTTTTGGTTTGTTGCCTGTTATGAAATCTCCAGCTCTTGTTCTAATTCCCCTCAGCCTTTCTGGGATTGCGGGAACATCTCTAATACTTCCACAAGAAAAAAAACTCATTCAGAATCTTGTTCAAGGAACCTGCAGTGTGCCAGAGGGAAAAATACAACCACCACAGTTAAAATATTTTGCCTTCTCTGTAAAAAGCCAGAGGTTATGAAGAACAAGTACTTCAATCGGGAGCAAGTGCTACCTTATAAAACCAGGGCAATATTTCCCCAATTTTAAATGTACATAGCTGTCCCCGTTTAGGCAGACATATCACTGCAGTGCTCAAAAACAAATCCATTCCTAGTACTGAACACGATAAGATTTAAAATTAAACCCACCTCTGTCTTTCTTTGCATAACTATATTTTTGTAGACAATTCCTTCAAACATGGTATCCATCAAATGTGGCTAATTTTGTTAACACAGGCTTCTAAATATCCCATGTCCTTTAGAAAAGCTGTGGTTCATGTTTTGTGTTGAAGAAAACAGTTGGGGAATCCAGTCTTTCCTTCATAGGTTCTGTCTTCCTCCTCCTTGTGCAATATTTGAAATAAAATAACTTCCAGGTTTTTAGTTAGTTGGAAATGGTAACATGGTCTGTGTTCTGTTGGCTGCCTTTTTTTTTTTTTTTTACAAAAAAAAACATATGCTTTAATAAAATTTCTTTTCAATTTTGGTTCCCAGAAGCTCCTAAGATTCTTAAGCATTTCAATAATTTTATTTTCTAAGAGTACTATTGCTGCCTATTAAGATTTGGGGGGGAAGTTGCCAAAAGATGGAAGGAAAGAGAGCAGTAACTGTGATCATACTCACTTTAAAATGTTACTTTTCAGAGCCAGACACTATAACAACATCATATACACAAAATTATTAGCATTATCAGTGTTTACAGAAGATATTCTGAGTGACGGGTTACATTTTCACTCAGTCTAAATGGCCCTGTAAACACACACACACCTGAATTGAAGAAAAAATATGTATTTGTCCTGGGACATCAGAAGTCCAACAGAAAGCGAGAAACAATTTTCAAGGATGGCTGATACTGTTAATATGACCCTGAGGAAGATCTGTTTTACCCTTGTCAGACATACTTTTGATACAATTAACCCATAGCTAAAAATTTTCCTCCAAGTCTGCTGGCCTAGCACTCTCAGTGCTTTATTTAGGTGACTTGGTCATTTAGGATTCTTTTATTAGAATAGCTGGAATAAAGGTGTCAGCTCTTCAGGTGATGTCAAGGTGGCATTTATCAGTTGCTGATTCAGGTTTACAGAAAGGTCAAATTTTTAAGTAAGCGTTTCTGTAGACTGAAACTTCTATATTTTTCCTCCTCCCAAAAGGATTAGAGTGAAACTCTGAGTACACTGCCCAGAAGGACGAATACCAATGGCAAACTCAAGCAGTAGATTGCAACAGATTCCCAGCTGAAAAGTAAATCCAAGTGAACGAAGTCTTGCATAATAACTTCAAGCAATATTGTGTCTTTTGATGATAAACAGAGTTGTATGTAAGGGTCCAGGCCTATTTCATCCTCTTGCTTGACAGATAAACCCCCTTCTGGAAAAACAAACTCTTTTCCTCCTCCCTAGTGAGCCACTGGCACCTTGGACCCAGCCCTGTTGCACAGAAGAGTTAACCTGAATAAATATCGGGCAATGCCACTGCCTATTAAGAAGAGCATTTATTACTGGATCATGTTTTCTGCCTGGAAGTCTACAGCCTATTAAGGACCCTGCTATCATTAACATTGATAGTCATTACAAATCCACAGTTAGCTCCGTATGTTTAATGGACTGCATCTGGGAATGCAGTTTTGTCTTAAGCATTATGCCAAAAAAAACAACAAAACCCCACCCCAAACAAGTTTTCCTATATTAATTACACCTGCTGCAGACAAGATCATGCTAATGGTGGACCCTTTTTGCATGAACTGGGCTCCTTCTACCCACTGTAAAATAACAGCCAAATAGAAACAAAAACTGGTGCAGCGTCCAATTTGCCGTTACCTTTCCTGTTAAACATCTCCCAGCTCAGCACGAGCTATATAAGAAGGCTGTAGCCTTTGATAAACCGAATGAATGTATTAATTAATTTTGCCTGCCAGCTCACCTTACTTACACATACTGACTCAATATTAAATAGAACGTCAGGTGTTCACCTCGGAAAAGACACCGACATGCTTATTAATTAGCTTTGCTTGCCAACTCCCTTTAATGAGTTGTTGGATTATTGAATAAACCAGCATTTGGCTTTTCAGTTAACGTTGCTTTGTACTGAGCCTAACGCTTCATTGCCAGACGATTACCTAGCCTTTACTCTTGCCAATACATGCTCTAAATGCTCACGCAGCTCATAATGAATAGAAATGTGTTTGAATCCTTCGATTACTGACATTCTAGAGGGTGCTACTGTACTTTCACTTCCTAGCACTTTCTTTAGTTTACTGGACTTTATAAGTGGTAACACTTCCGATGTACTACAGATTGTGGCATTTTTAAACACATTTGGCTACAGTAAAGCTATTGGGTTTGCCTCTAATTTTATCCTTACACATTTTTGAGCATACATACAATTAGTCTTTTTTGATGTTGGACACTGAGTGAGCAAGGAAGAGCACTGACGTTCAGGCACAAACAAAGTTCCCACCATAAACTTTGCTTTGTAAAGAACTCTTACGTCTCTGTTGAGCCGTAGAAACGCTATCTGGCTTACTCTGCTTTACACATTGAACTCAGTACAATTAATTAAGGTTCTATAATTTGCTATTCCAGCATTCCTCCTAGTGCTCAAAACCAAAACTGTCATGAGCACTTTTGAATAAGTATAATGAAGCCTTAAGAAGGAAACAGTTAACTTTATATAAAGATATTTTAAGTTGAGGAGTATCTGCTCATATCCTTATACCTTATCACCTTCAACCTTTCCCTACAAAAATGACAACAATGATATTAAAGCCTTTTAACGCCTTTTAAAAAAAAAAAAAAAAATTACATGGTGATTTCCTAGATTAGGTATATTCTTAGAGTAGCTTAGAGAATCAAAGCACCAAAATCCATTAATTTTAACAATATTGTAGAACTTTATCAGGTAAAAGACAGTCATAAACACTGAATGTTAAATTAACACATCTTTGCTAGATAGTATTTAAAATTCTTGCAATATGCCCAAACCTCAAAATTTAAATTATCTTGCTTAAGGAGGATATAGAAATTTCATCAGTGACTTGAATAAAATAAGGATTAAGTCAGGAGACAGAACTTAACAAAAAAACAATTCTTGTATGTCTGAAAACACCAACACAAGCAGCCAGTCTGTCCCATCATTTAAAATACTGACCTTCAGCCTGTAAATTTTAGCATGAATTATCTCATGCAGTGAAAAGCGGCAGAAGTTTCCAAAATTCTTTTTTTGCAAAAATATTTTTCTTGAAAGCTCTTCCAGCAAAGAACAACTTTAATTTGTTTCTTCAAAGATTCAGAAATAAAAACTGGTATAATGGTATGAAAATCACTGTATAATTTGGGTTTGGGTTTTTTTAAAAGCCACAAGCCAAGTTTGAACATAAATGCTGGTCTTAAAATAGTTTCAACGGGCAACTGGTACATACGTTTAGAGAAGACCATCTAGTTACTCATTCCATACACCTAGCTCAATTGCATCAGTTGTTATTTAATATCTCAAGTATACTTATTCAGATTCATGCTGAAGCATTTGCCTTGAATAGTCAACATTAAATCTGTTGCCAAGATTTAATACTTAGTGCAGTCACAATCAACCTTTTGTACAAATAACATTAAATTGATCACGACCATTCTATGCAGCAACCTAAGCAGATAGAGAAGATACAGTTCTGCCAAAAGGCCCAAGTTCAAACAGGACAAATGCCCAACACGTGACCTGATCAATACTAGAAAGTACACGGTCTTCTCAGAAGACTTTGGGTTGAAGAGGAACTGCTGTTGATAAAAGAGGAACTGCCTGAGGCCACAAGGATGATTTCACAAGCAATTCAAAAGTGGAGCCCTTTGAGAAAGACCTCCAGGAAGCATTAGAACAGGAAAAAATACCAGATGCAGAGCAAAAAACAAATGGGCAGCAAAGGAAATATGTATCAGGAAAAAACTGATATAGTCAAAGGACAATGGAAGCAGGTGAAGAAATTTGAACAATGAATGGTTTGGTATGAAATCAGAATGCAACTTTGGCATTAATTGTTTCGGGTTGTCTATAAGCATAAACTAAGATATGGAAAAGTCTGCAAGTATGAACAGTGTACTGAATTTTAAATATGGCAAATACATACTCCTAGCAGGGCATACATGTGCACAGCCATCTAAGCCGTACATACGAAAGAATGCAGAAAGGGTTTATAGCTTCTTTCAGTTCTCCATTCCTCACTAGAGAACTCCCAGAAAAAATGCTGCTACTTATATATAGCAAATGAATGGATACGCTACTTTGCCCACAAGCTTGAACACATTGTGGGGATTAAGAAGAGAAAATCAGTTTTAGCTTCTGTACATGCAGTTTAATGCTTTGCTTTGAAACAATCATGTTTTAATAACTAGATTACATAAAATTATCAGGGCAACAATTCTGTCATCACCGACCACTCACACCAACATACGCAGTTATTCAATAACAGAAGAAAACATGGATAATTAGCAATATGAATAAATGCCTTCTAGAGATCACATATATATGAGCAAGTTTATTACGTTTGCTACTTACAATCTGCTAGAATGCACTTTCATCACAGCAGGTGTGCTGAACTGAACACCCATCTCTCCTAACGCGCTTTGCATTTGCCCAGCGGTTGAGAGCTCAGGAGCGAGGATGTGTGGGCAGCTTCCCCAGGCTCTGCTCTCCAGGCCCTCGAAGGTTTGCAGGCCCCTTCTCGTGAACATCCAACCCTCCTTCTGGAGTAAAGCTAAGTAATTTCAGAAAGCTCCTGTGCATGCAAGAATTAATTTTGGCCATTTTTTTTTTTCTGGTTTCTACTACACTAAAAGTAGTGAAAGAGATAATTTTAAAATACATACCTAACAAATGGGGAAAAAAAACCACCACCCTAAATAATTAATTAAATAATGTTATAATGCTGCATTGGGAATCCTCCTTTCGCAGGGGGGATTTTTCTGGTATGAGAGACAGCAACTGCAGCTCAAACCTGTTCCTCCAGCAGCCAAGATGTGCCAGTCAAAGGTTGCTTTGCCTGTGTCCCTACACGTACGCTAGGGATTTTGTTCACATTGCAACATCAGCAAAAAGCAGAATTTTATTCCTGTCAGCCACCGCCAGTCACCCGTTAATCCGAGGTGGCTACCGCAACTTTCATGGATAGTCCCAGGCAGATAAGACATGCTACCAATCTGTAACAATACAATGAACTTTTTCAAAGTGTTTCAAAACGAAAACAGGCTTAAGTCTATTCCCCTCCTTCCACCTCCCAAATTCAAATAAAGCTGGCAAAAATTTCTTCTTAAAGATATCATGGCAACCTCATNCAGGACTTTTAAGCAACAATGCAAGTTAAAACTGCTTAAAATAATAGTAAGACAGGAGGAAGGTCTCACTAAATCGTAACGAAATAGTGACCCAATCAAACAAGAAATCTAGGGGCTTCCAAACTGGGTCCCAGATTTGGGGCATTAATTTTAAACACCTCATTTAAAATGCAGTTTGCTGTCACTACATGAACATGACTAGATAGAAAAGATGACAGGCTTGCAAAAGCGCTGGGTTGATTCCCCGGGGAAGGATGCCAGCAGTCACCCTCGCACAGTAAACAGTGGCTGCAAGTGACTCATAAGAGCACGGCTGGCATCATCCCTGAAGGGACGTTCCACGTCCGTATAGCAAGGTGAGGTGTCCCTTGCAGCAGCTGCTGAGCATGGGATGATTTACAGTAGAGGTAAAGATTTTTACATCCAGGAAATATTATCGATTGCCCCTGCGTAGCAAGAAGAAATGCATATTTTTCTCCATAATTTTAAGCTGCTAGCTGCAGCAACATTAACGTCAGCATCAATACCTCTGGAAAAGTGGGGCAGCAGAAAGCACTGCCAGCATCTCACGGCAAAACATGCCACATTGATATCCTTGTTAAATAGGATTAACATCAGGAATTAAAAATAACATCTATGGTTGGGGGAAAAAAAATAACACTGATTTCACCTTAAGAGTCTTTGTATGTTGGTAATGCTGAAACAGCTATCGTCACAAGTTATTTTTAAATCATCTCAAACTCTCCAGATCTCTTACCACGCACACTCTTCAGGGTTGAAGGCAAAAACCCTCTGTGTCTCCCGAGACATTTATTTAACATTCAACACAACCATTAATACAGGCTTATTCTGATCTTGCATATGGTATTCTGGAACAGTAGCACGTACGCATGTAAACGAACCAGGTGTATTATTTGTCCTCTACTGAGAGGTCACTTTAAGAGAGTCAATAAGACAATTTGAACTTAATGAATTCTGCCATCTGATATTTCATATTTAAGCAAATTATTTCAGCTACACTATAGCATTAAAGAAAACCAAATCAGCAGGAACAACTTGCTGAAGAAAACAGAACTATCTTTGCACAGCCAATACACTTACTCAGCTAAAACTGGTCTCATTTCTCTGGTAACACGACGACATCCTATTCATATCCACTTTATGATGCAGTGTGCATAAGGGGTTTGGATGACAGTTCACTTCTGTCGTTTCAGGCTATGGTTTTTACTTTGCGGGTTGGAGCAGATGAGCGTTCATGTTTATAAGCAGGCCAAGGACCAGAAGGTGTACCACAATCACAGAGACGGCTTTGGGAACAAAACCAACAACATATTTATACCTTTTGCCTTAGCTATCTTGTAAATTTTTAAAATTATTTGTAGAGTCCTTCAGCACCTAGAGCTTTGAAGCATTAGTGACTGACAAGGCTAGCACCAGAAAAAGGCAAATTTAAGCTGCTCGGGCCAACCACAGCACTCGCCAAGCTCTGTGCCACTCGTTTGATGCGCCCATAATACTGGTATAATCACCAATAATTTACTTGTACGGTTTCCCTCAGCATATTATTTCTTAAGTCTGAAAAGCAATTGTTCTGAACTCTTAAGTAACCGTGCCGCTCTGCAGTGTGTTTCACGTCTCAGCAATGTAGGCCGGTGACCCAAGAGGCAGGGTGAGCTCTGTCAGCCCGCCCTCGCGCCTGCTCACCGCGCCGCCCCAACTCACTGACCCGAGAAAACAATAGAACAAAGGAAAAGCCCAAGGCCCGAGGCCTTCCGCGTCATCATGGGGGACGTGTACAAAGTCAGCGGGTGAGCACACCTTAACACTTCAATAGTTTTCCAAATTTACACCACGCTTTTGTAGGAAACAGGGGCGGCTTTAAAGCTTATTGAGGTTTTTCTTTAAGCAAACCATAGACTATTTGCACAGTGAAAATAACAGGTTCTGACTTTGGCCAGACTCTTCGCTGCTGTTTTACCCTTATAATCCATTATCACTCACAAACAGAAATGATTTTCACCAAGGCAGTCATCTTTAGCTACTCCAAGGTTTTCATGGGCTAAAAGTCAACTGTGGGACTACAGTTCAAGAAAAGGTATATATTTCGGCTGCGGTACCGCAAGACTACAAATGTCAGGCTGGACGACCTCTGCTATCCATGCAAAGCCACGCAGCACTCGTGACCTCACTTGCAAAGTAGAACGGTGATTAATATAATAATTCTCTCCTACTTCTGGTGTTGAGGTTTTTTTAATGAATGAAAAAACATTTCAGGGTGTAATTAAAAAAAAAAAAAAAACAAAAAACAAACAACCAACAACAAAACCAACCAAACCCAAACACCACCACAAAACCCCACCACCACCAAAAACCCACCAGTGGCCCAGAAAGGAATCATCATCCCTTTAGATTCCGGGGCCTGTGCTGGGGGAAGGGTGGGCGCCAACAGAGGACTAAAGCAAGACAAGCACAAGGAGACTCATGGCACTCCAATTTGCCACCCAAACTTCCAAACTGCTAGAAAAATTGCGGAAGACGTACAAGTAGATTTGTTGTATTGTTTAAGCAAAGGATTAACTGGGGTGCCTGGAATAACGCTTATGCTAAGTGCTAAGATTATAACAATAGTTGCACTGTAATTTTAGAGCATTCCTATACATTTGTCTTCCTGCATTAATGCAGACATGATCCTGAACAAACAGTATTCAGCCTATAGCATCTGAGGAGCTACGCCCTCATTTATGAAGTCCAAGTGAAATTCTGGTGCACTTAATAGGATACCTATTGAATGCATTAAGAAAATTCTCTTTTCATTCTTTTGTAACTCCTTCAAGAGCAAGCTCTCCTTTCAAGCACACCTGTAAAGAAGTGGGCTATTCCCCATTTTCCCTCATCTCCATTGCTAATCAGAAAGATGAATCATGACAGCTTTTGAACTACTCTATCAATTCGGACCATTTTCCTTCCTACTATTCATTTCTTCAGTTTTTTTGTACCTCGGCGGGCTATACCTAAACTGCCCTCATACCGAAACAGAGGGTTCCTCTGTGGGCAGCAGTGGGGAGCAGAGATTGACCCCAAATGCAGAAGGAACAATCAAAGGAGCCGCACAGCCTGTGCGGGGCTCGGGCTTTCCAGTCTTTTAACAGGACTGACTCAGCTCACCATCCACGCGGGGAAAGAGGATCTGCAGTCCCTAAAGAATTTCATTTGAAAGCAAAGAGGAAACAAGGGCTAGTAAATGCTATTGTTACAGAAATAGCAGCTACATACACCCAGCTATTTCTATTACACAACAGAAATCCTCTGCATTTAATATAATCCGTGGTTGCATTGCCAAGTTCTGAACTGGCAATAAGGACGGGGCATTAAAACGCATTGTTTTACCAGCTCCAAGGCAAGGGCAAGGAACGAGATTCCTAATAAGCATGCAGAAAGGATTTTTTTTTTTCCTCTTCTTTAAAAGTTAAAAAGAAAGTTCCTATACCATGCTGTGAGCTATGCCAGGCTACGTCGTCTATTATCAGTGAAAATAGGTTCTTCTTGTCAAAGGCGATCATCAATTTTTGATGATGTGTGGGGAGGCCTTCTTTGTCCTTACACCTTTTGGGATTGGCAACTGCAAGTGTATTTTCTAGAACACCTTGATAGATGGGGAAAAAGATTACTGGAGATGGAGTAGAAATAATTTCTAGAGATACTCAGAAGGCAAGTCAGAAGCTACAAATGCATCACATTAAAGGAAATCAGTATTGAGGAAATGCAGTTATGTTTGTCTTGGAAGCACATTGAGCTGACTGCCAAAAATTATATCTGTGGCTTTATTTTCAGCACACCTCACCTTTATAAATAACAGGCGTGTCAAGCACCATCAACCTTTGACTTCTTGGAAAATAGATGGAAACAGTAAATTTGATCAGTGTAGATCTGAAGGGTAAGTAGCAATTGGGAAAAAGGGAGAGGAGGCAGGAAATCATTACTGCATCTGACACATCTTATCCCAAGTCTGTTCATATTAGCTATGGTCAGAAGAAAAACGACCAGTCAGTCAGTCATGCTAACTCCCCTCGCAAGGCTACCGAACCCAGACTTGCATATTAAAAGCTGCTGCCCCAGTGACAAGACTTTTCAATACTTCACCCAAAAACCTTTTTCTCTTTCAACAAGTAACAGAATCCTCTTTCCTGAAAAAAATATAAATGCGATTTTGAACAAAAACAACATTTCAAAATTTCAATGATTGTGAGGAATGGCATTGTCATCATCTGTCCAATCCACGGATGATCCCTACAAGGGTTTTGGTAGCAAAGTTTTCCAATTCCCATGGCTCAGCTGGAAGCAGCATCGCTGCTAGCAGAGAAGTGACACTTGGCAAAGAGTTTGGGAATACCTAATAGAGATGCAGGTAAACCGTTTTATCTTTAAATTTTAAGGTGGCACTGTAAAGTGAGCACTTTTCCCACACCTGAAAGCTGAGCAAGCTGGTTAAGGGCTGGGCTCTCTGCATCTTCTAGCAGGGCCAGTCACAAAAGGATAAAACCACTGCATGTCATCTGTTTGCCTTCACAGGACACTGAGAAAATAAAGCAAACAAAAACCCTTTACTCTCTCTGATATACTGCAAAGACAAAGCTTAATTTCATCAAGGGCAAACTGGCTACATCGATTGGATTATTCATTTGGTATAATGGACTTTGCTTTCTTCCTGCAGCTTTCTCAAAACAAGAACAAAATGAAGATAAATCAGCTCTCACTCAAGGCTGACACACTATATGTATTTATGGATTTCTAAGCCCTGCAATACAATAGAAGCGAGGTATTCATTACAAGACTATTTTTTCCCTGCAGTACTGTTACTCTTACACGGGCTCCACAGACAACAGGCACGCTTTGCGCAGCAAAGGCTGCAACACACCTCGGCAGCCGCTCCACGCTCCTCTCCTCCCTTCAGGTCTTTCTTTACCATCCCTGATAACGCGTACAGCTTTTCCCTTCCCCGCACAGAAACCACTTTGATACATGCGCATGAAAGCACACGCAGCAGAATACCTTTTTGATCCTCCAAGCAAAGGACTAATTGCCTTTTTCTGCGGGAGCGCCACTAATGTAATCCTACTTCCCCATTTTGACAACTGACGTAACTGCCAGAGTTCGTGAAATCTAAAAATGCCTTCCCCCATCATTATGAACACTGTTGCTATTATGTTAAAGATCTGGCCGCGTCTTTTTTCACACAAGAATTGAACTAGTTACGCCAACAAACTCAAGCCACTCTTTTTAAGAATGGATTACACATTTATCAAGCGCAATATAATGGCAAGACTTTCTAATCGCTTATTGTTTTGCAAAAAAGGAATGACATACTGTATTGCATCATTGTATTTAGATCAAGGAGAAACCTGTAGCACAATGCATTATGGCAAATGTTAACCTACCATAACCTCTTTAGAAAGAGGGAAAGAATTACTTAAAAGTTGCAGGGCCAGACTTTCTTTTGACTTACAACACATTGTAGGCGTAATTGAGCTAACTACAACGAACAAACATTAGACCTGTGCAAAACAGGTGCAAAATCTCACACCCATTTATTATTCTTTTCATCTAAATCTGAGGTGTGCCAGCGGAATGTACGCCTGTGGTCAGTAAACGCTGCCTGCGTGTATTTAATGTACCATCTTAAAGGGAAGGGGAATTCAGTTTGCATGAAAATAGCCTTTCTAAAAGTGTTGCACCGGCTAAAGTAAGATAATCATTGAAAGGAAGATGACTTCCTGGGTAATCACATAAATAAATCAGAGCTACCCTCAGAAAAATCTCTGATGCTACCTAATACAACAAGCAGAAGACATTCACTTGCTTTCTTCCTTTCCTAACCCTGCTTTAAAGCAATACCGGTTACACACAGAGAAGCTTTTTGCAAGCCATTTAAGATTCTCACAGGAACCGGTGATCTAGCTTATATTTCTTTTAAAAGCTTCGTGGGGAAAATGCATCGTGCAATATTTCTCTAGTTTTCTACAAGTAAATGAACAAAGCCAAAGTAAATCAGTGAGTGGCACAACATGCCAAAACCCAGAAACAAAACGAGCAATGAAATTGTACTTATCACTTCGAAAAATCTAAGCCATTCATTTGAGATGCTTATGTTTGGGTAACCTTTGGAAGAATGTTTGCTGTTCCATTACACAAACAATGGAAATATTAGATAAGGAAAATAGCTGCAGTTGCCAAGAATGCTCCATGCACTGCTCTCAAATCATTAAGCATGCAGATATTATTTTATGGATATGTAACATACTGCGGACAGCAGGAATGTTGGATGTACAAAACCATTTCATGGAACCCCCGAACCTGCGTGGGTCCCAGGAGTGTGGTGCAGAAGCCCCTGAGCTGGTACACCAGCACGGCACTGGGCTGATACCCACCTCCAAACACAGAAACACAGAGAAGCCAACTTCAACCCCGCTAAGGCCACATATTACAGCTTTAATAGGCATGTTAGATAGGACTTTGGGACAGTACTGTATGCCAAAGCAGAACTCCTTGCCTCACATAGTTACTAACACACAACCACCTTGCCTAGATTTTTTCCGTCTGTTCACCATCTTGAAAGACCTCCCATGACAATGGTGTTTAACGTGAACTGGGGTCAGACCCAGTGTTTCCCCACAGAACTGAGCTGCAAAGAGCCAGATAAACAATAATGGCTTCAGCCCTTTCTCCACAGGGGCAGGAGGAGCCCCCGGGCGCAGAGGGGACGCCCCAGTGCCCACCCTGTGGCCCTTCCTGCGCTTCCCACCGCTCCCAGGGCGGCGGGCACCGCTCAGGCTTTCCCAGGCAATGCCCCCAGAGGTAACGGCGGTACAAACCCTTCGGTGGGACCTGTCAGGAGTTCAGCACCGCAGCAGGAACCTCGAAATGAAGCAATGTCCAGAACCTGCCTGTCCTCAGAGAAGCAGCCTGGGACTGAAACAGGTGGGGACTTTGCTAAGCCGGGCTCCCCGGGGGCAGGAAAGGGGGTTGTGAGGACCTGAGTGGGCCAGCAAAGGCAACAAGTGTTTATTGAAGTGCCTACAGAAAAATGTGAAGCTCTCACAAGTTCTTACCAGCTCAGCCACGCTTCACACCACATGAAATATGAGTTTAAAAGGTTGGGGGTTTTTCCCGTGCAAGGTAGGAAAAAAGCGTTGCAAAAGGCAACCCTTAGAGGCCTTCGCTGTGACAATACTGAAGGCTTTTCTCATGAGGAAGGCTGTTTGCATTGTTTAAACCAATCCTTCCATGTGGAGAGAACATGCACAAATAAGGACTAGATATGTACTTGGAGTTTGGCTTCTGGCCTGGGTGTGTTGGCAAATTGGCCCCAACAGTAAGTTATGTTTTGACCCCTCAAATAAGGACGAGGAATCAGACAGCATGGCGATCTGGAGAAAGGATGAACGGGTCTTCTTTTATACTGCTTTTAAGATGCTGCTTTGAAGATTTCCAAAATACTTCAGCTCAGCCTTGCAATCAATTTCTTAAAATCTACTTTAGGAGAGCTGGCAACACAGCTTTAAAGAAAAAAAAAATCATTTCATGAGTACAGTAATATTCATTCTAATCTTGAATTCAAAATAATTTAAGAAAATCTTGAACTTATACATAATATTTGATGTTTTATGCATGATTAACTGTATTCTTTTAACAACACCTACAATGATGCCATTATCAACTCCTTTACCTTCATGATCTATTTTTGACAGTGTGGTTTTATAGATGTCAATATCTGGCAAGCCATTATTTTATATTTCTATTTAAAACTTGTATTTGTCTGAATCGAGCATCTTTCCTTCCTTTCTCAATTTGTTGCTAAATTCTTTACATATCTGCAGCTAATTTAATATATAACAGCACCTAATTGAAATTCAGTATGTACTGGCAAGATTAGCTTCAAAAAAGAATATTGGGTTATTAACAGCGTACTCTTACAGAAGCAAGCTTGAGGAACCAAAACTAATGAGTACTAAAAGCAACTGGTTAATTTTGTTGTACTCAGTCTTTCTTCATTTTTTACCTCATAGTTAAAATCGTAAAAGGCTTTTCGGGTTGTAATGATGAAAAAATAAATACACCTACACAGTTGGCTTAATTGATACTCAGTCCGTATCTCCTATATAACAAACGTGCATCGGAAGAGAGTAACTAACCTTCTATCATCTTGACTACAGGTAGCTATGATGATTAAAAAGTCAATTTCTACACTAGAAATACTATAATTTAACTGCCCATTGATCCTTTCTCTTGCCATGAAGCCTTTCTACAGTATCCTAAGAGAACCACAGCTAAAAAAAAAAAACCCAAACTTGCATTTTTCGTATTCAAAGTAGGTTCTGCCGGTTCACACCAGTAATAATTTCACATCTGAAATGTTCCTGCACTCCACCAGACCGTTTCTATAAACTTAGCCTGTCGGGTATCCACTAAACCCCAACAGAAGACCTTCTCCTATAGTGCTGTGACATTATCACCAATGCGTAACAGCTTTTTGGAGCTGCTGTTTCAGGCCTCATCACACAGATATCACCACGGGAGAAGTTTTTCTTTATGTAAAAATGCAAGCAGCATCATTACATGCAGCTTCACTTCTCATGCACACTGGAATGCACTGCACCTAAGTATTTTAAGCAAGAAATCATGGAAGTTAATTCAATAATGTATTCTTATAAGGAATAAACATTTTTGTAATACAAACGGAATGCAGATTAAAAACTTATTGTAAATTGGTGCATACTACACAAAATTATGGGCAAAATACAGTTAAGCATTGGAAAGAGTGGATTCCGGTCTCATTTGGTATTCATCCAACTAACTCATCACATTTTACCAGCTGTCCTTTATAAGGTATCACTAATGCTCGAGTGGGCCTCAGAGACTCAGATTGCATGGAAAATTATACAACTGCCATCACAGCTCTGCCCAATGGGGGATTCACTGGTGTTTTGCGAAACGACAGCTAGATCCTGCGCCTTTTCTATATTACCAGAATAATGAAAGTGAAACTGATTTGAATAAAAATATTTTTAAAGACAATTCAAGGAGATGCATGTTTGCATTTTTTCATATAAAGTACTTCCATAGATTTTGGGGAGGTTCTTTTTATGAGCACTTTTCACTGTAATATAATCACTTTAATGCAGGAAATCCCTTAGGCATAACTGAGAGCTGGGATCCACACTGCATCTATAGTTAGAAAAGTGACCAAAGAAAATATAAAGAAGAAACTGAAGCCTTGTAATCCATAATAATGTTATGAATTCGTTCAGCATGCAAATATTACTCTGCTCAACACTCAGCAGACTTTTAAAGCTCCACACCGATGAATACACGAGTTCAGAAAACACTGGTAGGTGTATCTTCACAACAGTAAAAACCATTTGCGTCATGGATGTCTTACCTTGAGAAGTTCGAGGCCTTTAAAACAGGGCTTCAAAAAGGCACTTTTACTAAAAGTGATTGATTCTACCAGTCCATAGGTGGTACATCAAATATTAACATGGGAAATGAATTGCTGAGTAAACTCGGAGCTAATTGCTACTTCTTATTTTCTGACTATTGAGTAAGCCAGTAAATTCAGATTTTACACAAATTATTTTGTGTAAATACATGTGCAGGCACATTTTACCAAATTATACTGTGCCTGCTTCCAGAATACATTTTTTTTCATCTGTTCCAGTAACTACCTAAGCCATAAACCACAAAATGACAAAGACTTCATGAAAATAAATTCTGAAAGAGCTTACAAGCCTGGGAAGAACAAAATTCTATGGTCAAGTCCTCCTTGCTATTTCATTCATATTCACCCAGGACTCTTGCTCAGCAAGAGTTTATTGGGTTTACTGAAAGAAGTAGTAGTGCCCTGCAGTAATGCTTATTCTCTTATACTTCATAAAACTGTGTAAAATGTGCAACGCTCCAAACTATAAAACACAGCAGAAGTTCAGTTGTGGTTCACCAAAAAAGAGGCGGGCTGGAAAAATTATTTTTAGGCATAGTGGCAAATTATGGGATTTCATAAAGATATTCCATGGGGGATCTGTGGTTTACTGCAAATACCAAAAGATAAAACTCTGTGGGAGCTTCCACTACATATCTCAGCATTTTATTTGTAAATAGTACCTACGTAATGTTAAAATTCCGTTTCCATATAAAAAAACCTATTATGTTTCTTTTCTCTAAGAACAGTCATATCTTCAAGAATATCCTCTTTTCTGTATTTTAACTTTCTTCACTGTGCTTGGATACTAGAAAAGCAATGGCTAGAGACTTAAGTCTACACCTCTGCTTATATTTGACATAAGCCTTTAAAGTTTTTCTATTGAATTCTTACAGATACCTTCTCTCAAATGAAAATTTCCAAATTTGAGATGACATATTTCAGAGAGATTCCCTCTTAAAACAATTTTTCCAAGCAAAACAATTAAAAGTAAGATGAAAACTTGGTGTGACTGGGAATTCCTATTATGTGATCTCATTTAAAATTAAAACCCAGTAGAGTCTTCATGATTCCAAGGCTATGCTGATTGCCATTTGAAGCTGGAAATGTTTTTCCCTAATGCACAAGTGATGAAGTGCACGTAAGGCTTAGAGGAAAGTTACCTTATCTGAAGCATCAGAGATAGATTACTGCTGGAGTCAGCATGCCACACCAGCTGGATCCATACACTCTGTTCCGATATGAGGAATTAAGTTTCCCTGATGTCACAAATTGAACAGATAATGCAATTAACGTTTCCTTTGAAGTTCATATTGACCAGATAACTGGTAGAATGAGTTGTCAAAACTTTACTGAAGTGACCTTGGTTCACCTAGACTGAGAATTCATCTTTGGACACTGTACAAACCACTAAGGGATATTTAAGATGCTGCATCCCTAGCGGGATATTTATAAATCAGTGGTTATTCTGTCACGTAAACATAGAGATCCTGCATTTCTGTCTGGAATTCCCCAGATGTGTCAGGGATATGTCAGAATCGCTGCATATTCTCTGAAGAGTTGATCCTCTCCTGTGCAACACGTTAGGCCACCTTCTGAAAGACGGACGGAAATCTGGAAAACCCAGACAAGTGGTAGGGTCTCATTTTCCTACCTTAGCACTCCTACTGGGAGCAATCGCCAGGTAGGAAAAGAGGTCCTGTCTGAAGGATCACATACTTGGGCAAGACTAGAAAAAGGGAGATCTGTTATAAAATCTTCCATTTGCCACTAGTTACTCTAGAATAAGATTGCACATGAATGATGAAGCACTATTGGAGTTTGCTGCTCGTTTTAATACAGAATTAGCTTAATAATCCTTTGCTGAAAAAGTACTGTTCACAGCTTTACAGTTCATAATGTTTACACAATACCAAGACTGTATACGATCAAGTGTCAGACCACGAAGAACTTACTTGAAGACTAGGCATTGATAGCTGCTCCTTTGGGACTCTTCAACTAGTGCAATTTATAATATCACACTACGTGATGGTATAATTGACATGTTTATGATTACATCAATAACTCAAGTCTTTCCAGCGTTTAAACAGAGGAGTTAACTATATGATTAATTTAAAAAAAGAGAGAATGGAATAAAGCCAACGCTTCTATCTTCTTGAAAAAGAAAATAACTTAAAAGGAACATCTTGGCTACCTTACAAGACAAGATAAATATTATAGACTCAAAGACCGTATAATTTCCAAAAGTGTTAATATTCCTTGGAGATGAAAATACGGTGATGAAAGTAGAATTCTTAGAATTAAATAGAATTTTACTTGCACTAAAAGAGAAAGAATTGGTGAACAGGAAAATTGCATAAGGAGAGGGAAACATCCCACCATTATCAATGTTTTATGGGGAGATATTTGGGATGAGTGCCAAAAACTAGACTAACGACTGATGGATCAGGTAGGGAGTTCCAAAAACACTTAGAAGAATAGATAGTGAAAGTTATGATTGGTATTATTAAACATAAGAAACTAAGGAGTTGAATTACACGTAAAAAAGTAGTTCAACTAACAAAAACCATAGATACAGTCATATATTGGTAATTTAAGCAAAACTATCTATAGTAACACAGTAAGTCAAGATTAGTAACCACAAAATACATGTATTACATACTGATCTACAAAGTAATATAACGTGTATCTCAAAAGGTCATTTGATATTCTCAAGATGTCTAAGTACCTAGAATTTCTTCTGAAGCAACTAGTACGCACCTTCTTACCCCCAAGAGCATGTATGTTGAAGCTTCTTTATAATGCCACAAAACAAGTGCTGATTTTTTTCGTCTGCCTTTTAAGGAAGAATTAATGAGTTTAGCTGTTTGGATAAATAGCACCTCTTTTATTCTCATGCTAGCTTTAGCTATAGCTAGACTGTTTTTACCTTCTTCCTCTGAAGGCTCTTCTT
This sequence comes from Ibidorhyncha struthersii, assembly GCA_013398815.1. Lineage (NCBI taxonomy): Eukaryota > Metazoa > Chordata > Aves > Charadriiformes > Charadriidae > Ibidorhyncha > Ibidorhyncha struthersii. The sequence continues at coordinate 380,301 of VZSZ01006188.1, read as the reverse complement.
TTGTTTTATTATTGCTGGGAATAAAGGCAGCATCATGAGAAATGTGCTCAGGTTTGAAACAAAACCTCCTTCTTTCACTATCTGGAGAGCCCTTATGCAAAGTCCCCAGATTCAAGTGAAGGGAAATATGCTTACCTTCTGTTGGTGATGTCTTCAGATGTCTGCAGAGCCCCTCTGTTTCTCCATATGTTTCTTTAATTTTTACTACTGCTTCTGTTCCTCGAAGTTCCATGAGGGAGCGCAGTTCTTGCAGTGTGCACCCAAACTCTCCTGCATGGTTGGCCTCATTTCTTTGGTTCTTGGAATAAAAATCGCTATTTGTCATGTCACCCATTGTTGCTGATTATATTGCTGCGCTCGTTATAGTTGATACAATCTTAAAACTGTTTAAAAATTGAAGGAAAGAAATCCTGAATTCCAACCTAAGAAATTAAAAAGAATCCAGTGTGTGTCCAGCGAGCGAGGTGGAGAATGCCTGTGGTGTGCAAGGTGTCCCTGACTGACTAGCGGTCCGCAGAACGGCTGCTTTCACGGCTGCAGACCAGCTCCACTCCATTCACCATTTCCCATTATGCTGCACCCAAGCTGTAGAATCTACATGGTCATTTCTTCCTCTGGACCTTTGGGAACAAACAGAAAGCACTCATTACAAGAGTGAGCAACAACACTTTACAAAGGTGATTTCAAATTTATTCTGTCATTGCAGTTTGACTTGTCATTTAAGCAAAGCTCTACAGAAACACTGTACAGGTATCCTGTAAAATGCTGCAGGTAGTCCGAGCTAGCATCGACGACGAGGATAACACTAGCTCTGTCTTAGATAAAGCTCTCTACAGCTAAAGCACCAATAGCAGTGTTGCTTACTTTAATCAAGTCCCAAGAGCACCTGCTAAATGAGACGGCTCATGAATATTAATAAGTATGCGATTAGTCCAGCACGCTAGATGCACCCCCAGTGTGTGCTCCGGTTCATACAGCCACATCAATCTTTCATCTGACAAGAACAAAGACTCTCTCATAAAGGCTACAAGCTAACAAAAATTAGCTAAATGCCAGTAGTTTTCATAACAGCTCAAAGCAAAACTGGTTTTCAGTGCAAGGACGGTAAAACCGGTGGAAAAACTAGAGCCTCCATTACAAATTCAGAATACAGCTTGCAGCCTTGCCTTCTGGGAAAGTGAGCGTATCCCAGAGCAGAGATAAAACACTTGCACATCGCGGTTTGCACAGCCGGAGCTGTGGCTGGCCCAAGGCAGGGGTTGGGTGGATTTCCTTCAGCACTGACCTGAGCCCATGTGCCAACAGCCCACACAGCTTCACCTTCCCAGCCAAAAACGTGCGAGCACAGAGCCAACACACACACACAGGGTGGTGTTAAGGTTTTTCTTTACTTTTTTTTTTAAACCATGTGCAGCATTGAACAAGTCACATTTGGTTGATTACTTGCTAAAACCAGCCTTTAAAACCTGTTTCCCTTCCCATATTCTAATGAACTTGGTTTAAATACTGCTGAAACCAGCTATTATATTTGGCACAGAGAGTTTTAACAGAGATTAAAGGTTTCTTTTTTGCCTCAAGCAGGTTAGTGTGTGCGCACTGTCTAATCTATAGGTCTCAGAACAGTTTTCTCATAATAAAAAAGATCTTTAGAAGAGCATCACCCTAATGACTGACAAACCTGGCATAGTCCAAGTGCATAATTTGAACTGTGTAGGTATGGCAAAACACAATGGAAATGAGCACATACATAAAGGACATAAAGAAGATCCCAAAGCGTTTCAAGTCACAGTTTTGTATTTGTGCAACAATTTTGATTTCCTGCCCGCATATAGTTAACATAACACATAGGCTTGGTATTTCCACTGGTCCAACCGCATTGCCATCGCTTTGCATGCGAGAAAGATCAGGCCCACTTTACGCATTAATTCCTCTTTGCCCACGGTGACATTATCTGCTTTGGAGCTAATATACCTTGCTCAATTAGACAAACTGAACCTCTACCAGCCCTCTCATTTACAGCTAAAACCTCAACGTTCCTTTGATTTCTTTGGAGGGGAACAAAAAAAAAAAAAAAGGGGAAGTACCAAGTTTCACTACAATATTACAGAACGCAATTAAAGCAGCGGTCAAGTACTACATGCTTCTTTTACTCATCCTACTGATTGACATATATTCCAGTGCTAAGAATTTCTGCCAACCTTGATTTCACATACTGCTTTTCAAGCTCATGAAAAGAGAATTTCAGCACAAAATGCGGCTTACAGCGAGCAATGGAGAGAAACTGGAAGTAGTAATTAAAAAGGGCCTTTATTTGCCAAGCAATAGCCAAGGAGGAGGTACTCTGCTCTGGCAACAATGCTCAACTTTCCACACTTCATGCTGGACAGTGTTCACAGTATCAATTCACTTCTCGATAACTCCCTATGTATAGCATGCAGAAAGACCTTACTCACTATTGCTTCATCTGTTTTTAAACAGGATGGATCACTATTCTGAAGAGAAATAACATCAGCCTGTAGCATTATTTTGGAAAAAACTGCAGGGTAGGAATGTCACAGATGTCCANTCCTAAAATCAGTGTTTCAGGCTCTTCCTGGTTTCATCTCTGGTAAGTTGCTGCTGATAGCCGCCTCAAAAAGCAGACTCCAAACTGATCATGAAAAGGAATACCCAGAAAAATGAGGCATCATTAATAATAATCAATAGCTAAAATGACAGACTGCTATTTACTTCCAGTGGGCAAAAAAGAATCTATTCCTAGGAAAAGCATACTTCAAGATCATGAATATTAGGTGTCTAAACCAGCCATAATGTTAAAAAAAACCCCAAACCAACCAAGCAAAAAAATATGCCATTCACCTAACAGAGAATTTATAGGGCTTTGCCAGTCCTGTGTGCTTTTTAAACATTTCTCTAATAAAATAACATTGTTCTTAAACTTCCATACCACCACAGTGAAAAGACAGTTTTAGTATTTCCTGAGAAGAACCATCTACCAATTTAATTAGTGATGCAAGGGTACTAAACTCGATATCAAAGATGTTTTCTGCATGATTTTTCCACCACTCTCAGTCAAAGCATCTCTTGACTCACTGTGCCATCACTATACGTTAATATATTTGCTTCTATTCTTAGAAATTCATTGTCATTTCTCAGCCACAGCAAGACAGTGTTGTTGCTTTTTACCACGTTTGAGTCATTTGCCTGCTTAATTTTTTATTTCACCTTCAATTAAATATTAATCAATAAACAACAAATATGAAGTCTATGCTTCCTTCAGTGCTTTAAAAACAAATCACTGAGAGTTCGTGCTCTTCGTGATTCACCTGTTACGATACCAGGAAAACACCATCTCATGTTTTTGAAAGGCAGATGGTAAAATATAGAAAGCACGAAGCATGACTAACATTATTCAGTGATAATGCATCCCTCTAATCCCATGGAACAAGATATGCAGGCTTCATTCGATCCTTGAATCTCTTTTATGAAAAGTCCAGGAATCTTGCCAGAGTGCAGACCTGGTTAACACGACTCACGCGTGACCACCTCACTCCTCCCAAGTGGTTAACATTCCTCTAACAAAAGCTGAGGAATAGAAAACTTGAGACTGGGGTATGACAATATTGCTCCATCAGTGGGGCTACAGGCTTTGCATCTCCAACACAGATCAAGTTACATCCACATATTGAAAAATATCAGTGTCTGGAGACATTCCAAACCCGCATGGATGCCACCCTGTGCAACCTGCTGTAGGTGACCCTGCTCTGGTAGGGGGTGTGGACGAGATGATCTCCAGAGGGCCCTTCCACTCCTGACCAGTCTGTGATTCCGTGAACTACCAAGAAATCCAGATTTTAAAACACCTACACATTTTCAATCAAAATGAACGACTGCCATTATTCAGGAACAATATTGCTGAAAGCCCCTCACCGATTCGAGTGAAGGAGTCACAGACTGAGACTGATCTCTTTCTAATACGGACATCTAAATTAGGTGAGCTGAATTTCCTCCTAGGGGTGCCTGCTTCCACTGGTTACAGGGCAAGTCCGCGTAACTACTTCACAAAAAGACAGACAATGGCATTCGAAACTAATCCCACTGTGATGGTCTAAGCTGTCTGAGGAGTAACATCTCCAACAGCCGAAGGGAACAAGGCTGACCAAACCCCATGTTTCAGGAGCAGAAACATTCAGTGCACTGTACTGGGGGCGGAAAATAGCCGAGGAGCTCAAGGACTTCTCCCTTTCTTGTCAGAGGAGTCCTGGGTCCCCTCAGGGCCTCCAGGCCAAAATTTCTCAACCTCTTTATTCCAAGGTCCGCACAGTTTCTTTCAATCTGAAGACCATAATCTACAGTGTGCTTCAATTTGGTTTTAATTTATAAGCAAATGCCTCTCAGGCCAGCAAGAACCATCATGCTCAAATCCCAAGAGCACAGTTTTGACACCATTCTAGCACAAGATCATTTCCTCCTCTGTTATGCATATTTGGTCTCACCGTTCCCTCCGACAACAATTTATAGGGAAATCAGTCCTCCATAGACATGTTCAACAAAAGAGAAATAAGTCTCCAGTAACTGAAAAACTAATTTCACGCACAATGTTACATTGTTCTTCTGGACAAAAGCAGTAGCTTTTAATGAAGGTTATGTCTTTTTATTTATTCTTGCCAATGCTTCTGAAGCAAGCTTTAGAAACAAGAAGTTGGGGTAAAAAATTTCCTACAGTGCAGCTTGAAAAACAACAGTATGCTGTGGACAAAAAGACAAAATAGCCGCCCGCCTAGATTCACTTCACATAGCAGAACACTCCGCATACTAGAAAACCTAAGTAAAATACTATCCCTATTTTTTTCATTAAAAAGTCAGAATATGTCTTCACTTTGCTCTGGGATTTTGTTTGTCAAAGATGTCATGGATTTTTGTTGTACAAACGCACCACAAACTCAAATTATTTGTTGGCTGTTTTTTTTCTTCCCGAGTGGCTGTGTGTTGGGGAACAGGCTTCCATTCCTGTAGAGCCCAAGTCAAATATTTTTCATCTTCTAGCTGCTTAAAGGAAAGGCACGCCAATTAAAACAGAAGCAATTTGGATGAGCTAACTGCAGGCCTGCTGGGAAAACTATTCTTTGATTTCCCTAACCAGGAAAAGTCTCATCTTGGAAGCTTGTAAATATTTTCACAGTGTGTTACAATGATTTCTAAGTAGATATGATCACTGTGTATTCTGACATCTGATTTCGTTTGGACTTCTGTCGGCAGAAAAATTAGTAGCAAGGTAACAAATCAGATTTTGCCAGATCAGAATCACAAGATTTGCATTTCACAAACCTTAAAAGTCAGGACAAATAATGGATTCATAATGACTCCAAAAATTCAGGATATATTAATAATTTGACTGTTTTCTCTAAATTGTCATCTAAGATTGCGCTAACTCTGACCTCTGACGATGAAGGAATTACCTGCATTACAGGAGGAAGGATGAAGAGATAATCGCTCCTTAAAGGGTTGGCGGAGGACCAGCCAGGGCAGAGAGATCAGCAAAGCCCAGGTAATGCTCACTCATCGTCCTGCTGGGCAGAAGGCATACAGATCTGCTTCCCCCTCCATTAAGCTAAGGGAATTAGCAGTTCTCACCTAATGTAGCATTACTGTCCGGCTCAGATTATTATTTGGCTGTAGAGATAATGCTGGCTGGTCCCTTGGGACCTACAGGGAGCCCCCAAAGTAAGGGGGAGGGGGGGAGCGCTGGAAGTGTCACATTTTAGTGAGTAGTAGGTATTTAACCAGATTAATCTATATTCATTGCATTAGAGATACCATTCCTTGATAAAACAGGATTGGAAGCATACTTAAGGGAATTTTCCCTTGACTCTGAGCGAAATCATCCAAGAAGGTTTTTTTGAGACTACAGTTCCTCAAACTCTGATGTGAGGTGTGGGTAGCAACAGGTTGACAACATACTGCGGAGGATCAAAAACTCACGGCAGCCCTTCACAAGGTGAAAACAGTTGAGAAAGAAAACCACAACCTGCTCTGTGGAAGTCTCCAGATGAGCGAAATAAATCAAGTGTGGCCCAGTTATACTACCTTTTAAAATTCCTTGTTCTTTTCATGTCAAGGACAAAATGTCCATCTATTTGCGAATATAATCTTTGCAGACCAGAATGAGAAATGGATTGTCTACCCAAGCAGCCAACGAAGCTAATCAAACTCACCCAAAGACACTCAAACTCACACTCTCTTAAAACAAATACTGACTTTGAAGTTTAATTATCAGGAAGGCACAAGATGCAGAAGGAACTAAGGAAAAACACCATTTGAATAAAAGCAGGTTGGCACCTTCACAAGTGTGAAATTTTTGCTTAATACCAAGAAGTCGAGAGTAGATAAAGAAAGAGAAACTAAACTTTGTAGCGAAGTGTCATACGAAAACATTCCTAACTTCATCACTACATTATTCAATGAATTTCAAGTCGCATTAACTGGTACATAGTTCATTCATGATGAGCACACAGGAATGAGACATTTGTACACTCCATCTACAAAAAATTAGAATTTCTTCTATGATGCTTCGTTCAGTTGTTGTTGTAAGACAGGAATATATTTCCCCTGATAATATGAAGACATAAAGACAATAAAGTTAAGGTATTATTTTAAAATTATTAAAAAATGAAAAAGATTTAAAAAAAAAAATCACAGGCAACTATCTATTATAATCCCTAAAGTAACAATTGTTTCAGTGCCTTCAGTAAGGCAAATCCATGCCCCCAGTCAGCTTGGAATTCTTGTACAAGTTTTGCTATCAGGTAAAATAAATAAAAAGGGTTCTTTGGCTCCTGTAAGATACTGTTGATTATTTGATGTCAAAAAAGGCACTGTCACAAAATAAATCTTTATTAAAGGGGCACAAAATTTCATTATTTTCAATTATACAATAAGGCTATTTGCTTAGGACTTCTACCAAATAGAATCGAACTCTCATGAATTTGCTAAAAATTATTTTCCCGTGCTGTACCAGTATACTGAGGGAAACTTAAAATTACAATTGTAAATAAAACTACCTCCAGCGCCCCGTTACAGTGCACAGTTATTCAGTCTACAATTTGATACAAAGTCTGTTTTCCACCATTACTCTTGTAAATGGTTACAGCAAAGCCAAATGAACTACTGACAGGAACAAAGATACTATTAAAGGGATCAATTCAGTCTCATTAAAGTCAATGAAATGACTCTGTCAGTGACTTCTGGGGGACTGGATCAGGTCCTGCAGATGAAACCCTTCCTCCTCTGACGCCAGGATTGCACTCGTTATGAATACCGCCAGTAGACAGACTGCAATAAGAAACCAAATCACATTTATTATCGCTCATCACCGAGCGCTTGTCTGAGTTAGGGAATATTCCTGGCTTTGCTGTGCAGCCCCACCAACACCTGCTGCACCCTGCTGAGCCCAACCCAAACAAAAAAAACAAAAAAAACAAAAACAAAAAAAAAAAACACCAAAAAAACAGCTCTGCCTGAGATACAGCCCTGCACCGTGTTACAGGTGCTGACCGAACAGTTGTCTCCTGCGCAAGCAGATTTTTCTAAGTAAAGTCTGTATGAGCCACGAGCTTTAAGGACCCTCTGTCATTTCTTGCTAGTACTAACATGAATTTGTTTTGTTTTGCTTTCAGTGCCAAAATGAAAGGTTATTTTTCATTAGCTATTTATTCTCCCAGGACTCTAATTCCCCATTGCAAAGCAGTTACTGGATTTCTTTTATCCACTACCTTCCCACACAACACATTCCTACTCTTCAGGGCTGTACTTTTGGCACTGAACAAAGACCCATTCTACACCTAGATAAACTTTAGAAAATTCCTGTTTTCATGTATAGCTGCATTGATTTTATACAGAGACTAACACAGCACAGTTGTTCCAAGGAAGGCCAACTCCCAAACTATGTTATCAATTCAATGGAAAACACAGGTGGAAAAAAGCTAAGGATATTCAGACTTCAGATATCCAGATATCATTAAATAAAGTAGATGCAGAAAAAAAATAAAAATCTAAGTTAAATGCACTAAAAGCTGATGAGCTAAGGAACGTATCCCAGCACAGACCCAGGATGCAGCACAGATTATTGCATCAGCTGGGGGGGGACGACTGGGGGGGCTTTCTGTAGCAGAAAACACACAGAAAAGATGCATTATCTAGTGATGTAGTAGAGAGAACTACTGATCCTGTATGAGCTCATCAGCATGGTCTCCAGGAGAAAATTTTCAAAATTTCTTCAATTGAGCTGAGGTGCCATCTTTCCCCCACTACAGGCTTTTTTTTTTTTTCCTTTTTTTGCCCTCCAGAAATTAGTATTATGCTATAGTCCATCACAGAATCAACCCAGGGGACAAGGACGAAAAACCCTACGCAATACCCACTGCACCCCCACCCCCCCACCACCAAACTCACCAGACTCCAATTCAGATATTTTCTTGCTTTGTTAAAAGCAAATTATTGAAACATAAACACTAAAAAGACAGGGCATTCTACATTTGTCCTTCATTCATGCATTTTAAATATCATCAGATTTCTTAAATCTAGAATTTGAATTACCATGTGACCTTCATCATCGAGACGCTTGAAGCGTGCAATTTCAAGGGATTTGAGAAGTCTGTGCTTTTACAGTCTACGTGCCTGGTATCTATTATATCTCATTTTAATCAGCAAATTCTCCAGAACATCTTAGAAGAAATGGGTTATCTAGCTCCTTACAACAAATAGGATCTTCAGCTTGCTAGAGACTGATGAAATACAGCTGACAGTCCTGCTACCACACTACCAGAAATTTTTTGTATTTTTGTTAAGTCTCCATTCAGAAGGATCACTGAATTTGGCTCCTAATTTTAGGGTTTTTTTAGTCCGATACTAATAATTTCATTATAAAAATATTAACTGGACTCTCTATCTAATCTTCATATCTTAAGACTAACTCAAAGTTTTAATACTATGGAGAAACTGCCATTACTCGTCATAAGTGCATGTATATATCATTTCACCTTCCTTTCTCAGATTTTGGAACAACATGTTACAGAAACATTTTATCTTAAAAATTGGGAGTAATGAAGAACATCTTCTCTACGTATGAACAGTCTACCAGCCTTGTAATCTACGAACTACAGTTTCTACCCACAACCCTTCTTTGGGCCTGTACAGCTCTGGAGCCCCCAACATAGGAAAGACATGGACCTGTTGAAGAGGGTCCAGAGGAGGGCCATGAAGATGCTCCAAGGGCTGGAGGCCCTCTTCTGTGAGGACAGGATTAGAAAGTTGGTGTTGTTCAGCCTGGAGAAGAGAAGGCTCCAGGGAGACCTTATTGCGGCCTTCCAGTGCCTAAAGGGCCTACAGGAGAGCTGGGGAAGGACTTTTTACAAGGGCATGTAGTAACAGGACAAGGGGGAATGGCTTCCAACTGGAAGAAGGTAGATTTAGATTAGATATTAGGAAGAAGTTTTTCACTGTGATGGTGGTGAGGCAGTGGAACAGGTTGCCCAGAGAAGCTGTGGCTGCCCCATCCCTGGAGGTGTTCAAGGCCAGGCTGGATGGGCCTTTAAGCAACCTGGTCTGGTGGGAGGTGTCCCTGGACAGGGCAGTGGGGCCAGAACTAGATGATCTCCAAGGTCCCTTCCAACCTAAGCCATTCTATGATTCTATGATTTCAGAAAGCCAGGCTCTGAGAGCGCATCACGTTACTCCTCTGCCAGTGCACGCCTGCCCTCCTGCTACCCACCCTTACGACAGTTCCTAAATGGCAGCAGAAGTATTTCCAGTACCGGTTAGAATGTGGTTGTAACAGCAGTCTCAAATACTTAAAGGAGGCCAGACTTTTATTATTCTTTAAATAAACTGGAGATAAATGGAGGCCTTTTCCTGCCTTAGATGGAAGCGAGAAGAGCACATCTATACTTCTGAGCAAGCACAGTGGAAGAGTGCTCATTAATGTGAAATAGAATTTTGATGGATTACCTTTACTAAAGAGTTGACAGGTATCATGTTTTTCATAAGTATGGATGTATAGGATAACAGAGAGAATAAAAACTGAGACAATCCATAAGCGCTCAGCTGCAGCAATGGGCGTTTTGTTTGTCCTCTGCTGAACTCTGGAGGTTAAAGGGCACAAACCAAATCTTGCTTGGTCAAGTGACATTTCTTTACATCACCTCAAATCGCAACGATGACACCAGAATAAAAACTGAACCTATGTCAGCAAACATGGTATATAGGTCAATGGGGTTTCTACTTGATGAACAATTAGTGCTTCTTAAAGGAAAAGAAGATAGAAATTACATGCAGCATGTGAAAGTGCCAGTGGCTGACTATTTTACTAAAAACACCCATTTAAATAGCAATATTGCTGGTATGGATGATTACTTAGGAGGTAATACAGTTTATTCTAGAACCTACTGGAAATACTTTGCAACACATAAAATTTATGGACAAGACTGAATCCAAACATTTTTCATAGGAAAGACCTTTCCTATTCTAAAATCTAATTCCAAACTACTATAGTATGATCAGTGTTGACACTCACAGAAAGAAGTTCAAAACTCTACACAGCAACCCAAGAGAAACTATTCGGAGGAGAGGAAAAGGGACAACGGAAAAGGGACAACGGAAAAGGGACAACGGAAAAGGGACAACGGAAAAGGGACAACGGAAAAGGGACAACGGAAAAGGGACAACGGAAAAGGGACAACGGAAAAGGGACAACGGAAAAGGGACAACGGAAAAGGGACAACGGAAAAGGGACAACGGAAAAGGGACAACGGAAAAGGGACAACGGAAAAGGGACAACGGAAAAGGGACAACGGAAAAGGGACAACGGAAAAGGGACAACGGAAAAGGGACAACGGAAAAGGGACAACGGAAAAGGGACAACGGAAAAGGGACAACGGAAAAGGGACAACGGAAAAGGGACAACGGAAAAGGGACAACGGAAAAGGGACAACGGAAAAGGGACAACGGAAAAGGGACAACGGAAAAGGGACAACGGAAAAGGGACAACGGAAAAGGGACAACGGAAAAGGGACAACGGAAAAGGGACAACGGAAAAGGGACAACGGAAAAGGGACAACGGAAAAGGGACAACGGAAAAGGGACAACGGAAAAGGGACAACGGAAAAGGGACAACGGAAAAGGGACAACGGAAAAGGGACAACGGAAAAGGGACAACGGAAAAGGGGAAAAAAAAAAAAACAAAATGGACCTGCTATGCTGCTTTTTCTGTCAGCATCTACCATATAAATCAACCAAACGTCAGCAGTAAAAAGGATTTGTTGACTACTGTTGACCATGTCACGCTTTAAAAGAAGTAAAAAAAAAAACCCAGAGCATATCAACAGGCCTTTAGCCAAAAGACAGGAGAGCCACAGCACAGCCATACAAAAACGGAATCCAGTTGCTGTATTTAGCCAAAAATGCTCTATTTCAGCCTTATACATAAAATAATGTCTTTTACAAAACTGATAGCAGAGAAACCCATTTTTGCAGTGGGAGGTACTCCATTCTTGTATTTTTTAAGGGTTACTCAAGGAAAAGTATAAATCCTTAGTTAGCAGCAGGGCCAGCTAGTGCAGAGTACAAGAAAACACAGCGGCAGCGGAAGTCAGACATCATTATTGTCAGTCAGCAGTTGGCACATGACTGTTCGGCAAATAAAATGCTGGAGTGTGATACAGATCTCCATGAGAAACAGCTGGCCCAGGAAAAGGAGAAAAAAAAAAAACCCAAAACAAAAAAAAAACAACCAAACCAACCAAAACCCACCCCAAACAACCTTACATTGCAGTCTGCACTTGCAGCCCTATCTTCTGCCCTTGAATTCGCTATCAGAGGGATTTATTGTACTAGTAAGTAAAGATATAAAGCCAGGGAACTAATACTGAAGCTTTTAGTGCAGCACCACTGGTTGTTAATGAGATTCAGAAAATCCAGCTTTCATGCAAAAGAACTATAAGCAGGAGAAAACTGGAAGAACACAAAATATGAAAGAAAATCATCTGGTTGTTAAAAAAAAATACATTGTTATTTAATCAGTGAACAGAAATATACACAAGTAGAATTGAAACGCACATTTTTTTATATGCGCTATTCCCATAATGGCTCTAAAGGAAAACTGCATGCTATTATCTGTTTTTCTGACCAAATATATATTTTCTTTTTGTTAACAGTAAAAATAACTTTTGTATCTCTCTTTTTTTTAAAAAGCCAAAAGATAAATTTTACATAATATCAGGCTATTTTGGTTTTGAGATGGGATGCAGTTCTCTAAAATGAGAGCAAAAAGACCAAATCATAATTAACAGTTGCATTTGATGCTGGAAGGACCATCACAAACAGATTTTGTTATTGCCTGCGTCTTTCAAGGCAAGAGACCATGTCCACTTTGCCTGGATAGAAGCACAAAATGGTTGTACAAGGACATCAGCCATCCTGAGTATTTTAATTTTGTTAGGCAGGGGTTTTAAGCAAATAGCTGTTCTTAGACAGCACATCTCATTGAGCAGGACACACAAATCCAGCAGGTGCCAGTCACAGACAGACCAAGCGGTCTACTCCAACTACAGATCACTCAAACATGACACCAGTGGTTCCCAGCAGTACAACACAGATATATAGCCACCATACAGCTTCCCCGGGTACCTGCACCGCTCTCCGTAGTGTCCCCCTTACTTTAGATACCCGTTTTGCACACCCTTTGATTGCCATTCATCTTCCAGTAGTCAAGCACCCCACGCTGCAGCAGTATTCCTCTGCGGAGGAGAAAATGACTGATCCACGCTGGCTGTGACCTGTTCTTAATTTCTAATGAGAGTTTTTTACCTCCCTTTGACTTACATGATCATTTCCCATAGATACGCAGTCCCTCTCTATTTTTGACACCAAATGGTAAGAAAATACAAGACAATCCCTATTATGCTGCTGACAATACCACTGCATTCTTTCTTCTGTTTTGGTCATGTATCTAAATTTCATAAGGAATTATGTCAAAATAAATCATATAACTGCCTGACCTACCTCTTGAGATCAGGTAACCAAATGTAAAAAACCCAAGCCTATCCCACTGCGTGCCTGTACTCTACATGGCATGCCTAAACATACTCATATATGCCTCAGAATTCAAAGGCAGCCTGTGAGAGTACAACAAATTTAAAATCAACCTTTAAGAGGTTATAAATTACTGAAAAATGAAGCTACTGGTATTTTAACACCACCGGTAGGTACACTTACTAGAATTAAGTTCCTATAAAGCTTTGCATCTCTTTAAATCTCCTTTATGCCACTGAACTCTCAGTGCATAGTTACGCAAGCACCAGAGTTAAAGAAAAATAATCTTTTAGCTTTGCTACATCTTATGGGAAACAAGTTATATGACAGAATACCAAAACTATTGTACTTAAAAAAACCCCACATAAATAATTTTTAGTCCCACCAAAATGCCCAGCTTTATAAAATTTCTCTTTAAAAAGGTGTAATTACCTATCTTTGCTACTAAACATAGATCCAAACCTTGACAGCTTTGAATTCCAGCTTCAAAGGCAAACGTCCTCAGCTGTCAGCATGTGCAGACTTTGCAGCTAATATCAAGTTAAAACAATATATTGCAATTGAAACTACGATTCGGTCGGAGTCTCCTTCCAGGTTTCCAAGAGTACAGACAAAGGAGCTGGAAGAGAGCGACCAATCATCTAGACCATCCCCCAGCTGAAAGCAAGGCCAAGAGCCCCCGCATCTCTCCTTAGATGGCTTATTTCTGCCACCTGCCATGAAAACCACAGGTGATTCTTCTTCTCCTTAATCAGGGGAGAAGAAAGGGAAGCATTCATATAAGGTAGAATTTAACATCTACCATGAAATTTTTAATCTATAAGAAAATCAAATATAAACATATGTTCTCCACAGTGATTTTGAACTACAAACATCTTCACTGCAATGAAATAGAAGCAGAGCTACTGGAGAGATAAATCAGCACCACGTAAACCCATGTGAAAGGATGAGAGAGGAAAAAAAAAATTCCCCGCAGGACTCAGTTGTACAATAGAAACTGTCAGCCAAGGTCACTCTTAAGAAAGAGAGCAGCCAAAAAGGAGGTTTTAAATCTCAGTGGGCATTAGCTGAAAGATGTACAGTGATGTTCTGCAGTGATTTTAAATAGGACATCCACAAAGGATTAAAAGTATACATATATCAGTCAGCTCTATCAAAATACACATTTTTTGCCAGATGCTCCCTGCACAGATTATTCTCATATTCAAAGAATCAAGAAGATGTTTTGGAAAAGAAATTAAAAACTACAGTTTTACAGAAATCAAAGATATGCACTGTATAAATATCTCAGCCACAAAAATGGCATTGCTCCTTTCTCAGATTGAAAAATCAGAAACATTTAACACCACTGGAAGAAAAATAAAGGAGCGAACTAAACCCACTGCATGAGACCTGACAGACTGAGGAGTTGGTTGCAGAGGGCAATCAGCCCCATTTGGTTGCAGCTCCTGATTGGCAAAAAAACGCAACACCTGTCCCATGGGAAGGCACTTTCTGGACACGTATCAGGGCTCATTAATCCTAAAAAATTATCAAAAAGCACAAGAAGAGTTTGAGGAGAGAAATTTCAAAAGCAAGCTGCTCTTTACATTCAGCTTTAAGGAAAACATTCATTTTAGCAAGTGGTTTTAAAAGAGAGGGGAAAAAAAACCAAAACACTCTTCCCTCAAAAATGTATATGGTACAGACACTACTTTTTTTCTGCTTCACAGCAGCAACATTTGGAAAACTACTTAACCTTTCTATTTTTATCTGGGTGCATTCAAATTACCAATAATGTACAACATGCTGTAACAAAACCACTGATGTAGGGTATAATTTTCCCTCAAGCACATTATCCTAGCTGGTGGCTCAGAAAAATAAGCTGATAAAACAGCAGCAGACAACAATTGATGGATAAAAAGTGATCACAGTTATGTAGAATGTTGCTGCCCAACCTTAAAATCATACAATTAGCCGAAAAATATAAGCAGCAGGACAGGACAGACTAACAACCATACATTATCTCTGGGGTCATCATAAAAATCCTCCTACAAACGCATTTTTAAATAGACCATCAGATTATCGCCTCGTAATTTAGCTATTAACACACAGATTTATTTTAAAGCCATCATCATGCCTGGTACTTTTATTAAATATCTTCTTCCTTGTCAAGTTCAATCGGGATCTCATCCTAAGCATGATGAGCTTTTAATTTTCTGTTCTATTAATAGCAACTTAAAAATAAAATGTTCTCTTTGGAAACTACAAAGCTGGAGCTTCTTTAGGAGCTGCAAGGGGGAAGAGAGATTAATCTTCCCACTCCACATCTCTTAAACTGTATTAGCTAGCTGCATATATGGGGGGAAAAAAAATAATCAAGAGAACAAGTAAGAAATAGGAATTTTCTTTATGAATATCTTAACTATAACTCTATATACAGATTTATCACACGGCTACAGAGCAGTAGTAAGAAGTTATCAGAAGACAGGAAATAAATGCTTTAAGATTTTTCCATGTAGGTTCTGAATCATTCTCAGCAACTCTCTTGCCGGTCATCAATAGATAATACATTAATTAATGACATAATTAGCCGCAGGATACATAGACTCCTATCCAGCAAAGCCCTTCAGCAGATACTCAAATTTCAGCACAACTGGGGTCCTCATTAATTCCCTGGCAAATGAGGGACGATGGAAGGCTCGAGATGAGTATCGTGGCACTCTGTGGCCATCTGACACACAGACGGGACTGTTCCAGCTGATTTTCTTCTGTTGCATCCTTCAAGTAATGGCAGAAGGAGAAGGTACAGACAAAATCGTTCCTGAGCACTCTCTTGGGTCTAGCATGAATGCCATTAATACAAAGTACACGTGCTGCAGCACTCGCTTTTATCATCACACTGCAGTGCTGCTTTCGCTTGCAAGAAATTAGACCAGTAATGTCCAGTCCTAGGCTACCACGGAAATTGGAGAGCCCTTGCATCTGCAGAAAAGCAAAAAGTCAGTAACTTCAGGGTGATGTCTGCTTACACCAACGCAAGAGAGGCACCGGACCACTGCAGACCCGCAGCGCTGCTGGAAGGACCCGTGCCCCTCTGGCCCTGCCCGCCTTCCCAGTTTGCAAGCTGGGATGCCACCGAGGCACCAGGCTGCTTCGAGCTGTATTTTCTGTAACCGTCTAACTGCTTGTGACCTTTCTTTTAGGATATGGGCCTTGCCACAGCTATTCAAGCCTATCTTTATCTAAAGATTGGAACACTGAAATGTGTTTTAATGAGGGATAAACTGAGACCATCTGGATGTCTCAGCTGCTACAGAGCATGATTGTTTGCTGATTTTAACCATGTCTCTTGCAGAGAACATAGACCTGTGTTGCACAAACTGCACCAGCTCAGCTTGATTTCTCCTCCTAATCAAATGTGTTGATCTAAAATCTATTTCCAGCAAATTACTTGTCTGTTTTGGGAACAACTCCCTCCTCATCTCTTAACCAGGACGATGGGGATAAGCAGAGACAATTGAGTTGAAAAGGTATTTTTGTAAGAGGCTGACAGCCGGCATTCGCAGTGAAATCTGCCATTTTGGAATATGACCACCATTTATTCACAAACTACATAACAGATGCCAACTTTCTGGATACTGTATTAAGANTTTTTTTTTTTTTTTTTTTTTTTTTTTTTTTTTTTGTACATTTTGTGATTGTAAATGTATACTGAGTAAGGAATAACTCTATTGTTATTAAACTTAAATACCCAATTTTTTGACCCCATATATATTCTGCAAGATAAACAAGTCTGTTTGGGGAGGTAAAGTAAAAAAACTACCTTTTTTCTTTTTTGGTAGTTTAATTTCCCATGTATGAGTACAGCATGGTCAGAAAAGTGGCAGCACAGCACAAATGGAGCAGCAAAAAAAGCCTCTTCCCGCAGCTCCGTAGAGCACTGCCTTTTTCAGTATTACCTAGCTGGAAGATAAGCATCTTAGTTTTACCCTTGCTCAGTCAAACTGCACCACTCGTCTGCAATTACCCAGCAATTCTAGCTTAGCATAAATCTGTGATGCTACCAAAGGGGGGCCCTTCCACCCTACCTGCTGCTCCTTTCTGCCAGAGATGCTAATAAGTGGCCAGCAGTGGGGTGAAAATATCAAACTGCACTTTTTTTTTTGCCAGCCGAGGGCTACACCTCATCGCGCAGACCAAAATGCTGTGATTTTAGTCTCACAAGTTGAAACTGTTCTACTTTGTAGGGAAAAAAAACCCCACCATTTATTTAATACCCAGCAAAAGAAAGTATGAAAATAATTCTATAGACTAATAATTTGAATACTCTTTGGACAGCTGAGAGACTTCTGCTTAATTCTCCAATTAAATAAAACGAATAGGGCACTGAACCCAAACTTCCTATGTTCCCAGAGATTTTTCCACATCAGATGACTACAGGCACTAACGCTTTGTGGAACACTCCAAATTCTAAAACCTTTAGCAAACTTCAGGACTACTTTTGAAGAGACCACAACTGGTTTTGGGGGTGGGAGGAGTGGGTGCGGGGTGTGTGTGTAATGACTTCCACCAAAAAACCTCAGACAGCATGCACCATTAGCAATTTTAGATTTAAACATTCTGTTTAAATTAGTTTAAGTGCCGTTAATTATGCATTCACCAGAAATGACACCTTTAAGTTCAGATTCCAAGCAGATCTGAAAATTAAAAGAGTAAAACCAACAAACGTTCTTGTAAGTAGAACTACTCTAGGGATACTGAGCTCTTAAGACATTTAGCATGTTTTTAGCATATTTTTTTTTCCCCACTTTTCTTCATCTAAATAAAGTTTCTGGGGGGAAAAAAAAAAAAAAAGTACTTCATTGATTATACCTCTCAAAAAGTGATCCAACATAGAATGTTCTGGCTTTTGACTATAAAGTGATTATGTGAAACTGAAGTCAAGCCATCTGTTCATTTCCTATCAGAGTATCAATAAATGCCTAAAAGGGAATTTTTGGAAGAAGTATCTTGAGACATTTGAAAGACGTACCCCCCCAACATGACAAGACGGATTGATTACTGCCATTTTTTAAGCTACATCTAATACCACAGTACATTGCTTTATTGATTTGTTGGGCTCTTACTTCTTTCAGGGATAAACGCTGCCACAGAAAAATCAGTTGGCTACTATAATATTTTGATTCCCCAGTTCTAAACCAAAAATGGTTTTGATAAGACTCTGAATTCTTCATGTCACAACTAAACTTTTGAAATTCACCCATCACAGATGATCATGGCAGATTTACTAGAAAGCCCCATCGCTTAATCTGACACCAGGTCCCCAAGTATTTGACAAGTAAAAGGATTCCAAAAAGAAATGTATTACATCATTAGAGATGCTGATACATCTATAAATGAACCAATAAAACTAAATCTCTCCCTCAACAGGTAGAAGCAGTAACAAGGAACAACCCCTGTTTTGCCACATGTTCTGAAAAGATCCATGCTCGTGTTGAACATGTCTGTAACATACCTAAAATTAGTAATATTATTAAACGTATCTGTAGCACATTGTGTACAAGGTGTACCAATTTAACACCATCAAGTTAACCACTGAGATTTTCATAATTAATCTTAGAGCACTGTTTGACTCAAACCCGCTGCATTGACTTAATACCTGAAATCTGCAAGTAAACAAAACAGGTAATCCAGTTGTCTCCAAGGTTTTCATGCTAATCAACTCCTATATATTTCCAAGAGAAGCAAACTCACACCTCCTGACAACAGCTTTGTTTTTCCCATCTGAAATAATTCACACATCAGAGACTTAAAATTACTATTTTTCCAATGATTTTAAGCAATCTCTGGATCTGTTTTTAAAAATCAGAAATCTTACAGGGATCGTACTCCCCTGCGCAATCTCCAGAATAATGAAAAGAAATTGTCGCCAATTTCCCAACAACAATCTTTGCATGTTTAAATACAACCCCTAGAAATAAAAATGTACGCTTATCTCAGAAAATTAAGCAAAAACGACCAAAACATAACCCACGCCTCTGATTTGCATGCACCTAACCCACATGCTATCACAAAATGCACATCCAGTCCGCTCTTGAATTCAGTGAGCAACTCAGCCAGGTTGTGGATTAACAAGATACCAACTCTTGTTACAGCCTGTTTAAACCTGGTGCTCTCTATGGAAATCAATGCAAAGCTTTATAGGTGAGCATTTTAAATAAACATACCTTTATTCACATATGTTCATGTGTCTACTGTTCTGCTTCTTTGAAAGTGAACAGAAAACACTTCCTCAGATGTGTTCCTTAATAACCTGATGTTTGTCTTGCTTTTTGTGACTTCTTGCAAGAACAAAACCTAACAAATTTTAGCATAACCTTTTTAAAAAATACCTACGTTCCCATTGTCAAAAATGATTTTTAGCACTTGGGAGTCTGCGCCCATGGAAATACAATGAGTAGAAGGGACCCATTTCCATTTCTGTACCTGCAGCTCAAGTGACATTCAAGAAACTACACAAATAGTACATCTAGCACCTAAACTTATTTAACCATTTTTCAAAGCTGCAGTGTCTTCCTGTGACTGCCAAAAGCACGTACACCTCATTTTAACAGACCAAAAAACATTCTTGTCGTACTCCGTGTCCCTGTGCTCTTCATTTACATCACAGTCCAAAGGCAACGACACAAGAAAATCTGTGTGTATGCTCCTGTTTATCTGTTTCTCTGGTTGACCTGATCTGCCACTTGCGAGCACACGGGAACGACAGCTTATTTGCTGAATCTGTTTACCCCACTGTCATTCAAGATGTAGTACGATGCTTAAATAGGCAACAGTCAGATTAATATAATTGAGGATGCAGTGCGGAGTAGACAGGAAGTCATGCCGGAATTGCGAAGCGCTTATTCTCTTATGATTAAAACATCCCCAGGGTTATATCAGTATAAAGCAGCACCCAAATCAGAGATGCGCAGAAGCCAGAGGACCTAAAGACGCCAGCTTTTGCTTTTCAGAATAGCTCACCAGTTTGAAAGGAAGAAACATGAATCACACAAAGATAAGTTGCCATTTTAATTGCACGAGAAACACTGGTGGATTTGTCATTCCTTTTGACAGACTTTTTCCCAGAGTCACATTATAACCAGAGCTATATTTCTATCGCATAAGACACTTCATGCACCGGAATGAAATCCCAGCACACGGATAGAGAAAGCCTCTCAAATAGCCTGTTTTCTTTACTCCAGTGATAAGATGCCTTTCTGCTGTTCCAGACAGATTAGAGAGACTCTGCCCAAACACACCATACAAAAAGCAACTAAAGAGCAAATCACTGACTGAAAAGGAGTTAAAGTCCTCAGCACCATAGGACCGACGAGCAAAACACAAGATTTCATTCTACCGGCATCGCTATTCACAATATAGGAAAAAACAGATATGCAGATTACAGGGGGCATCCTCCTGTAGAGATTTGAACATTGTTGTCACAGACGGCACAGGAGAAAGTAGAGTAATAGTGCCAATGTATCCATTTTCTGAAGTCTCTCAGTCCACTTTCACTTAAGCTATTTAGTGTCCAAGCACTACAAATTTCTTCCAATTCACAAGCTGTCATGGAAGGCTGAAGAATGGTAACACAAAGAGTAAAGTTATAGTCGTCGAAAAGAGCTTATCAAAACATACCGTTACAGGCAACGCTTTGCCGCTTTAATAACATCTGAAAGCAAAACGTCCTTAGAAATGTTGTGCTGCAGCTAGACCTGCACGACAGCTCATCCTACCAGCTGGTAACCACTAACCTGGTGTTTAAACTTGGCACAATGATTTAAGTGACATTTGGCCTAGAAACAAGCCCTCCGACTCATCCTAAAGCACACAGGAGCCACCCATGGAATAACACACAGAAACTATTTCTGTATCTGTGCAGAGCTGATCTTTGCCTCTCTCTAGCCTAGATTTTGATTTCCCTTAAGTGATCGGTGTTGGCCTAATTCAACTCCCATTTACATCACTTGAAGCATTACCATCAACTTCAAAGAAAATGGATTTAACCCAATATAGTTCATTTTGATAAATTCTACTTTAAGAGAGAAGGACCTCTGCTTCTCCATCAGAGGAGATGATGTATTTTTACAACAGGCTCCACAGCCAGATGACATTGCTATGCCCTACATTCACATTTTAGTTTTGAGCAACGCTGCAGTTTTGAAGTCACTCCTACAGCCATCCCTTCTTCTTGTGTGTTAGTTCAGTTTGCAGAACAGCTTTGGTGCTCGTGAACTACATTTCTTTTGAAGGAAATAAAGCAGAAGCCCCATTGCAGGATCACACCAAAAACATTTAAGACATACAGATCTGTAACAACCACGGGTCTTCGGAAAGCTTCCAGTCACATATGTAATGAGTACTTTCAGCCCAAAGGCTGAGACTACATCTAGTCCAACCAAAAGCCTCCATAGATACAGGGGCCTCAACGCTCATCGCTTCAACCTATTGATCTGCTTCTAATGCACCAAATGACTTGCTGATGTAGACACATTTCAAACTCCAGCTCTACTTCTTATCTCTACAATCTTTTTTATTCCCCATAACATCCTAAATTATTCACTCAGCATTACAGATGTTCACGACCTTCTGTGTCATATCCCCAGATTATTACTTAAATTACATAGATTTCCTTTTTGGATTATGGCCTCAGAGCTATGCCTCCCTCTTACAGGGAATCGACTCTAATTGTTTAAATTTCTCTCCCAGAGTTAACCTTCCAAGAGACTTTTAGACAAGAGATCATTTGTTTAGCAGTGCACTGACCAGCAACTTCGCATCAAGAAAACTTCCATTTGTAAACAAGTGTTCTGTAACGTCTTTGCTTATGCATTAGGCATAAGAACTATAGTCAAATTTATGCACCTGCAAATCCACTCAGAATAAAATATTGAAAAGGAACACTGTAAAAATAGCCCTTCAAAAAGGGTCAAAATTTCAACATCAAATTACTTATCCAGCAGAACAGCATTATTTCAGGCTCTTCAGCTGTTACAGAAGGAAGAAGCATTACGTAAGGTACATTTGCAAACACTACAATGGTAATGAAAGGTACTGAAAGACTCATTTAACAAAAAAACCCCAAAAATCTTTGTCAGAGAAAAAGTAGCCCCAACATAGCACATCACAGATCCTTAAGAGGAAGGTAAGTCAGCAATGCAGTTCAAATATTCCAGGCTTTATCCAGCTAAAATTCCCTTTAACAATTATATCCTAAAAGTCTTGGAATCCTCCTGTCTGAAGGAGTATCTCACTCTGCCAGCAAGCTGCCTCTCTGAAAAAGAAGTTATTTTAATTCCCTTTTTTTGTTGGGTTTTTTGTTTTGTTTTTTTTTTTGTTTGTTTTGGTTTGGTTTTTTGTTTGTTTGTTTTTTTTTGTTTTGTTTTTTTGTTTGTTTGTTTGTTTTTGTGTTGGGTTTGGTTTTTTTTTTTTCCACACTCTGAGATGAGGACAGAAGTCTCTCGACTGTCCGATCTCAAGCTTCAGAACCGCCCTGCACTCTGGTCCCACTCTGCCCTAGGTTGGCTCATGTCTACCCCTGCTCTGCCTGTCGATCCTACGGCCTCTGAAGGATGAAGGGAGACGTCTGTAAGGACAAAGAATTATAGTGAGACTTCCCCTTGCAATTTTCCCTTTAACAAGGGAGGAAGTAGGAGTTACCTGCGAGTTTTTATCCCTGCAACCTTAATCAGCCCACCCTGCATTTTAGATGTGCCACCTTCATTTTAATTGAGCGTGTTTTATCATAGCTCATTTTCTTCTTTTTCCGCCATTCCCCCTCAGATATAGGCCATTATCAAGACGATTATCAGATGTATTGTTTACTGTTTTATGACGCATCCCTCATTAATCCCACTAGAGCATAATACACCCAATAGAAGGTGACACTTCCAGGAAGGGTGCTTTAACAACAGAAACATTCATTAAGAAGCACTGTAATAACACTGTAGAAACAAGTGTCAAACTTCTCGCGTACCAAGAGGTACATTGACTCAAGCAATCAAGACTAAGTCAACACTTTTTCCTTATTGCCCTAACCTTTATATTATTTCACACAGTAAATGGAAAACTCATCTAGAAATTTGGGGCAGGTCACTTCTCACTGTTGCAAGCAACTCCAAAGTAATTTGTAAAATGGAAGAACTCGGGGACTACACCTGTAGCGTTTTTTGAATTCCCTACACAGCACAAGATCATGCTGCTTTCACTCCTCCTCTCCTGTTTCTGCACCTTCCACCTTTACCTGTATGAATTCCACTTGCTGGAATCAATTAGAGAGAACAACAGAAAAGCACAAATCTGTCATGTAAAAATATAAACATATCAAAAAGCATGGCAAGTCGGCCACTCTGAAAGCATAACCTCCCATAATAACTGTTAAGCATGAACTGCCATTTCAAATCAGTGTCTCAAGGCTGCCAGAGGACCCACTGATGCCACAGCACACCATTCACAGAGGTCCCATCAGACTAAGAATTGTACGTGACTCACTAAAACGCGGGCTCAGACTTCCATGCATCTCTACTTTGAAAATTAACTTCAAATCAAACATATCTCTTTTTTTTTTTTTTTTAACTTCTTAACAAAACCATAGGGTAATTTAAGTTGGAAAGGATCTCTGAAGCTCACCTAGTCCAACTCACTGCCAACTCCAAATGTGGAATAGCTTGCTCAGGGTCATGCCCAGCTGAGCTCCGAATGTCCCCAAGGATGGAGATCCCCACCCTCGTCTAGGCCACTGTTCCCATGCTGGAACATCCTCCTGGTGAGAAAGTTCTTTATATTTAACCAGAATTTCCCTTATTGCAATTTATATCTATTACCTCACATCCTTTTGCTGTGTACCTCAGAGACGAGTCTGGCTCTGCCTTCTTTTATAACCCTTCACCGGGTAACTGAAGAAAGCACTGAAACCATCCCTTCTCCAGACTGAACCACCCCAGCTCACTCCTTGTATTCCATGTGCTCCCTGCCTCGGTGGCCCTTCACTGGACTTCCTCCAGTTGTCCGTGTCTGTCCTGTCCCTGGGGAGACAGCACTCCAAATAGAGGGGGAAGTTAAAAGGAGTGGAGCTGACAGTTATAAAAGTTTCATGACCAGATTTTGGCTCAAGCATCATGGACAGAGCATTTAAGTTCTATCTGCCATACCAAATTGCTTTCATTGCTTATACAATGCCATCATTTATACAACACCACTGAGGGTATATGAAGAGTTTGGATAGAGTCTGCCGAAGTCATTGGGAAAAGAACTTCAANGGGGGGGGGGGGAACCAACAAAAACATTTTACATATAATGAAGCCCATCTGTTTCTTAAAAAAACTAAACCTAGAATGCATATTCAGAACCTCAAGGTCAAATGTTGCAATAAAAGATTAACTACATTTCTTACATACAGGATTAGCCACATGAGAATGATTCTTTTTAAAACTGTTTTTCTTCATTCCACAAAATACTGGAATTAAGGGACAACTCCCATCAATGAAGGAGTTTGATACATTTACAGATCTCCATTCACAATGCTATCAAGCCCGCCTTGTTAAAAAGAATTAGTTTTGAATGCCAGAAAAAAAAAAAAATCTGTTTATTAGCTTTAGCAGGTTGCATAATTCCCCCCAGTACTCAGAGCTCTACTGATTTCTGCTATATATTGCAGGTTTTATAGTATACAAGAGAATGCAATACCTAAAACTGAACATGAACGTTTTGGTCAAAGACACTATCAGATTATTAGCTTTAATCACCTATGCCTTTGTTTCATAAACACAATTTGAAAAATGAGGCTCTGGTAAAGGCATACACAGACAAACAAAAGCAAATCAGAGCAGCGTTCAGAGATTATTAACTCAACCAACTTTCCAAAGACCAAAATTTATCCAGAAGGGCATTGCTGGGGCAGAGGTCTGAATACGCACTAAGAGGTAGGTAGGAACCACGTAAAGAGTTGGAAAGACAAAGGGCCAAATCAATTAGTCCTTCAGTGGAGCCACAATATTAACAAAGAGAGAACTTGTGCACGAAGTCAGTCTCTCTGATGTTTAACCAAAATAAAATCAGCACACACCTAGAAAAAGCAACAGGGAAGCAGCTGGCAGCACAGATAACAAGTGGCAGCATCTCTTAGCACGGGAAAGGATGTTAAGTTAGTTCTTAAATATCTTACAGCATCATCTCATCCTCAGCAGTTGGGCAGCAGGAGTGATGAAACTCAGTAGCATCCTGGAGATGTAGTTTGTGGAAAAGGGAAGACGGGGACTCGGTCAGCGGCACCAGTGGAGGCACTGCCGTCCCACCATGTGTCACAGAAGACAGACAAGCAGAAAAACTGGACAACGAAGGCGTCATGAAAGTGTCTAAAGAGAGTAGGAGACGCCCTTAAACCTTTTCCAAATAACTGTGACCCAGTAGAGAAGATACAGAAAGACTAGTATTGATACAGGCTTTCACCGTGGAATTCAGATGAAAAAAAATAATCTACTGACACTGCTTTGTAGCGCAGCTTTCCCTTGCCATCTTATGTTACAGACATCCTCACTTCTGCTTCTCAGATACCTACATACCACCAAAACTTGCCAGGCACAGAGTAGTTTGGCTGTGTTGTCCAAATACGAACATCATTTACAGCTTGCCTAGCTTTAAAAAACCCAGAACCAGCAAACATGGAAAAGGCATTTGTTTCGGAGAATGCTGCTGTCTGTGTATACGGTGATTCAGGAACACTGACAGCATTTTTAAATTTACAACCTGCTAACCAAATTTGTATGTATATTCAGATGAAATGATTGGGCAGCAAAGTTCAGAGCAGTAGTCTTTTAAAGGTAAATCCAATTAAGATTGGATTTGGGCAACTAAAGTCGCCCAAGCAAAGTTTCAGGAACAATGACTGAATAGCTTTCTAAGGCACTCTGAAACAAATTTTCTGTTGTGATGCATATGGATTTTGCAACACTTACAAATCCCATTAGCAGTAATGAGAACTGTAGGACTTAATTCACACGATGCATTATCATCGAAATGTTTCCTATTTAATTAATAAAGAAAATGCAAACACTCTTTTCAGTTGATTTTTACAATATTAAATAGCTTACAAGTTGTTCCACAGATGCTTTTACCGGTGCATGTCGACTCCAACATTTAAGCAAAATCATTCTTTCACTTCAGCTGAAACCTTGGCCCTTAATTATCAGCAACTGTTAAGAACTGGCATTTCCCTTGATACTAACAGGACACCTTCCCCACAAAAGACTATCGTAATTCTTTGGGAGTTTCATATCTTCACTTAAGAAACTAGGCAATTACAGCTTGCTCATGTTCTATTTCGTGGTTCCAGCAGTTTTCTTAACCTTGAGAAAAATTTGGATCGTTATTCTAATTACACAAAGTGGGAGTACGTGAAATCTTTCCAACAAAGAAAAGAAACTGAGATGGCAGATGCATGAAATTTTACACTGCAAAATGACAGAAGGGGAAGTCATGAAATCTTAGAACTGTCACTTCCCCAGGTAGGAGTCAGCTGTTGTAAATAAAAAACTACATTCTTTTAAACTCATTCAGGTGTTGATAAATTGACACCAAGTATTTATATTGTTACAAAATAAAGCTACAGTAACTATAATTGTTTATTTTAAAAAGCAGGCATCACTATAATACAAAGACAAACAGCAGGTATGTGTTTGTGATACACCTTAAAACCCCAAATCCAATAAAGGAAAGTTTTCCCATGTGTCCCGACACACCGTCATACATGAAAAACGCACGCAGTTTCCTATTTAGTTCACACATTAGATGACAAGACCCAATGTGGCGACTGTGTATTTAAATACCCCACTAAGCCGTTTACATTTAGAAGAGAGTTGCCTCCCTAGGTGACTGGGGAGCCCAAGACGCACAAGCCCTGGGTGCCACAGAGACACAACCCCGGAATTCTGAGGGGAGTGAAGGAGTTTAACTTTTTCACAGTTTCCCATTTAAGTCCTCAATTTTTTTAAGGACTCCGTACTAGAAAAACTAGAAAGTTACAATTAGAGCATTACACAGGATTTTCTCAAGTACAGGAAACTTCCGTGAAATCCGATAAGGACCTTACGTGCATCAGAGAGACTGACCCCTTCTAGATGGGCAGAACGGGGCTATCACAGCCATCTCTGCCATAGAAGGAACCTTTGGATATAAACATGATCAGAGAGGTCTTAGCGCACCTTTAGAATAGACAGTAAATTCAGGTTTCAATCTTTCCTCCAGAAGGCAGAGATTTCTCAACATTGTACTTGGATAACCTCTTATATAATCCCAGGGCTTCCTGATTTTAAAATACATACACGATATTCTGAGTTTGAGTACAGAGATAACCAAGTAGTCAAACAAATCTGAATGCTTCTTAAACCCACTTTTTTCTTTTGACAACTGTCTGAGAACAGGGAGTGCAGTGAGCTGTTCCTCCTTTAAATTTAGCTTCAACCTCTGTGGAAATTCTTTCCAACGCTGCAACATTTGCTGCCTGGTCTTTCCAGTCAAGTGGAAAGGGACAATGAACCTGATTTGGCTGACCCATTCTCATGACTAGTTATTAGCTTCGTAGCTACAGGGAAGTTAGCGAAAGGAAAAACCGAACACACTTCCAAAGAGACAACACAAATTGTTTCCCTCACATCTAAGACTAGGAAGATTTTTTCTATCTGTACTAGTCCCCAGAAATGGGATAGATGGCTGCTGGAGCAGCTCTATATTTCACATTTTTTTTCTCCCAAGATGAGAGGCACCCAGTACCGGTACTACCCCAGACAGATGCGGTGCCCTCAAGAGTCCACGTGAGGCTCTGGAGGCACTCATCTATCGTTGACACAGGATTTTGCTGAAATTAGAACGTTGCCCCATTTTCGACAAAGCCTCCAAGATTCCAGGGTTGTCCCTGTTAGCAAGGACACTCCTTGAAAATTAGGACACCTGGTAACCTTAAAGAAGGAGGGTAATTAGTCACATCCCTGCAACCTTTTCTCCTAAAGAAACAGTGATAAAAGCAAACTCCTATTAGAATATTGTTAAATGCACTATTATGCAATACTAGTTATATAACCACACTTTACCAACTTTGGGTATTTTCAGGCAGAATTCAGTTTCACAGACTTGCCCACATATGGACGTTTTAAAAGTTATGGATTTCTCTCAGAGGGGATGAAAAAAGCTCTGGTCTCAGATACATTTCTCGCTAACTTGATGAATGGCAGACTGCCTGCCAATATTTCAGATGTAACTTGAATCCTTAAAAAAAAAAAAAAAAGTCTTTTTGAGAATCCCTTTTCAGCTAACTCCTTTCAGAGAAGATACCCATTTCATATAAGCATGTGCAAGTCCAAATATATCACCCTATTCAGACGTTCCATACCATATGAATTTCAGCTAAAACTGCACTGTCAATCTATTCAAAATTCAAGTATAAGTAAAATTTGACTGCATAAAACATGACAATTTGCAAAACGCGGCTCTATTTTACAAAAATAAGTCTGTAATCTATTTCCCTCTAACCCTATTTCCAATAAGGAGCAGGAATAGCAATGCATTCCACGCTCTACTAAAATATTAAGTCTAATTTTACTCATTTAACTCATTTAAGTTAGTTCAGAAACAAATATTATAACCTCCAAAATAAATGTTTGAATATTGTCCATATTGGTGTCTAAGCTCAAGTTAAAGATAAATAAAATTCACAGCTATTATATGGGTCTGAAAGTAAGAAAAGAATGAAACAACAGTGCACGTGAAATTCTGACAAGGCAAAATCTGATCCTGAATGCATTTTTAAAGTACTACGTTTAAATAGAAAAGACGTAAATTTTCAATATAGAAATCTATGCAAAGTACAATCATTATTTGATAAAGTACATTAGTAAACTGCTTTTATTCTTTCCAAATATTTTCTCAGTTTCATGTAATATTGAACATTTACTGGTATCTGTGAAATTCATCCCCAAACATCGCGGTTGTGATGAGCTAAAAGGTATGCTATGTGACAACTGTTAATGAGAATATAAGCAGTGGATTAGTATTTCAGGCACAACACCATCACTAGGTAATAAATCCTGCAAAAATAGTAATAGTTTAGTTTTTCTTTTACATACACGGTTCTATTACAGCGAATCCTTTCTGTTATCATACTTTCTAAAATTAAACCATAGGGGACGTTTTCAAAGCAATTATCATTTGCCTTCTGGCTGTACAAACTAATAATGGCCATTCTCTCTCTTACAAGCCCACGCACCTGCCTTATGACTTCAAAGTAACTCGAGTCGCTCCTCATTATACACACCGCTTGCGTACCCTCCCTCAGAACACACAATATTGTTCAGGCAGCACAGAATTATCCTGATGGATAGCAAAGGATAGCGAGAAAGTTGTCATTAGAAGCATTAGTCTCCCGTACCTGAAATTCTCCAACCACTGGGATTGTATTACTGACCCAAGAGATAAATTATGCAAGCGAGACACAGCTACCCATTACAGCAAGAAGGCACAAATGACCATAATATGATGTACTTACCTCACAGTAACTCCAGAGCGGTCTGAACATGTGTCAGAAAAGACACACCTTTCCTGTAAGGGGAGCACTTTCTCTCCACCCCCTATAGATTTCTCTCTCCCCCTTCCCCAGCTGGCTGCATGCTGCCTGGAGGAAGGCAGGCAAGAGACGTGCTGCACTCCCGAACGCCAAACACAGGGCACAGGGCAACGTGAAGCACGGAGGAGGGAACACGGGTAGGTAATTGCTGCCTTTTATTAACAAATCCTGAAAAAGAAAACGACATTTCTGCAGTTTTCCGTTCTAGTTTAAACCGTCTTCGCAGAATTTCCTAGTTTCCCGCAGAAGAGAGCAAAGCAAGTGCATTCATTTGCCCTCTCAGGTCCTGTGTTCCTAATTTTTTAATGTACCGTGGCTACTCAAGAAAACAAAGCCTGGGCTTTGTGCACACCTCAGGCTATGCAGCCAGAGAGAAGACAGTCCCGTTACTCACAAAACAAATGTAAGCATGTGCAAAATCGAGCAAAACAAGACCCACTGAAGTTAGAAGCACTTAAGCCAGAAATAATGACTTTCAAAAACCACTACGCTACTGAAAAGCCAGGAAGCTACTAGAGTTCCAACCACCGCCTCTGCTTTTTACTTACTTATTTATTTTTAAGTATTGTATACCAAATGGAAGACTAGTGGCAAAGAAAGTCTTCATACCAAACCCAGAATACCATGCAAGTTATCTGTTGTGGAAATATTCTAGAAGATAAGAGGTAGTGGATTAAATGTGACCAAGCAGAAGCAAATCCCAGCCTCCCTCCCTCTCAAGCCCTCAACCACTAAAATATTACAAAGGAGGGGAGGCAACTAAGTCAGTGTTCCTATTTCCCACCTTCCCTTCAGAGGTTTTGACACCGTGTAAGCCTAGCTCTCTATTTTTGCAAAACCTGAATTGAACTGTAACAGGTTTTTCCCATGATGAATACAAATATATTGAACTACTATTCTCCACTTAAAGCTTGGAGGAAATAAAGGAAAAGAGAAAAGGGAAAGGAAGTTCTTAATAGCTTCAATGATTTGAAGTGTCCACACAAAAATAAGTGAACCAAGCAGCAGTAATCCACATTTAAAAAAACACACCAATGTTTTTATGGGAGAGAGAACATATAGATGGATATATATACGCACACGAAGTTCATATTGGTTCTATGTCTGTTCTGACCATCCATCACTTACTCCTCGTTTCTTACTGCGTTAGAATGCACCTGACCAACAAACCGACGAGTGCATCTACGTAAACCCAGAAGTGGTTCAGTTCTTCAGTACTACAGAACAATCACATTATACCGTTTTAACAGTAAAACACTAAGCTTTCAAAACCCACAGATAAACATTCCGTCCCATCAATAAAAGAATTGTGATTAGAAAAAAAGAACTGTAAAATACACAAAAGAAAGCTTTTAGTGCAGCTTTTTTAAATTATCCTCAAATCATCTCAGTAAGTTACCATATTTTAATGGATGCAAATTATGTTTATCACTGTCACACTATAAAGAAGTGATGAAATTAACTGCCGATTCCTTTACATTACAGGCCTTCCTATCCGTAAAGCGTAACATTTTCTCCTATAGGCCTAATAAATATTTGTTATCCAGGCTAGAATAATTACACTGTTGCATTTAAAAATAAGCACTGTTGGACCAAATTCTATGAGTTAATGGGTTCTTGGCTGATCAGAATTTATAGCTGCATTACACATATACAGACCACCCCCAACAGCACAGTTGAGGTGAAGAATAAACAGTCCCAGGTTCTTGGGTTTGTGAGTGTAAAAAGAGACTCAAAAAAAATTCCAACTAGAGACAGCTTCACTCAGCTATTAAAACAAATTGTTAAAATCTAGGTCATTAAAATACTTAAAAATACTACAGAAACAAAATACAGCACTATACAACCAGCTAAAAAGTACATTTGAGGCATGCAGTTGAGCCACAACTAAACAAAATTACACCTTAACAAGAAAGCACTACGTGCAACATCCATAAAATATTTTTCTTAAGTACTGAGAAGAAATCGCTGTTACTAAGATGACTCATTTCTAAAGTCAAAGTGATAAATACGATAAAGATCTATTTGTTAGGACTCAGCCTAAGTACCTATTTAAAAATCATGGACTTTTATTCATATTTCATGTCCAAACAAGAACTTGAGCAAGAAAGCACTGAAACTGTAATCAATTGCCAGTTTTTGTATTCTTATAAATCCAGAATGTTATAGCAAGTCTGCCTTTTGAATGGCAGAATTAAAATACACATTTTAAGCACATCTTCTACTAGTGTCCTGCAAGTATTCTACACCGATTTGACACAGCATTAAAAATAGCGTTGTATCCTGAAAGAAACTTACAATTCTGTCTCATCGCTACTTACACTCCAAACCAATTTCAAAATTTACAGCATATTCTGTTAATCGAAGCAGTTTGTTCAGCAACACATCTCCGTGCATCTGTAAGAAACTCCATTCACTCTAGTGGTACACAGCCAAACTTAAGAGTTCATTCCTAACTGGTTTCGCTGCAAAGGAACTCTTTGATTTATTAAGGATTTGCACGTATTGTGCAGCATACTACGGAGCTTATTTAGAGCAGACAAAAAGTAACCAAAAAATATATTGCATAGTTATTCAAAGCCCAAATGGCACTGTGACCTGCAAAAGTACATAGTGCACTGAGCACCATCGGCCAAAAACGCAAGTGTGTCCGTAGATATGAACAATGAGTGCCTGGAGAGAAGCGGGAGGGGAGACCCTATCGGCAGTTGCTCCCACACAGGCAAAAGGTAAATATCACTTCAAAGCAAAAACTGCTGGCACTCAAACGTTTGCACTAATAAGTACTTTTTTAATGTAATTCCCATTTTCAAGAACATAAATGTTTACTAATAGCTATTCTGAACCCAAGCAGAGGAGTCTAAATTTAAGTATTAAAGTAACTTATTTACCTTACCCTTTATGATACTTTCTATCCTGAATAACCCTGAAATTATTTTATCTACCTTTATAGAGAAAAAAAACATCAACTGGGGGGGAGTACTTATTTATTTATTACTACTGTAATCAATTCAAAGAGCCAAAAATCTACACTGGGGAGTGCTTAAAAATTATAGAAACAAAATGACAGAAGAGTGGTTCACAGGGCAGGAAATGGACGTTCCAGACCATTCCACAATATTACTTTAGGAGAGTCACTTTTGCCACTGCACTAAAATTTTCGTGAAGCTCAGAGTAACCAAATGTTATCTTCACATTATATTATAAAAATCCTCTTTGTTAGCCAGGCATATACACATTTTCCTGTACGAAGATTTAAGTTACTGGCCGAGATAACTTCGTTAACAGGTAGAATATTGTTTCTTGTGCAACTAGTTTGTAGGAAATCTGTAACAATAGCACCAGATTTATTTTTTTAAGAAGTCTGTGTAAGATAAGATACAATAAGTCTACACAAGATGACAACTCATTGTGTCAAGGCATATATAGAAGGTTAAAGCAGAGCATAATTTCAAGGAACGAATAAAGAATGGAGACGATAAAAGACTGGGGGGATGGTTTCTGTTGCTTGGGGGAACAGAAAATACCACTAGTTTCTCAAGCTGTAAAATACTTCCAATTTTTGAATTGTATTCTTCTCTATAGGAAATCAGAAGGCCATTTTCAGCAACATTTCAAAACCTACAATCTCATTCCAAGAAATATGCAGGAGAAATAAGAACTAAATGAATCGCAGAACTGGGAAGCAATACATTTGGCAAAGGGTAACCGAAAATGGAGGCCATCTTTACCTGTATTTCCATAAGTTTAGCAGTGTGGTTTCCAATTTAAGAATAAAACAGCTCATTTAGAAGTACATTTAAAAGAAACTAGGACTAAAGAAAAACTGTCTACCAAAAGCCTGAAATTAAAAAGCGGTTTTGATTAAATCGGTATGATTTTATCTGCTGCAGCTTCAGAGGTGACCTTTATATCAGATCTTCCATTTCTCATCTTCTGAACAATTTCGCTTATAACAATTCTCAGCAAGCAGAGTTGAAAAAGGTGTAAGAACTATGAATTATGAAAAAAGCTACTAGGTAGGCACCACGTAAGCTCGTGACCTTATGAAAAAACACCTCCCAGCTCTGCATGTAATAAACGAGTGTCCACTGTAGCTCAGTATTTCCCTGACATCTCTCCTAAACAATGTGCTACAAAATCTGCACATGTGAAGGAAATTCAACCTCATCTATAGAAAGGTAAAAACAAACCCAACTCCACAGATTTTTTTGTGTTACTGCAGCAGTACGTGAGGCATCCCACCGCAGCACATTTTTTAGATGTATAGATAGCAACCGAGCAGGCATATTTCATGAAGGTGTCAAGTTAATGCCCCCAACGGTGAGTGACGAGTGCAAGACAGCCGTTACGCCTCCAGATTTTAAAGACAATTGTAAAATCCTATAATACTACATTGACTATCATTATAATACCAACTAATGTACAAATACAAACGTTTAAACCCCGACATCTTTATGCAGGTCAAATACACCTCACTCCATGAACGACGGCCCCTGAGACAGCGGTGTGAGGAGGTGTTGACCAAACAACCTCCATCAGCAACAGCAAATTCTTTGCTGTAGTTTGAGAACGCGCAGCAAGCCAGGTAGCAGCCTTCTCCCCTTCTCCCCATGCCGATCAGGAACTGAGCCAACCTACGTTACAGGAAAATAGGGCACGGGGAGAAATATTTTTTTGCCAGAAACTCAGGTGCATAAGAAAGACAAAACAGTCTTGCTGCACTGATTTCTCGAGATGTACCAATTTGAACCCATTAAAAGGCGGGCCTCAAAATTTGACCCAACAATATCTTCATTATGTTTTATTAATCGCTTGCTATTAGCAATTTGCAAGCCAGAATAACACAAAGGAATAGAATGGGAACAAATTGAATCTATTTCATAGTCGCTATCATCTACACACATCTCTTGTCCGAAGTCCTTAATAGAGTTTGGTTAGTTGATACTCTCAAGCGTTCTCTTGTGCAACTTTATTAGTCTAAATTCATTCAAATGCATCTGTCGTGACAGATCTTTCTGTAATACAAGAACAGATTTTCTGCTTGAGGAGAAAGTTGCAAAACTAAATGTTTTCTACTTTTTAAGGCTCTCTACAAGATTTCTTTCAGAAGAACCACACAGCCTCTTAAAGTAATTCACCAGCTTTTTAAGGTGGTAGGTCCATGGAAGCCTAAGTTGCAAAACCCCTTTCAACCTCAGTAATATTATCATTTAATTACATGCTATGTCAGATCTCCTAAACCAAGAGAACAGGATTTAAACATTGCATTAGTGTCCTTTTGTGCTCAGACTGTTCTCACAGTCTGAATTCATTCTCCACCATGTTTTTTTCCATAATTACGACAATGAAAATACACAAACTATAAGTATGTCCCAAATGTTTGACCAAAACACACAGTCTCAAAAATATGCTCCTCCCATTTTAGAAGGACTATGAGTCCCAGGTAGCCAGCTTTCTCTAGAAGGAGTTAAGTAGGAAGTTCCCATAATTCACACGTTAAAACTATTACACTCCGATCCCAACTACAGAATCAGTGCCACATGTACATAGATACATAATATACTTGTATACCAGAAAATTCAAAGTGAGACTTTATTTTCATCATCCAAACAGGCGCATGAGCAGTGCTCTCCAGGTTGAACATGTAAGAATGAAAGACACACAAGACACCTGCTAGAAACGCCGCAGTACGAGCACCGGTGGAGTCAGCAGCCTGGTGTGTCGTGCCTGGCTTATCCCGCCCGGACTTACAAGAATAGCCGGAGCTGTGTGAGCTGCCGAGAGCGTTCATGTTCCTCTCCAGGCTTTCAGTGGCCACAGAAGACACGGCTTACAAAGCCGATAAGCTCTCTAATGCTGACTTGCAAGCAAATATCTCCTAAGAAACTTCAACAGTAGCTACTCACTCTACAATTATGCAGTCTGTTCGGCTCAATGAACACTGAGAAGGAAGTCTGCATTTTTTGACATGTGCTTTGGTTTTGGTATGAAGCGCCAGCTGCATTATACAGAAGATATCCCGACCTTTTTAATAAGAAAACAAAACCAAAACCAAAACTCACCACAGAATAAAAAACTAAGGCAAACTTTTTAATAGATCATTTAGCAAAAGAGAATTTCCAACTGGCTATAGTACTGGTAATTACAAATCTCAATGTATGCAATTTCTGGAAAAGTATGTTTTGCGGTTATTTGAGCGGTGCGACTGTTCTATTTAAAATATTTATATTTAATTGATCAGGAAGCCTAATGGCTGCTTACCATATAGCAAGTGCAGTACAACTGCTTCTTGGCACACATTGCTTAAGCTCTCCCCAGTCTTTGCATGGAAGTACTGGGACGTTTGCACTTTAGTTGCCAGATCACGTATAACCAAGACTCATAGTGTCCCTACTATGCTCCTTTGTGTTTTACAGATTCAGAGTGATAAATTATTACATTTCCTTGAAATTCAGGCACATCACTAAAATCATGAAAGAACAGTCATCAAAACAGAAATTTTCCTCTTTTTGCCTCAGAGCGCCAAGAGAGCTCACAAAGACTATGCTATTTTCCCAGACTATTTATCCGAATTCCTGCAGGAGCCATGCTGGAAGGACAAGAAGCGCTAGAAAAGCTTACATAACTACTGTCAGTGCAAAGCATTTTCTAAAGCTAAATGGAAGCTTCTGAACTCTCCTTTCAGACTACTAAAACACACACACACCCAAAGCTTTTTCAGAAGACAAAGCAGGAAAATAAAAAAAAAAAAAAAAAAAAAAAAGATTACTCACCCTTATCAAATGACAAAATCTCTCAGGTTAAAAAAGTATATACTGATATAGGCATTACTTCAGAAGTTTACGAAAGTTTCATACAGACAAACAGTCATTCAAGCACTACGTTATTATGGCAGCACTACGCCTCAAATGCCAAAATCCTGGAATGCTTTCTCCAGAGCCATTTCTTGCTTACAAGAAGTGACCTGAGAAATAGACAACGGGTCGGGGGAAAATATTCTGCCCCAGTGATACATTAATACAAAGTAGTAGGAGAGATTTGTTCTTCATTCCTCACCAGTGTCTACCTTGCATCAATTCCTTTGCTTCAGTGGAAGGTAAAACCACTCAGCAGCCTGAAAATTTGAATATTATTGGTCCAGCAGAACCTAAATTATATATATTTAACACAGAATTAAAATTCTTCTAAGTATGGAAAAGTACAAAGGAAAGCAATTCTTCACATTTCAGACTGACTCTAGGAAAACGTATGTGTATGAAGATAAGAACCCATTGTGCATCTGTAAAAATCCCACCAACCTCCTCTGCTAATGACTGCTGCCCAGTCTGAGTTTAAGACCAAGCAGTGCACGTAATAAGGTTTCAGTAAGCGCACTCTGAACAGCTGCATTCATTTTCACGTCACCAGGTGGAATTCAGAAATGCTCAAGATGACCATTTCTTGCTGAGATCTGAGATTAATATGAATCCATTCCACACTAATGACTAAAAAATCAGTATGTTAATAATAACAATAATATAGATTATTTTGCTCTTTTTATCCCCCAGATTAAATTTAATCCATATTTGTATGAGTTGCGTGAGCATCTTAGTAAAATTTAGAAATCAAAAAGAAAATGCTGACCAGTTATTTAAAAATAATTTTGAAAATCTCAAAAAAAATCAGTTTCCAGTAGAAAGAGAAAAATGTTGATACTTACAAACATGATAAAAATACAAGCTAGCAATTCTCAAAAATTCACTTTTTATACAGCACCTTATATTTTTTTACGTTTGTGAAAATTATTTGTAGAACAGCTTAAGACATCAATAAAAATGAAGTGATACATTTAACTTTTAACATATACAATGGAAAGTAATACTGAAAAGTAGAAGCTTAAAGCATTTGTAAATACCTTTAAATTTATTTATAAATTATGAGTCGGTGACTTTGATACAGAAAACTTCTGCAAGCATCGACAAACTTTATAGATGTTCTTTATGTTTAATCTTATGCACAAAAAGGCCAAAAATAAGAAAAGACAGTGTCGAACAGGAAAATTTCTAAAGATACTCCCATCTCCGAATGACAAGCTCATCCTGAGAAGCAGTTCAGGATAATTCATACAGGGCTGTATCACTTCCACAGAGGCAAAGGGACATAAATTCCCTTATAATGGCCTGAAGGAACCTTCTTCACAATTCTAACATGCTTTGAGGAAGATTTTTCTTCATTGAAAGAACATTTTAGCACAGAGAAAAAGCTAAAAAACGTGCTGAAAAAATCTGCTATTTATACTCCACGACAGAAACCTGTTATTTTTCAAGCTATTGAGTTTGTCTGGGTAAAAATAACCCTTATGAAAACAACAGAAAAAAATATTCTAACTCATGACTTTAAACTTAGTTACACTGGTCACGGGACAAATTTTTGGTTCTGGTCATAGCATTCAGAATTTCTTGCTTCAGCTCTGGTCCAGTAATTTGCCTCTAATTTAGAAGAAAAACAAAACAAAACTGTTGCACCCTCAGCAAACCCAGAACATATTCACACAATAAATCTATGATAAAACTGAAATGGAGAACTGCATCTCATGAAAACATCATGAGATCGCTCATCACTGATACATGCCACTTAACAACGGGTATTTTTCCAACGCTCAACTTGTGCCTATACGGTTTAAAAAACAGACCCAAAAATGCATCGTATTTGGCCCTTCTTAATTTGTATTGCCAGAAATAAAACAGACAGCAAAGGTGAACTATCACTTCCCACCTTAGTACGAAAAATCATGGCTGTGACCATCTGGAAGTTCTCACTGGAAAAAATGTTGGGTGCTCTTCGGGTATTGTGTTCTATCATACCTGCGTTCTTCAGGAAGATAAAAGTAATCTTTGAACAAAATTAGCGTGACAAACTATGATTAAATATCGAAGTCACACCATTTGTACTTCTATCATGCAGGAAGTACGGAAATTTTGGTTCCAAGTTTCAAATAGCTATTTACTACCATTTATTACTTTTTAATAGACTATGTTAGGAACTGTAAGAAACACTGCCTTCACAGTGAGCATTAGAAACTACATTCTCCTCTGTGTAAATGACATAAAATCTTGAACTTCACAAGTTGTTTCTACTGTAGATTTAAAAATGGCAAAGATGCTCCCTGGAATTGTTGGCAAGAATAGCCTGCAGAGAGTTGTGCCAAAGAGACTGACTTACAGTTCCTTTCCTCCACTTTTAAAACTTGACTCATTTTATACTGGTCTCAGCAAATATTAGAAGTCGAAACTTGCAGTAAAACTCAGGATGTTCCACTGTAACTTCAGGGCTCTTTCTGAATCCATCCTGACCTGCTCACACTAGAAGAGGGAGAGGAAGGGCAGGCTCCTCTTCTTACACGCGGGAAATTATGGTACATCATCCCCCCCCCGACAGGAATGAAAGGTCCTACATGTTCCCCTGCCTCCCTCAGGTCAGAACGAGAGGCAGAGTGCAAATCTCCACGCGCTTCTGTGCATAGACGGGTAGAGCGCTCTGGCAAGCACGCCCAATTAAATGCTGCAGGGCTCAACGGAAGGAAAACTGCAAAAGAAAAGATGCTACATATAGATGAATTTGCAGCAAAACAGATGATTGACAAAAAGCTTGACATTTTTCTATTTCTACCTATAATTAGTTACAAAAGTGGTGCAAACTCCTCCGATGCCTCAGTCAACCAGGAAAGTTGTCCTCTTGGGATAAAGAAGCAGATTCAGTATTCCACATCACTTCGATTCCTAAACTGGGGGTAGTGGGGGTTCGCTTGTTTTGGGTTTTTTTGCAGGACTGGAACAAGATTCTCCTTAAACAAAGCAATAGTTGTAGAAGGATTTCTAGTGGCCCATTTAAAATGTTGACATTTTGAGAGCCAGCTACTCCAAAGCTACTCAAAGCATCTCACCATGTTGGAGATAATCTGAACTGACTATTCCAGAACTGCTGTTCCTGAATAATAGCCATGATTTGGATTTGCTTCAGAATAAAAATGTCTGGTTTGTGCTTAGCTCAAAGTTTTTCTGAGAACAGCTATTCTCCTTTAGGTTTGTTCTCTACGTTAACTTGAATGATTTTGCATTTACTTTATTTGGTTTTAAATATCTTCATTGTATTTCTGTTTTCTAGTTGATTCTGCCCACCTTCTTGAAAATCTGCAAACATGTCAGACACAATGATCTCACTGCAGAAGCATCAAGGTCTGGTATGTCCTTGAAGTATGACAAGCATGATGATTATTTTTTTTATCTCTTGTTAAACATTGTAGGTACCAGTCCAGTTCTGCTTCTATATTTTCAAGCCATCAGTTGGCCCTTCTCAAACAGATAGAATGCAACCCACCATATTCTTACTGCAGAAATTAAAATTATTTTGGGTGCTTTGGAAGGAAATGGTGCAAATATATAAGGATGAAGTTGCACTTGCTGTTAAAAAATAATACCGTTACATAAAAGCGGTGAAATAGGAGGTCACTGAAATGACACATGGACCGTGTGGTCAGGTCACCTGCTTTTCACCCTGAGCAGAAGCAGATCTTCTCACCATCGGCTTCTGCTGTGTCATCTTGCCTGCTAACCTGATCCGCATCCTCACACACCAAAGCCTCAGCCATGAGGGAGCAGGAGGCTTCTAACAGATGGTAAGGGTGTAATCTGTGCTTTCTCTTCAGCTAGTAGCACTTCCAGTGAGTCACGATGAACTGACAGATTTTCAAGAGACTGAGTGTCACCTGGGGACATGTCCCTCAGGGTCTGAGGAAGCCAACCTCCCTGGTATTCAGTTTGACCCTGGGGCTGACCTCATGGGTGTAGGGAGCAGGAGGTGTTGGGAATCAGCTATTTAAAGCTCATTACAATATCAATGTCAAGCTCAAAGGAACTGCCAAGTCCACTTAATCCTTCCTGCTGAAAACATACCTTCCAAACAGAAAGCATATTTATCTCAATCTTACTTAAGCAAAGCTGACTGGTTTTTTTCTTCTCCTTAGAGAAGTCTCTGGAGTTATTGCTCAGTTAACTTGCAAAGTGCTCAACACTGCACAGCACCTCTTCATTTTACCCTATTTATGCACCACTTAATGGTTCCTTTACTTCCCACATCAGAATGAATTACCAATAAACATTGCTGTAATCTGTTTACTACAGCCTGTTCATCCAGTTTAGACTGCACTAAGCATCCCTAACAGCTTAGACACTCTTTATGTAAAAGGGCCGGGACAGCAAGACTTACCATGCCCGAGTGCTCACAAGCCTAAAACTGGTCTTCCACAATTCACAACCCTCATCCCATTTGAGCTTCATTTGTATTTGCAGTTAAGAAACTGATACTTCAGTTTCTATATGCAGGGGACACATTTTCCATGTGTTTGCCATTGAGAGCATAGTTCTTACAGGAAGAAAGATAAAACATATCTTTTATTTCTATTTTTGCAACTTTAACGTAGTATCAAGCTTCAATCTTTCTTTGAAACAGCCTTACTAATAAGAAAATGAAGGCACGATAATATATCTCGTTTCTGCCTAGAAAAGCCATTCAGTCACCGTTGTTTATTGTTCCAAGGAAATTGTAACCATAGACAGCATAACTTCGAGGAATTGTTGCCAGTATTCAAAGAGGTAGATTTACTGAAGGAATAAGCAAATAGATTTAATGCACTTCTCTTTCACACAGTATCTTGGCAATTTACAGTGTCCACATGGGGCATACTGATCGCTTCAGAATGAAAAAGCATTGTGATGCCTGTACTCCCCTGCACTGTAATAGAGGCTGTATCCGCATTTTAAATTAAAAGTGGTTTTTTTTCCTGTGAATAATGATTCTGCACTTCAAACAAGTAGCATACCCTGGCTCTAGGAAGACCTTATTGCGGCCTTTCAATATATAAAGGACACTTATAAGAAAGATGGTGAGATACTTCTTACCAAGGCCTGTAGTGACAGGACAAGGGGCAAGGGGTTTAGATTGGACACAAGGAAGAAATTTTTTACTGTGAGGGTGGTGTGGCACTGGCCCGGGTTGCCCAGAGAAGCTGTGGCTGCCCCATCCCTGGAGGTGTTCAAGGCCATAGACGGGACTTTGAGGTGTCCCTGCCCATGGCGGGGGGGCTGGAACTAGATGATCTTTAAAGGAAACAAACAAACAAAATAAGCTAAACAAACAAACAAAATTATAAATTAATTTTGGAAAAATCAAAACGTGAAGTCATGGCTGAAACAGGACTATTACATTTAGAACCCAAGAGAAACAAAACACAAATGTTAAACCACCTACTTACATGTATCATTATACATCCAAAGTATGTCACCTAGAAAAGTAACTATGATAAAAAGTTATACTAGCTGCTACTCCTCTGTCAGGAATCCTTCACTTAAGGAATCTTTAGAAATCACTTAAGAACAGAAATTGCTCAGGAGAAAACAGTTCTGAAGACTGAAGCCTCTATAAACCCTTATAAATGATGCCAGTCTTTGCAAAAATATTCCGCCAATAAGCTTGCAAAGACAGCAAATAATCTTTATTAGGCAAACATCAGTAATTCCAAATCTAATCATACTGATCTGGCAAACAGGTCTATTTCTGAATCCTTTAAAAATATTGTACTGTAAACCACAGAAATTCACAATAGCTTTTGATGAGAAGACAGGTGACCATTTAACTTCCTTTCACTATCTTTCTTCCTGCTGCATTGACCTGTTTCTCAATCAGAAAAGTGCAGAATTGAAACCCAGTCCGATGGCATCCCAGTAAAACCTTATTTGTTCAGCTCAGTCCCTTTCTTTACATAAAATCTGCACGAGTTCACTGTATATTTTTAGTTTAATAGATCATCAGACAAAAGATCCTAGAAAATTTTAATCTAGGTAATCTAGGCAGAAATTTGGAAGCAGCAATATCTGACTTGAGGGTAAAACCCCGCAAAGAAGTTGGGAAGGGAAGCTAGCCAGCTAGCCAGAAAAATAATACATCGGCTTCTCAGGAGTTGAAACCTTTCAAACACACACTGCAAAAACAGAACCATGAAAAAAGGGCACAAAAAGAACAACATTCCCGAGGAAATCACTAACCAGAAGTAGGACATCCATTTCCCACCCTATGCTGATTTTAGTACCGCTGTTGGACAAAACAAAGCATCAGAAAGAGCCTACTTCCCTTCATTTAGGTTTCTCACATGAACCTGGGAAGTTATTCAAAGACTCCCTCCCCTTCTTTCCCACTCAGCCACACAAAGAAGACTATCTGACCAGTAGGACAACAAAGACCAGAAATTAATCCAGGCCCAAAGCAAACTTCAGGAGTCAGAAACAGATGTCTGCGTATGGGGATGATTGTTTTTTCCTTAGGAAAAGGCCACTCCTGAGCAATGTTCAGTAAACCCCGAAGCAAGAGTATGATAATCTTGATGTCTGCCACACAGCCGCAGTAGGTGGCAGGAACCACGGGATGAGACAACAAGGTAGACAGGAGGCATCTTTCTCTGCAGCACTGATCTCAACAGGAACCCCTTTACACTGTATGTCTGGGGGAAAAAAACAACCCAACTAGGTCCTTCAAGCCCATCCATCTTCTGTTGCTGTCAAAAGCCCATCTTTGCTTTGAATTCCCTGATGACCCGCTTCACAGAAGTCCAGAATAAATTTTCTGAAAAGGCGGCAGTAGTCTAGCTGACACGGGGTTTTGTCTTCCTCACAGTGTCGCTCATACTGTTTATTTTCTCTACATAATTGTTATATCTGTGGGTGTAATGTAGTTGATGGAGACAGCGGGTTTCAGAGGAGAGGAAGACGCCAGCAGGCTGACATTTCCTTTTGCTGCTATCTGGCAGTTAAACAAAGTTGCAGCCTTCCATTTACAGAGTCAAGGGAGATGTTAAGCGCACAGAAAATAAGAGTCTTCATTCCAAGCCAAGCTGCCCGTGTCTGACCTTACTCTGTGAGACACTGGAGCCGAATCCACCCACACATCAACACAGCAGTACCAGGCTGGAATAAAAGCAGGATACATACGGCAAGCTTTCCCAGCACCAGCTCGGGGACTCAGCCCACCAAAGCCAACACGCAGCTACAAGCCTCTCCCTAAACGCTTATTTTTCAGTGCTATATGGTTCAGCCATTCAGCAAAAGTATTTTGAAAGAAAAAGACAGCAAACTAGAAAGATGTGTAAAGAGAATTATAATTATATACTGTGCTTGACGGTACTGCAGATCACTTACCCCTTAAAACAATTCCCCAAAACTGTCATTGTTAACAAACTTAAACACCGAGCCCATTCTTAAGGCTTTTCTTTCCCATTGCCAGATGGCGTATTTTTTCACCATGTGCCTGAAAACAGACACCCAGCCAGAGAACTCATGCCTACGTGATTGGTCTTTCAGCTGGACCAATACTGAAGTTAAAATTTATCATTTCAGATCTGAGAAAAAAATTTCCGACCTTCAGATGGGGTGGGGGAAGAAGTTAATTTTCCTGTACCAGTTGTGCAGTGAACTGACCGCAGGTTGATTGGAAAAGAACACGGCATTCCAGTGACTGGCACTGAGACTTAATTCAAAGGCTTCATAACGGCAGCTGCACCTGGATTTCAGAGCTAAACTTCCACCGAGTGACGGATCGCTACAAGCAAAACCTTAAAAAGGGGCATTGTTGGCAAGAAAACATAATATAAGGATTTTATTAAATATTAAGTAATGCTCTCATTTAAACATACGATCTTTTCATTTTCCATGCTATTATTTTACAAGATCGCTTCTCACTTGATGAATAGGACCATGTAAACACAGGTCTAAGCAGATTTGTAATCTGCTCAAGTACAGCAGTTCTTTAGTTCCTGCATCTTTTTCAAAACCAAGCACAGTCATTTAAGTGACTTC
This sequence comes from Ibidorhyncha struthersii, assembly GCA_013398815.1. Lineage (NCBI taxonomy): Eukaryota > Metazoa > Chordata > Aves > Charadriiformes > Charadriidae > Ibidorhyncha > Ibidorhyncha struthersii. The sequence goes on along the minus strand of VZSZ01006188.1, from coordinate 335,694 downwards.
CAGTTAGATCTCACGTGTATATTCATAAAGACACAGAGTAAACTCCGTGCAAAATATTAGGCAAAGGCAAACCTCACAGAGTCAGTTATTTCTCAGAATGCTTCAGGTTAATGACATCAAGCAGACCTTTACAGAAATGGTATCATGCGGGGGCTTTAGGAATTCATTACTCACAGCTGTAATCCATTTTCCTAATCCAATGATTGGTATTGAGCAATAAAACATTTTGGTCATCTGCTGCAAAAATGTTTCGTAAATAATTATTTTTTTCACTGATACTATAACAACAGAAGTAATTGTGCAATTAAATCAAATTATTTTTGGCCTAGTATAGCTAGCATAATCTGGGATATTTCCCATTTTTAACAGGTGAATTATAACCTACATGGTAGGAATATGTATCTGAAAGCATTACACACTTCTGTATTTAAGCACTACAACGAAGTATCAAATGTTTGTATTACCACAAGTAGATCTTCTGAAATACAGTGCTGACATTTTATTGTAGAAGATGCTCAGTTTTCTTGCTGGCACAATTAGAGGTTATGCTCACAAAACAAGTTTCCTCTCCATAATTTTAGCAAAACACTTTTCCTTGCAGTTTAGCGTGCTCTTCCCAGGAAATAAGACTTTTGTAACGCTGCCCAGCCCCACCTCCCCTGACAAAGTTTGAGTTCACTTGCCAGTTAAAACCAATTCGATGGAGGAGAGAGAACTCACAAGTATTTAGGTCCTACAACTTTCCTGGATATCTGAATACCTCTCTGGGTCTGATTAGAAGGAAGAAACCTCTTTAGCACAGACACGGATGGAAAAGTTGTAACTTGGGAGTTCTTCTTAGCTTACCACAGGGCCAGTCCTTACCCATCTCCATCAGCAGAGGCAACCGCTGGTCCCAGCAGCAGGCGAGGCAGGCGAGAAGGGACAGGGGGTGGTGCGAAGGGAGAGGAGAAGGGAAAGGCAGCTGTGCACCTACCATACAGATAGCATGAAGGCAGCTCACAGACAGAGAGAGATCAAATGTGAAAGAGCACAGGGGAAGCACAGAACATCATCTGCAACAGAATGGGGATATCGCGGCATAAGAATTTAGGGGCACAGCACAAGATTTGTCGGTCACCTGATTTCAGAAACTGCTTTGCTTGTAAAACAACTTGTTTAGCCACATGTTTATATGAAATAACAGTTCTAATAACACACCGGGAATAAACCGCAGATAAAAGATACAAACGACATAGAACTACCATTAAAATGTTCTTAATGCTTCTTACATGAGTTGAAAGATGACGATGTGATTGTCAATAGGTAAAATGTGGATGGAGCATCAGAAAGTTAATTTAAGCAGAACTGCTCCGTTAGCTTTGGTTTCAATTTAGAAGACTTCTGCTTAGCTTCCGTTTGGAGCTCTCTTTGTTATCATGTTTAAATTTTCCAGACTGGTTTACCCATCCCTAATGAAAGATACAAGATACAAGCCATTTTTTCAGTCTTTTAAACTGCTACAAATAACTGCATGACTACTTATTATTATATTTTCACAGGTATGTTCTTCCCTAGAAAACCTGCCAAAAGGTTTGCGTAAAAAAGACTATCTCAACCTTTGTAGACAGCGTAGTCCCCTGGTTACCTTCAAAAACATCCCTGCACAAATAGACTTGCATACAAATATACATATAAAAACAACTGCAGATCTAGAACACAATACATGTGCCTGAAGTGCTCCTTCACAGTCCTTAAAATACGCTCAGATGACAGCACTGAAGCCAGTATCAGAGAAATGCTTCTGTTTATAACCTCATTCCTTTCTCTCAAAAAAAATGGCACAACTGTGGTACTTGATAGACTTATGCCACTTTGCCATTGTTGCTAACAAAGTTTTTACTTAATAATTCATTATGCTTTATCTAATTAATGTTTCAATTAACCTCCACCCACCCATTCACAATTCAAACCTGGTCAGGTAATTCAGTAAGCATTCCTTTAAAAAAAAAAATCCTTTATGCATATATATACACACAGTGTATACACACACAGAGACAAAAAAAAATGTTCTGGGAGTGTTAAGAGCGCAAAACGGAGTGCTCAAGAGAGAAAAAATGCCAGTGGAGTCGTTGATGAAGTCTAGTGCGTCTTTCACGGGGTCTAGCCCAATGCACTCACCCATGGTCTAGCAGGGGTTTAGGACAGCACATCTCCCCGCGGACAGAAAGCTCAACAAGTTTAAGGTTAGCTGGCCCAAGATGTTTATTTTCAAATACTAAGCTTTAATCCCCATCATGTCCGACAGCTGAGTCAAAACCTATTACACTGGAATGATTAAAGTCAAAGAGGAATCATGATTCTGTGACCTTCCAAAAAAGAAGTAGTATGGCGTCAGCAGCACATCCTAAGATATATAACGTCTTACCAAAGCACCATTATCTGATATATATTTGATACTTATAAATGACCTGATGCCTTGTGCTCAAACCATCATAAACTATTGCCTGTATTTGTACGTACTTTCTTCAGCTCATTTTCAAAAGCAGCCTGCTTGCTTAAATATGTACTTAAAAAAAAATAAATTAAAAACTACCTTTATAGAATACCCAAGTCTGTCTCCAACACATACTCTAGGTTCTCCCTTTCCTCTTATCTGTTGGCCATACAAAACAAGTACCTCTAACTTTGATTCTGACAATTATTTCATATTTTAAAATTAAATTTCTAGTTAAATCTTCACAAACATGAGATGGAGAGAATTTAAAAAGAGGAAAATAAAAAGAAAAATAAAACATGAGATGAAATGCAACGTTGGAAGAACATATATTACTGCATTGCTTGAACTCACAATAAGATTTGTCTGATTTTGTCTGAAGCAGCCCAGGGTTCTTCCACAGAACATAAATAAAATTAAGGTCAAATAAAAGAAAAGACTCATCTGCTACCCCATGTAATAGATTATATTCTTAGCATGAAACCAAGAGGGACCAAAGGAGATAATCACAAATTGCAAATAGCGTCTATGTTTCATGGACCAAATGATAAAGACAAATGAGAACGGTCTTTTGAAAGCACATACCTGTCCAGACAGGCATCGCTGCTGAACGTTTAAATGAAAAGAAAAAAGAAATGTAACACCATTTCAAAGTATTAAAAAAAACACATAAGGCTTTTTAGATTGCATTAATGTTGTCTGCACATTTAAAAAAACGAACAACAGCAAAGACATATTATGACCACATACTTTATATAGACTACAGTCCTAAATCTGCATGAAATTAAACATCTCATCTGGAGCATACTCTAATAGTCCATTACAGTTTGCTTGGTTTGCTTTCCACAGGTTTTTTTCCATTGCAGATATGCATGTGGTTCTCCAGAAAATATTGTTCAAAAGAAATAACTGTAAAAGAGATATCTGATGGCCAACTTACGTATGTTTTAAAAATTATCAGAGATTGTTGTATTTCCTAGGAAAATTCCACATATCTCAAAATATTCAGAAAAAGGGAAAAGCCTAGAGCAGATACACGAAAAGCCCTGGATTGATTTCAAATGGCTTGTAGAGCTTTGGAATAGCTTCAGATGCAAAAAAAAGTGAAACCTGTAAGCACACATCTAAATTATCACAGTTCCGTTTTACGAAAAAGTTTCAACCAACTACTTTAAAAGGAAAAGGGAGGCCAAGGAGTCCTTCACCACCTGAAACAAAGTGTATGATGCACCAGAAACTTCTAATAATTCCAAATGCATCTCAAGACGTAGACTCTATCACTTCACGTAGGCAGCAATCACCTCAGCTGCCATTCTCTCTCCGTACTCTGAAGTCTGGTGGTTCCGTGCTTTATCCCAGCTTCACATCTGGCACGACCAGGGTCTCTGCTGGGTTCCTGGCCCCACATGAGCCTGCCTCATCACATTTCTTGATATGTATTTGCGTGCAATATTTATGTAATATATAGACTGCATGTATCACACATTCAAGTTATGCTTCGCAAAAACAGCACAGTGGGGTTTGTAACAACATTCAAATATGCAAGCACCATCCGTTCAGAAACCAGGCACTTTAAAAGCTTTAATAAAATAATTATTGAGACCTCCGCAATTAAAGTCTTTTGCGTCTATTAACCAAGAAAGACATTATGACAGATTTTTTTCTAGAAAGCACCGGAAATGAAATCCAGCTGTGTCAACCAAGGGAAGTTATTTCTCTTTAGCCTTCAGAGATGCCTAAAACATAGACCGAGTGATTTCCCTCCCTCTTCATCCAGTGTCTTTAATATGGATTTTTTTATGGATAACCTGCAAATTTTTCAGCCGTAGTTATTTCGGCTATTTTAGCCATGATGCACCTGATGCATATATGTGGGCTGCCTCATCTAGTGTAGCACCACTAGAAAGAAATAATTTAGGTTAAAACTCTGTAAAACAGATGTGATTGAAAAAACATGCCATAACAAACGGTTAGTAAATAACACAGTTGTATATACATGAAAATAAAGGCTGAAATACTTTAAATAGACCTAATCCCCAAATTCATATAAAAATAAGCAATTCTAATTTAATTCAGGTTGTTTTTCTTCTTTAAGCTCTGAATACATTACTGCTCGTGATCCTAATTACTATGTAGGACACTGCCAAGTGATGTCAATGATATCTATCCATATGTAGCACATAGTACTTTTCAAAATCTAAGATAATGTATCTCAGAACCAGAGGATGTTTTGGGGGGGCCACGGGGTTAATGGGATCTTTTTCTTGAAAGAGACTGACTCAGTTTATATTTAGGACTCCTGCTTTTACACAGCTCTGGAAACATCCTCTCTAGGCAGCAAGCAGGGCAAATTACATAGCCTCTAGAGGACTGCTATTAAATATTTGTCTCTAGAGAAATCTACTGATGACAATTCTTAGTCATAACATCAGACGTTACAGGCATTCAGTTACAGACATTTCTACTAGCACAACCAATATCCGACATTAATTCTAGAATTCAGTTCTGGTTTTCACGCGTTTGCATCCCAGCAAAGGGCAGCGGGCAACCCCACTCCACACCAGCCTTGCCAGTTCCTTTGCAGAGAACGGCATCCACCATGAACTGCTCTGCATCAATTTTGTCAAGCTCCGTTTTGGTAGATTTACTACAGTAACCCCCCTAACTCCTCACAACACACAGTTAAAAATATTCTTTGCACAACACCAGCAAACAATTCTGCAGCATCAGACCAGAGTACTTGCCCTTGATTAGAAACATTTACTGGAATGAGGTTATTTTGTTCCAGTTACAACCAAGTACATTACCTTGCATTACTCCGCATGATTCGTGCACACAGATTTTAATAAAAAATTTAATATCTTGTGTATAAGAGAATATTTAACATTTTAGACCAAATAAGAGTTTAGTCTGAATGCCAGGCAGCATCAAGCTTTCCATGCCTTGATTATTCAATATCAAATCCTTATCAAACTATTCAAAAAAATGCTATCTGAGAAGTATCAGTTTTTAAGAGATTAATATACTGGTTACATCTAATCATGGCTAAACCACTAAAGATCAGGTTGCATTTTATCCATTAAAAATACGGGATTTTTTAATCAGTCTTTTTTAATTGTAAGCAATATGTTTAGAAAATCCAAATACGTAAAAAAATCAGTTGTTGCAATTAACAGATAGTTGAGATGAGGGATAGAATCTAACTAATCACATCCAAAATAGCAGGTATATTCACAAAGACTGGAATGCATCCAGGAGTTCAGTGGCGAGAGAATTATTACAATCCACAGGAAAAGAGTCAAAATATCATTTTGAAAAAATGTATTACATGATGCTTTTATGTTTCTTTCTCTGAAGGTGGACGTACTACCAAAAAATACCAAAGGTATTATGCTAAGTTTTTGCATTGGGCTTTGCAAGAATTGTCAAAATCTATTAACTGCTATTTGCAGAAAATACTAATAGTTTTCATTTACTGTTTTTTAAATATACGCAATTGCACTTGACCTCTCCCATTGTTCCCACCCTAAAGAGAACACGCCTATCAACAGTGGACCACTTAGGGGCAAGTACTTGTGCATTAGTGATATTTCTAAAACGCGGGACTATGAAAAGATTTCACTTGCAAAATGTCTTCATCTAGCTTTTGAATCACTCTCTTGCTGCATTCTACTAATGAAATTATCCCTCTTATTATCTCATCATCACTGCAAACTTGCTCAAGGACATCCTGAAAATGTAGAGCAGTACTAATGCAGCACCGTTCACACCATCATCACAAATCTTCCTTTATACCAAACGAACCACTATACCAGCTACACATTTCACCTGAAAACTAGCAGTTTTCATTGATTTCAGATGAAACTGTCTGCATTCATACACCACCAGGATCATATTTTTTGGTTGCCATGTGATAAAATTCCTAGCTGGGAGACCTGCCCAGAACTCCCATTTGTGAAGGAAGACTGAATAAACCAAACCAGCCTTTGTCTCCTCTTGCTGTCGATAACTGCTTTGCGTTTCAGTTGAAGAAGAAATTCAGTAATCCAGATTCTCGCATTCTGTACCGCTGGGCTTTCAAGATGACCGCTAGCACTGGCCCGCCCACGGCGTCTCTTCTCCTACTGGGACCTTCAGCTCTCTTCAGCAGCACTTGCAAAAACCAGATTGCAAACAGCTTTATTGCCAGCAAGACCTTCACTGGAGATACAGCTTGCGTGAGTCACAGCATCCTTGTGCTGCTCTTGCTCGCATCGTTCGGCACAGCAGTTTAAATATACAGCAAAAAAGTCCTAGGACTCTTGACAGTTGCGTTTCGAACGGGGGGGTGTGCCATCAGGGCTGCTGTGGAGTTTAGTCCTAAACACTCAGAACAGAGCTATCTTCATTAGCGAACCTAAAAACTTCAGCGTGCACCAAGTATTTCTTAACTGTGCGTTTTTAATGCAATACCCGCTAATCTACAATGCTTCCGAATCACTGACGAGAATTAGCAAGCTCTGCTCTATTGTTACTACACACAGCAAACACGCAGTTCAAATATTGGGAAAAGTTATAACCAGCTGCTACCATAAAAATCTAAGTGTGGTGATAAAATTATAATTTCACTAAAACTATCAATGTTAGCAATTTTAATATGAAAAAAAACTTATATATAAGATTTTTTTCCTACTGTTGGAGAGGAATTGCTGTGTTACAACATAAATGAATGGGTTAATATTAAAACCAGAAAAAAAACTGCAGAAATTTGTTTCACTACTCTTGCTTTGTTTGATCTTCAAGATAACAGACCAAAAAAGTTCTTGGTAATCTTAAATTTGATTTACTTGGAAAGTAACTATTTTTGAAAACCACTGTCAACTACTTTCAGCCACTGAAGTCATCGGACAGGTCAGTTCTGCAACCTGTACGTAACAACTTAATGAACAGGGAAGAATGAACCGCATTGAAGTCTATTTCTGGAAAATGGCTTTTGATCATGGTTTTTAGACTGAACACAGGGTGGACTAAAATTGTATTTCAGCTTTGTAAACACTACTTGAAACATTTCACAAGAATTCTTGAACCTTGTTCCTGCATATTTTTGAAAAAGGTTCTTTGTTGTCTAGTAAGATGATTGTTAAAGTGCATTTCCAATCACAAAGGAACATATTTGGGGTGTTTAAATGCTCCCAATTCTAAGAATTAGTTATGCAGTAGAAGCATCTCCTCCACCTATGAACAAGAATTTGCTCAAAGTGCAGACCGTCCGAGCAACACTTGCACCACCACACTTTCCGCATGAATTTTCCCTGGGGAAATATATAGATTTCTAATCATCTATTGCGGCCTTTTGAACTCTACGCAAAGGATTTTTCAGACATGCCAGTCAGATTAGTTTTGAAAACCCAGTATTTCTCTCTAAAGCTTTCTTTTACACTGCTACTTGGACCCTCACAGCAGCAATGGCTCCCTCTTGCCAGCTCTCGGATTATTATGCAATACACCCAAGCCTTCACATTTATTCAGCATACACAACTGTGGTTCAATTTGGCACATTTTTGGTTTTTAAATATGAATGCTTCGCAGAATAAAACTGAGATGGGAAATATTTATATGAGAAGCTGAGTATGGATTAAAATTACTTGGCTTCCAAAGTAAAATTAGATGATGTTTAATTTAGTTTATTTATGAAGTTGTATTTGTTCAATTTAAATATGTAATCTCCTTTGAGAGAGTTCAGCTTTGCAAAATGATAATCTGTTCCTATATTTCTATTAGTTGTGATTTATTCTGATTCATTCCTTTGTTCGAAAACGCTAATGAAAGCGGATGACGCTGAAGAAGATCAACAAGCAACAACAACCAATACAACCCTCGGTCTGAAAAAAGGGGAAAGACTGTGGACACAGTCGGGCAAGAAATCCGAGTCACAGATTTCTAGGGAGACGTCGGTTATGGAGAAAACCAAGCACAGGGACTCAGCTGCCAGGCTGAACTAGCATGACCTCAATTCTCAATAACTCATCTCAAAAAGTCTCGCAAAGACACACAGCAAATTACATTTGTCCTATGGGTATATATTTAAGAGAGATGAAGAGCTAAAATCAACCTTGCTGGGCTTTGATGATGAGGCTCAAGGGAGGCAAGTCATTGCTGAAGGCTTTTGGGACATGCAGATTGTATGGATGTACGAAGGACAGATTGATAGCAGCTGTACTACTCTGTGCACGTTGTGAGAATGCATGGAAGAGATTTTAAAATCAGACATACCGGCTTTTGGGTCGGTTTATTTCCCTGTCACTAGTTGTTTACACGTTCACTGTACTCCTTGGGTAAGATCCTCGCAAGTACTGTCACACCTGTACGCTGGGACCAGCGAGCTGTGCCATAAAGGCCACCTTCCAACAACAGCATCACACAGTCACACAGCTGCAGCCATAAACTGTTATCACAAATATCTGTGAGGCTTTCTACGGTCAAGATTTTAGTTTGCAGCAAGACAGATGGAAGAATTTGCCACCAATAACAGAGACCCTCAGAAATACCTTAATTACATCAAGAATTTTTGCATCCTCTAGGTGGCTCAAAAAACCTCCAAACCACTACCACTGGTCTACATATTTTTTTCCTTATGAGACTATTTCTCATGGTCAAGGACAGAATATCCCACCTTCTGCCCTTCCCATGGAAGCTGAACAACCTTTACTTGAAGCCATATAATAATAGGTTTGGGGGAGGGTCCCTATTTCAAGACTTCTATTGGGTTTGTTCACCTCACAGATTTAGAAGAAGAGTAGGATACTCTCCCTCTTCCTTCCTCAACTGAATTAAAAACAGTTTCATCAAGCCCTTATGGGCATCTCCATAGATGTTGTGTGTTGTGTGACTTAATGGAGTAAGAGGTTCATTCCGTGGTCTGTCCAGTCTTTTGCAGGAATGAATTCCATCGCTCTCGAGAAATTTTTCTCTCAAGCAATCACAAGTGTTCCCATATTTGTCTTTTTATTACTGCAGCGGGACTTGGTTGCTATAAAAAGGCAGAGCCATGGGAGAGAAAAGTCAAATCCATATAAAATTTTGAATTAACTAAGACCTCAAGCTTTGAGGCTCTGCGTTCACTACAAAACAAATGCAGACCAACATGGTAATGTGCTGCCAGCACTCCTGAGGGTGGCAGTTGGTATGAAAGTTGCCAAAGAACTAGTCATAAGGTCAAACAAGAATTACTGAGGAAGGGAGTGGATCTTGTGTGTGGGAGGAAGCACAAAATTGTTATTGTTTTCAAGGGAACCACTGAAAGAATAACTTTGAATGGAATTAAACTATGCAGTAAACTGAACAAGAAAAAGGACTTTATAGCAACTGCTCTTCATGTGGGATGCTTTTATATATGTGTGTATATATATACACACACACATATATATACACGTAGACACACACATGTATTTTCTTTTCTATGTTGAAGGACTTCTCCGTTTCCAAACCCAGCAATGGTCAGAACTCTTCCCAAGCAAGCTCCAAAATGAAAACTGTCCTAATTAGCAGAAAGTCTTTTCCAGTTTCTGTGTTACCAGTTTCACACTGAGTGTACCACTTCAATTTTTATGCGTGTCACAACCCCTGGGTCATGCCTCTGCCTAACAAGAGTAGGGTTAGGCACTGTATTTCACTTAATGTAATAAATCCAGTGGAAAGGCTTTACACGGAATCATAGACCCTAATCTTCTTTGATTCCCATTGAACACAAGCAAGAGGATCTCAAGAGAGAGATCAGTGGTACTGTCTCCCAATACAAAGTGCCTTGTTTTAAAGAAATAATATGTATGCACATTTCTAGCTACTTCATCATTTGTTCTTTCGTAGCATTCTCATTAAATATTATAATTATCCTTCTCTCAGTGCTTGGCAATTAAAGTTCCAAAAGTACCTCTACTTACCTTATTGATAATAAAAACTTTAAAAATAATATGTCCTGTATCTGCAGCTTTCATTTGCTCCAGATAAGATAAAGGAGGGGAAGAAGATTTCCTTAGAAGGGAAGTAGACCCGATTAAGAAATTATATTCTAGTTTTCTCTAATGAGTGGGGAAAAAACCCAAACCCATCCCCAAAAATACTTTCCTAGCAATATTTTTGAAGATAACCTCTTAATCCAAAAGAAGATATGCAAATGAGGCTTGTATGTTAAGACCTCATGCACTCAATTTTAATGCTTCAAACGGTTCAAGAAAAAACACTTCAGATGTCTTCCATTTTCTCTTTCATTTCCTTCCGTCCTCAGTTCTGGTATCAGAATCATGTTTTCAGATTAAAACTTCTAAGTGTATTTCTAAACTAGAAAAAGGAGGACAAGGGCAGGGAAGAGGACACTTAATTTATTATCTTTTCACATTAGAGTTACAGGGAACCTTAATGATATACCAAGCTATAAACCCTGTAGTTGGTACTATATTAATCATCTGTCTACATGAGAAGTCAGATAAATATATAATGCTATTTCTGCATTGCAGGCTTTATATTTCCCTCCCTCAGGTTGTTGGTTCTTTTTTATTATTTCGTCGACATCGCTTTGGGGGGGGCGCAGGGGGGAGGATCAAGGTAGGGAACAGCATAGTAACTATAGTTTCTTAAAATGAACTGTTATATTAAGATTCATAAGAAGATAGCGAAATAAATAGGCAGCAATTCAATCGCTGCAGCAGAGAGTACCTTTTTTAACAGCCTGAGCACAATTTGTCTCTATTAACATACTGTCACTTCACCAAGGTCAAATCCGTTCCCAGCCACAGGCAGCTGCTGGCCCACCCAAGCTGCCCCCGCCCCCACCTCGGGGTATCCCACCTGCATATTGAAAGGACTTCATTTGAGAGACTCCAGTGGTCTCTATCTATATGTCACCCGTTATTCCCTCAGATATTCCTGGAACAGATACACACCCCTCTTTTGTCTTCAGCCCAAACGTAAATAAATTCCCCCTCTCCGCATTCTATGCCTAGCTCTAATATTTAAGCACTACACGGAACAGCTAGAAATACCCAATACTATTTTGGATGAACCAAAACAAGATTTAAAAATCCAACAGAGAGAAGATTCTGCAAACAGCGGTGTACACGCGTAAACTGAGCGCCCTGGGGACTAACAGCTCCCCACATATGCTTAGTAATAGAACATCAGCTCAAAACCCCTATGCCCCGAAGGGGGATTCTGGATGCTGAAATAGAAATATTAGCGCAGCCCTTTCATGTTCTGAATTTCAGGTCAATCCAAGACACACAAGGCAGCCCCCTCTGCCTTGCCCCTCCGTGGCAAGGACCTCTGTCCTGCCCTATGCAAAATAAGGCAGTGTGGGAGTGTGGGGACGAGAGAGGCACCAAACATTTAGTATGAACCAAAGAAAACAACCCGCAAAACTAAGAGTTTGCCCCCAAGGCTCTATGGAAAGCTAGGAGGTATATTGCATGGAAATTAGGCATGTCATTACTTCTGTAATCCTCCTGCTCCGATGGTTTGTTTTCACGGCATTTTCAGCCATCTTATTCAGTTATGCTGATTTAGCACTACCATTTTATCCTGCAGTTCTCTGCATAACAATTTACCACCACAGCATTACAGAGGCAACCAGTCCTACCGTAATGCAAATGCCCTCCTTGGGTAGTGCAACAATGCACACTGCATCCAAGAAGCTGCGCGCAATTCTTCTTCGCATTTCTCAGGTTAGCTAAACTAGTCCTAAATAGGTATTCCTTTAAGTACTGGGGGGAGGGAGGATGACAATCTCATTTCATTATGAAAAGTAACACAAAATCATTATTTCATTGCAATTGCATTTCACTGGTCCCTTAATATCAAACATAATTTGATACATTTTTAGAACAACATGCAAAATTTTCATTATAATTCAAGCAGAGGAAAGGAACGTAGTAAGCATAAAGTGCAAAATTCAATAGTTGCCCTCGGCCAGGACAACAGTTTCTTCCTAAACTGACTTACAAAGGACACAAATCAATGCTGCCTCCTGACATTTGGGATCACACATTTCCCAAGGAGGCTGGAACAGTTTATTGGGAACACTGTTCTCTTCTAATTACCTATGTGACACAAAGTGTACCATTCTGAAAGACAAGTCATCATGGCAGCAGCGTATTTTTACTGTGCTTCATCAGCACCAGTGTTTGTGTCAAGGTTACTTAGATGCTGAGCATGACCATTACAATATATTCACCCACCCAGTACGACAAATGAGATATATTGCACATGCCAAAATAAACAGTCACCATACTTCCATAAAGCGTAACTCTTTTCTCAAGGTCCACTAATGCGCAGAAACCTACTGCAACAAACGCTGTGGGTGGCAACATCTGCTTTTGGAAGGCAATGGCCTGAGGCAATAAAGGCAACAGGAACGGAGGTCCTCACCGTTCCTCTTTGCGGAGAAGCGTGCTACGGTTTTAGGGGAAAAACTGCTTAAAAGCAGAATGCAGCAGGGGACTGGATGTGTGGGAGGGTATAAATATGTCCAAACCTGTTTGACTCTCATTGCATATGCCTGCTTCTTGCTGGCTGTAACATGAGCGGGCTGGTGGTGAATTTTGCTAATACCTGGGCTAAATGACAGTGGGACATCCCGTCGGCATAGAGACACGAGACAGCACCACCAAAGAGGCCAATCCTGTGTCGTGTTTCTGCACAGAGACTACTGAGATTTGGAAAACTGAGGCCCTCAGGTTCCAGAAATTAGAGGAGACTGAACAAAAGTGCTCCCAAAGAAGTGGCCTCAGAGAAAAAAAAAAGATTAAAAAAGTGAAGACTGGGCAAAAGACCCTGGAAGTAAGGGAAGATCCTGGAGTTCAAGCGATGCATGGAAATAAATGGCAGGGGATGCCTAGGACAGCCTGTAGGCTGTAAAGTAGGGTGAAAGCTTTAAACTTGCTGGATCTTGAATAAACCCCAGTATCCAAATCCAGCATGGGTTGTCATTTCCTGCCTCACCTGTGACAACTGGCTCACTCTGCTCTTCTGGAGAGAGGACGTTGGCCCTGACAGCAAGCTCTTATACTGGTCAGCATCAGCCTACGCTTGCGGTTCTTCCTAAGCTGGATCAGTTTCCACAAGCCTGTAGGCTAATGGAAAAAGTTTGAGGTATTTCTACTTACACTTTCCCCAGAACGCTTAAGGCTGACTCTATCTGACCTTACATTTAAAGGCCAGTATAGAACTCCCATTCTATTACAAACTAACAGCACTATGGCAGCATGCAGAGGGACTTAGCTTTCGCCTAAAACAATTGTTAAACCAACCCATTGGACAGTTTAACCACTACTTTAAAATGGTGGTAAGCTGACTGTTGTCTCTAGCAAGGTGGGAATGGTCTTACCAGACTTTGGCTGGGGTATACAGAGGGAGGAATCTTGAAGACATTTAAAATGCCATATCTTGTCCTAAACTGAGGTACAAAGTTTGCACGAACTGGACTATGGAGCACAATTCAAATCAGAGCACGGAAGATAACTTATCATACTGAAGACAACCCTTGTCTAAGTAAAAATCTTCTCAAATAAAGTGTATATATGAGGAGTATGATTTACTTCAAATGCTTAACTAATTTCCAGAGGTCAGGCGCTAGGAAGGCCAGTGAGCTGGACAGGAGATGACTGTACTGAAATATCTCTTTGCCCAACATCTAACAGATAAGCATTCTTCCCTATCCTATTTCCTCATTTTGTGTGATAGATTTTTCAGCATGATTCAAATCACATTGGACTAAAACTCATTTTATTTTTAATTCATTTCATATGGTTTTATTTTTAACTCAATTTAATTGAAACGCAGTGAATGAAATTATCAATTGAAATTAGTTCATCAGCTGTGAGTCTTCATTCTTTAATATATAAAATAAGCTTTCAGTAAACCTAAATCATTGGTTTTCATTTTTCATCCTCAAAAAAATTTACATACATACCAAAGTGCATCTAGGATGCCGATGCAATGTATTGGACTTCAATATTGCAACTTCCACATTCTTAACTGTAAACACATACAGGATACTGACCATATTTTGGCATTTTTTAGTACACAGTGCTTTAGTTCTGGGCAGAAAATCTTGAAACCCCAGTTCCAGGTCTGATCCTCTCCTTCCAAGTGACTTCGTGCAATGCAATAGCCAAGTGTCTTTAATTAATGACCTGGATGGTACAACTGAGAGCACCCTCTGCAAGTTCACAGACGACAGAAAATGGGGAGGTGTGGTGGGTAACACCAGGAGGTTGAGTTGCTATTCAGAGGGACCTCGGTGCGCCGGAGCAATGGGTCAACAGGAACCTCAGGATGTCCAACAGAGGAAAGTGCAAACTTCTGCCCCTGGGGAGGAATAACCTCAGGCAGGAGGCTGGGGGGGGCAACTGGCTGGAAAGCAGCTCTGCAGAAAAGGGCCTGGGGTTCCTGGTGGACCCAAAGTTGACCATGAGGCAGCAGACTGTCCTCACAGAAAAGAAGGCAAAGAGCCTCCTGGGCTGCATTAGACAGAGCATTGCCAGCATGCTGAGGGAGGTGAGCCTTCCCCTCCACTCAGCACTGCTGAGACATCTGGAGTGCTGCATCCCCAGCACAAGAGAGACATGGACTTCCTGGAGCAAGTCCAATGAAGAGACACAAGGATGACAGAAGGAGTGGAGCACCTGACAAGCAAGTTGAAGGTTGAGAAAACAGGGACTGTTCAGCCTGGAGAAGGCTCAGGGGGCACCTTATCAATGTGTACAAACACCTGATGGGAGGGAGCAAAGAAGATGGAGCCAGACTCTTCTGAGTGGTGCCCAGTGAAAGGCAAAAAGGCAATAAGAGCGAACGAACAGAAACTTCCATTTAAAGGCGAGAAAACTGTGAGGCTGGTCAAACACTGGCACAGGTTGCCCAGAGGAGTTGTGGAGTCTCCATCCTTGGAGATGATCAAAACCTGACTGGACACAGCCTTGAGCAACCTGCTGTAGGTGACTCCACTTTGGGCAGGGGGGGTCAGACTGGACGATCTTCAGAGGTGACTCCCAACCCCAACTATTCTGTAAGTCTGAAATTAGCTAGCTTCTCCACCCGTTTTCACCTTCAACATGCGTGGAAACAGGAGACATGGAGACAACAGGTAAAAAAAACGCACAAACTCTTTCAAATAAACCACAATTATTACTGTTGGTGCTCTTCTGGGTTTTCACATGAACTGCTTCTAGGATTTCCCTGATAGCCTGGTGCACAATCCTTGCATGCTTTAACCATGCAACGGTTACTTTAAAAACAAGGAAGAACATATTACCACCAGGATGAACTTGTTCATATAAGATGTGGTAGGAGGGAAGTATTTTGTATCTTGGTTACCATTTCTCAACTATGAAAAGCCTGATATTTAAGCAGGCATCCCACATCACTTCTGAGCCTTCACATTTTACCGATCTGCAGTGTTATGAAGGAACACGTCCTGCATTTTACAGTGGTGCTGGCCTCTCAGAACTATTTTCCTATCATTGGGCTATTTAAAGTATGTTTCGTTTCCAACCCTTTTATTATAAATGGATTCCTTTTCTTCAACTGCAGATCTCCAGTTTTTATATAGAAAACAAGATCATATATCAAGAAAAAGAACATAAAAGCATGCTTTTCCCCCTAGGCATGAATAAAACCTGCAAAACTTCAAACAAAACCCTCACAGCTCTTAAAGATGTACCATATGTTTATACTTTGTACAAAAGGGCACTGAACTTTAAAATAAAAATTACAATAAAATGCTGTTGTCCATCTCCATTGCTTTATGTATGAAAATAAAGCCTATATATTTACATAACCTACATAAGCCTGTATATCCTTTACTTACAGATACTTGCATATAAAAAAATCTAGCATACAAAACCTAACCTATCTAGGAAGAAATAATGTTCTATTATGCAACCGTTCCGCTATTATCTTTGAACGCAATGTATATGTAGGTGATACACAAGGATAAATTCTATAGAGTCTCACAGTGTCGAGCATCCCTGCCGTGCGTAATAAAGCCCTGGCCAGTCAACTCCAAGCCAAGGTTTCCTAATGGCAAGCACAACGCCTGGACTGCAGGTGCTGCAGAGGCAGCGGAACTATCCCAGTCACACAGCTTTTCTGTCGCTCGGTTTGCAACTGAGCCATACTGACAGGGAGCCTCCATTCAGGCTGGATTCATTGCTACCTTCTTGGCTCAATGAGAAAAGAATCTTAATGAAAGCATGAGAGCGACCGTCTTCAGCTCTAGCAACACATTTTAATATATTAATTCAACAAAAACACCTTTAATTATAATAATCCTCAGTTGCCTTTTTTTTTAACCCTTTTCAGTTGACTTATTAAAATTATTCAGAAACGTGTAATTTTATTCGGGGGGGTGGGGTGCGGGGGTGTCAGGTGGTCAGATAATCTATAACAAATGTAACTAATTTTTGTTCACTTTCAGCCAGAAAGGCATAGCAATACTTGCTAAAATTCATGTGAACTGTAATATCCTTCTTTGTGTCTCCTTGAAAACATAATGAAAAATCTGGCAAAAAGCAAGCTTATTCTCTACAAGGTTCCACAGTCAGATGAATTAAATAAACCGCTTTCTTCCCTTCAGAACATGTCTGACCGATGAAAGTATTTACATTTATCAAAATGAGGTGGGTTCAATTTACAGAACTATCAGCTGCTGGAGTCCTACTGCAGTATAATGGGGTTTCAGTGAATGTGAGAGAGAGTTACAAGGTCACGACTTCTGTATTTATTTCAAAATGTAACAAGGAAGCTCTTTAAAGAACAGTATGACACCTAGGTCATCTTTACCATGTCTTCTGTAACCTGTAATCCTATTGAGAAGCATGAAACTCTTCCAGGCTGTGTCAATATACATGCACAAAACCTTTTTATATATGCAGAAAACATGAGAAATATCATTCCGGTTTGACTTGCAACAGAAAAAAAATAATAAAAAAATGCTAATATATTTACCATTGATGTGCTGGGCCAAAATCAATTCTCCACAGAAATGAAGACATACGAAAAGGATGAAAAAGGGGACGCGCACACACACACACAAAAAAAAAAAAGGAAAAAACCATTCATGCTGCATTACTATACACAACTTATCTACAAGCCTTATTTTACTGCCTTATTCACAAACTTATTCATTTTACCAGCTCTACAGGGAAAATACGAAACACTTCTTCACAGGTAGCAATTTTGATTAAAATGAGACGAACATGAACAAAGTAAAAGCTGTATGTGATCAAAGACCTGCTGGATACCTGAGTCAAAGTGTTATTTCGGAGCAAGGTACAAGAGCTAGTCATGCATATGGATGACCTCTCTCAAATTAAATGCTAATCAGGAATGCATCTCAACATTAAAAAAAAAACATGTGGACTATGAAGTAGATCTGTAATCTCCTTTTACTAAGCAAAGACTAACAAAAAGCCCTCATTACCAATTTCATACTGCATACATCCAATATTAACTGCAAATCCCAGCAACAAAAGCTCATTTTTTTCCCTATTTAGCATGCTAGCTATCTTTCAGACATCCTAACTTGTGTAATATCTCCGCAATCCCTTAACAGAGTCCCTAACAGAATGCAACCAGGAGGTCAAATGACCAGAAGTCCTAATAAGCATGCAGCTCTTCAGATGCACGTGAACGGTAAAATGAACATTTTACCGCCAAAGAATACCCATTCCCTTTTAGCAACTTCAATACTTACCTTCCTGAAGGTATGGGATGTAGCGGGCTACGCATCTGCTCCTGTCTGCCTAAGTGCTCCAGGACTGCCTACAGCCATCGTCTCATTAGTCCTCGGCCAGGACATGCAATGCCCAAGCAACTGCCCCAGCTGGTGTAGGACAACTTAAAGTCAGTAAATCGGCGGTTGGGGACAAGCCGGCTGCTGCCCGGCACCACTGGGCAGCTGAGCTGCCAGCGCCGCAGGCAGGGCTCGAACGCACAGCATCTCCCTTTACATAATAGGAGATGACTCCTGTAATCTTACGGTTTCTGTTCAAGCGTGGTATGCTTCACCAACAGCCAAAAGCTTTGCCATGCAGCATTCAGGGCTTTGGGGCTGATTCTTCTTTAAATAAATAAATAAATCAATCTGTCAGAATTTTTAGTTATTGTACCATACACCACAGAAAGCCTTTCCCCACCTTAGCATAGGAAACATTGTGCATGCTCAAAATTACATAAAATTCCCTGTTTCTTTAACAGAATTTTCTAATCCATTTCAATAGAAAGGCAATGGTTGGTTTGTTGTTTTTTTTTTTCATCTGGGTGCCCTTTCAAACATACACATTGAAAAACTATAAGCAGCTCTATAAATAAACCCTGTAGAGGATTACATATCCGTATAACACGAAATGTCTTTGCCTATCGTAAGAGACCATTAGTTAAAGTTAGAAAAAAAAGTCCAATTGTACTGCTTGCATTATAGTGCCTTTTCTGCACTTCACTTCTGAATGAATAAAAGGCACATCCGATTCTTACCAGCAATGATAAAAGCAAAATCCCATCCACGTGTTGTCCTCATCGCTAAATAACAGATTTAATCACAATCAAGCCTATATGTTTAAAAAAAAAAAACAAAAAAAACACCACCACCCAACAAGAGCATCCTGAATTTTCAACCTGCGAAATCTCCGTGCCTTGCTTTCTGATGCAAGAGCGCCTTTTAAGCTCTGCAGTTTCTGTTTGACCTTACGGAATAATCTCCAGGAGTTGCGGCATTACCTTTGGAGCGATGCGGAGGGCAGGAGCCCGGCCCCGGCGCAGCCCCCAGCCCCGGGCTCCGCACCATTTTCTCAGCAGCCTGCGCCTTCGCGAGAAGCAAATTGCCAAATAAACAAGCTCGGGACGGAAAGGGGAAAGATTTAATTTGCTTTTTATTATTATTATTCGTTATTATTATTCTCACGCTGTGGATGTCGCTACTTACTTGGCTAAGATATCATCACAAATCCAAAATGATGTCAATTACCCGGCGGAGTAATCACCCTCCGGCAGCTGTTGGGGCCGACCGCGCGGCGCGGGGTCCCTCTGCAGACTGTACCACCCCG
>VZSZ01006188.1:297662-315572 GCA_013398815.1 Ibidorhyncha struthersii | reverse complement strand
AGCCTTACGCTTTGAGGAATCAGCGCATTTTATTTACAGCTTCTTACCACCTCTTCTGTGTTATTTCTTTAAAAAAAAGAAAAATCTACCTGTTATTTTGAATTATTAGCACATGCAGGACTCTGAAACGTAAAGGGCTTTTTCAATGGAATACTGCGTTATGGCTGGGGGAAAAAAATATCCAAGTACTAAAAATAAAGACAGAGACATCAATCCTTTAAAAAGCGTAACATTTTCCATGTAATAGTTTGTTTTTTTCAAAGTAAACTGTGATTGGTACATGTACCGTGTTCAAACTGCAACTTCAAATTCTGTACCTCAAACCATTCAATCCTCATAGTGACTAAACACAGAAAAATATCACATTTTTCTTGAAGTATGTATAAAACAGTATACATAAAAGTTGGGACCTTTTCCATAGCATCCTAGGACAGCAGTGGTTCGTGACCGCACTCCGTCTTGGCCAGAGCAGGCAATCGCAAGTGAGTGTACCTCCCAGAGCACTAACAGGAGTAGCTGTGCTGATGCTCTGTCATCCTGCCTTACTCGCTGCTCAGAATATCAATTCAGCCAGTTAAACCAAAAGTCTGCACTGCACCAAAATGGAAGCTATTTAAAAAAAAAAAAAAAAAAAAAGAGGGGAAGGGGGGGGGCGGGGGAGAAGTGTCTGCGCCATAAAAAANATCATTGATCAGGAGTTTTATCTATGCTGATCTTTTTTTTTTTTTTTTAATGAAGTAAAATGTAAATCAGGACTAGGATCAATGCAGAATTTTCTCGTGTGAAACTGCCTTTATCATTAGAAAGCTACAGGCAATTACATGCATGCCAGGATGCTCTATGCAGTGACTTTGTGTCATCTTAAGCAGAGAGACGCGTCCCCTTTTCCTTAGCAAGTCTTTGGTACAAACTGCAGCTTTCAGGAGTGTGAAGTGCAGGCTCAAAGCTGAATTCAAGCATTGAACAAAACAATAGCAGAACAATAAATTATTATATTTAAGGTGTGTTGTGCCAAGGTCCAAGACCCGTAAGTGTTGGTGACCTCTACTGATCTGTCAGAAAAGCAGGAAGCTATTAAGTAACCTGCAATTATTTAGCTACAAAAAATCATTTTTTTCGGTACAAGTTTTAAAGATAATTTGAAAAGCAATAAAAGGTTGATTGACACTGAACCAAAATACATTAAAGAACATTTTTTAAACCGTCTTCCCTGGATTAAGTGAGGAACAGTTTAAAGAAATTAAACACAGTATAAAAACTCGTTCCATACATTTGGCTATTGCCAGTTTGAGGATTGCAGCTCTCAAAGACTGTGCGTCATACTACAGAAACTTCAGCCCAGGTAGAGAACCATAATGCCCACATTGTACTTAATCAGGAAATACTCTCGTTCTTACTATCAATTAACAGAATAGGCAAGGGAATACGAGGAGGAAGAAAATAAGCAAACAAAAAAATGTTCAAAAGGAAAAAAAGAATCCTAGTTTGAACTATTATTATAGATGCAATCCAAACGATCAATTTTTCACATGAATATTCCCAGTGCTCATCTAATGTAGGGCCTCAAAAGTCCCACACCACACGAGAAGATGAACAAGCTATTAACCTTTCTGCTCGGCTCATCACTTTGGAGCCTGTTTCACAGCACTGCGTGTCGTTTACTGCTGGTGTTGGTGCTACCTCCATCGCAAGGCTCTTAGTCATCCTGCTGCCACCTGGGCAACAGCAGGCCAACTGGTAATGCCGAGGTCCACCCCAGAAGATGCCCTTTCTGGTGGAAGAACTGAACTACCATGTCACGGCACCGTGCACAACACTGGGAGCTTGACCCGGTTTTGAATCAAGAAGCTCTGAATGGAGAGCGGCATCGTCTCCGTCCTTACCTAAGGCTACTAAGTGGAAACTCTTCAGAAATGCTACAAATCCTTTCTCCTGCTGCTGAACATCAGCACCACTGCAAGTCAAGGCCAGAAGTCATCTGGTTCCCACAAGAAGACTGATGTCCCAGCTGCAGGGCTTAGCATAGGCTCCCTACCCTCCAAGTTACAAAACCACCTCACACAGAGCATACCTGCTAGGCAGAGGTACAGCGGTGTGTTACAACCAAAGCTAAACATAGCAATTCCAGCCCCAGAAATGGGCCATCTAATAAACAGGATCAAAAGTAATATTCTCACCTCGGAATTTAAAGGGTTTTGTGGGTTGTTTTGGGGTGTTTTTTTAACTTGTATAGAATCATAGAATTGTTGAGGTTGGAAGGGACCTTTAAGATCATTGAGTCCAACCATTAACCTAACCTGACAAACCACTTCTAAACCATATCCCCAGGTACCACGTCTACCCTTTTTTTAAACACCTCCAGGGATGGCAAATCCACCATCTCCCTGGGCAGCCTATTCCAACGCTGGATAACCCTTTCAGCAAAAAAAATTTCCTAATATCCAATCTAACCTCCCCTGGCTTAACTTGAACCCATTTCCTCTCGTCCTGTCACTTGTCCCTAGGGAGAAGAGGTCAGTCCCCATCTCTCTACAGCCTCCTTTCAGGTACTTGTAGAGAGTGATAAGGTCTCCCCTCAGCCTCCTCTTCTCCAGGATAAACAGCCCCAGTTCCCTCAGCCGTTCCTCATAAGACTTGTCCCCAGACCCCTCACCAGCTTCGTTGCCCTTCTCTGGACATGCTCCAGCACCTCAATGTCTTTCTTGTAGTGAGGGGCCCAGAACTGAGCACAGTACTCGAGGTGGGGTCTCACCAGTACAGGGGGATGATCACTTCCCGAGTCCTGCTCACCACGCTATTCCCAATACAGGAATATAAACACAACCATGAAAAAAGTAAAGTTTTCCGAGTGGCCAGGATTTCGGCACCTGCAATGCACAACGGCTACAATGTTAGCTGGCGCTTTTTCTAGATATTTCATCATAAAGTCGAATAGCAAAGCAGCGCAAACCAACGTAACACCTGAACAGTGCCTATCCTGAAGTGAAGATTTGTCAGAGCATCTACATGCCTACTGCGGCGTCCAGCAGCCTATTACTTAGCTCTGACAGAAGAGCAATTTAACACCTTAACTTGCAGGCAAGGAGTGGAAATGGAGCAGAAAAGGAGCAGAAAAATGGAAAAGAAAATAGAAAGATGCTTTCTGGGACTAAGTTTAAAAAACACAGCAATGCTTACGGGATGTGAAAGGAATGAGCCTTTAGCTGTTGAGCTCAAAACATGACTTGAAAAATTGCTTCTCTGCTAAAACTTCAACTGACAATTCAGAAAATATTCAGGGGCAAAAGAAAGAGCCTACCTAAATTCTGTGGAGAAAAATTTCATTCCATATGTGCTGGTGTTAGGCATCACAAGCACATTTCAAGGTCTTTATGAGATAATTAGTGACAGGAAACACAGGAACATAATTTTAATTCCTCTTTCAGGATCTTGGGCACCAAGACCTCCTTTTTCCAGCGAGGCAGTCCAATGAGAGGACTAGCACTGGAAACAGTAGCAGATTTCTAATACTTTTCTAATCACAACCCAGATACCGAAAGTAGAACAGCAGACTGGCAGCCTTTCATATTTTTAAACCTCATTTCCTACATTTTAAAAACAAGAATTAAATCTGTTTTCAGACTCAGTGTTTCTCCAGTTTTGTAACATTCTGCAGTAATATGTCTGCAAAGAAACAGCTTGCATTTCCAAACTGCGCAAACATGTTGTTATCCTAGGAAGCAACGTGACCTAATAAAAAAAGTTGAGGAGAGGGACCTCAGAACACTCAAATTCAAGGACTCGCCCTGCTGTTTCTTGACTATGAGATGTTAGTAGGTCACCCCATCCCACTGTGCTCCAATTTCCCTAACTTTAAAATAAGTATATTCACTAGTTTAAATTACAGCAGTTCTACGTTGCTTGATTGGTTAACTCTTCCCTGCCTTTGCGGGAAGGGTATTTGATATACCTGAGTCTACTCGGTGCGGTACTGAAGGTTAGGAGATAAGACGCATGCATTCAAACGCGTAAGCTCATAGCTGCCTTGCACTGTTCTATTCTATCTACCACATTTATTTTACTGTGCGAATTAGTACTTGCTCTGACTGATAAATTATTGCGGTCCTGATCAGCTCACCCCTGAGATCAGAATCTCAGCTTTCTCAGTATCTGAAAGGAAACCTACCAGACAGCCAACACTGCGGTTACCTCCCGTCCTTCAATCTCTACCGTCCGATATCTATGAATCCACAACTTTTTCTCCTTCCGTTCCCTAACAGCCAAGCCCAAGAAGAGCAGATGTCTACAAGATTGGGCTGGCATTGCAGTCCCCCTCCCTGCCACAGCATCAGTGCTCAGAAACCAAACCCAGACTCTCAGGCTCAGCCAAGCAGGAAGAAAGGTCATTGGGCCCTTTCAAGAAGAACAAAACCTAAGGAAAGCAGAGCCGCCTGGAAGAAGCATTAATAAACCTGAGCTTCCCACTAAAGTTGAAGTAAGCCTGGCTCACTGCCACTGCCTAACCACAGCAGTGACAGAGAAGCGTCTTAACGGGCTCCTCCAAAGTGATCTGTACTTGCCATAGTAAGCATCTGCCACATCCGACACAGCTAAACCTAAATCCGCAGCTGAAATCAGCTTCTTCACGATCTCAACAGTTAAGATGTTCCTAAGAATAAGAAAACGGTATTATACAAGCATTCCACCTTCTTTTTAGTTTGAAGACAGAAGAAAAACTATTTTTTGACAGTCAGAACAAACCTTAACCAATAAACTGACCTAACAAGAGCTTTAAAGAATAATCTTCTGAGGGTGCCAGAACTTTTAGGAACTGGAGAACGAGACAGTCAATACGCTTAGGAATTACCCTGTCACTTGGCGTGCATTTAAACCCCATAAATGTGCCAGTCTTTGAAACAGGACTTGTGCCAACTACCTTCTAGAATTAATCTGTTTACTTAACATAATACATTGATACTAGTAGGGGCCTCAGAAGTAATTTGTGGCTTTCCACCATACGAGTCCCCTTCTCTGTGCTCTGGAAGGGACTGTTACACTTCCCTCTGGTCTCATATCACTGCTTTTTTGGTCTTAATGGAGGTTATAGGTTAGAGGCACTGGTAGGATACTGACACTTAAATTCAAATGACAAATTCAAGGCCGGGATGCATTTGAAGGAGCATCCTTTACTGTGAAACTGCATATAACTACGATATGGATATGAATCTCCAGTTAGGTACCACCTTTCCATAGGTACGTCACACCTTGGATTGCACCTTAAAAAAAGAAACCCAATATTATTCTATTTAAATTGCTCAACTGTTACAGTCATATTTCAGACACATTAAGACAGTAATAAATAACAGCAGAGAATTGAAGTACAAATACGGCCTGTTAGTAATATTAATAAGAAAATGCATCCTCCTGCTAAGACATTCTTTCAGCCTTCATTCTTCAATATATGGATTTTTCATACATACCTTGATATCCTTACCATAAATCTCATTAGACTGACACAGTAGCTACCATTGTAGTGTTCTTAAAGACTACATCAAATGGCTTATTTAATATATTACTCTACTAAAAGCAAATGATTAACATTAATGGAAATAACAGCGGGACAAGGTTCAATCACTCTCAACAATTAAAAAAGGATAACAAAATTTTAACAAACTATTAAATAAGGACTTTTGATAGCTCAGCAAATACTACAGCTAGGATACATATTTCCTAAAAATTAATCATCTTGAGGGAATTACTTCTGTTGTGTTCAGGGCTTTTTTCCAATATAATAAGATAAAGGTCTATGTATAGCTTATTGGGTAAAGCAATCTGACCTGTTAAGCTTTGTTAAGCCGTGGGTATCTGCGACCTGTTCTTCGAGTGCCAATAATCACCCTGTGTGGGACGTGCACACCCGGGCAACCCCCAGGGCATCCAGAAGCCCATGCGAGGGGACCACACGGTCACACCTAGCCTCCTTGGGCGGCTGTCCCCACGCTCCCACCACCACTAGTCTCTCCTCGCTGCAGAGCCACAAAACCCAATTAAAAGACATGCAGCTTTTGATGTTCCTCTGTGCTGGTTTTGGCTGGGGGAGAGTTAATTTTCTTCACAGTAGCTACTATGGGGCTACGTTTTGGATTTGTGCTGACAACAGTGTTGATAACACAGGGATGGTTTGGTTATTGCCGAGCAGTGCTTCCACACAGCCAAGGCCTTTTCTGCTCCTCACACCACCCCACCAGCGAGTAGCCTGGGGGCGCACACAAGAAGTTGGGAGGGGACACAGCTGAGACACCCGACCCAGGCTGACCAAAGGGATATTCATGGAATATGGCATCACGCTCAGCAATATAAAGCTGGGGGAAGAAAGAGGAAGACGGGGACATTCAGAGTGATGGTGTTTGTCTTCCCAAGTAACTGTTACGCATGCTGGAGCCCCGCTTCCCTGGAGATGGCTGGATGCCTGCCTGCGGGAAGTAGGGAATGAATTCCTTGTGTTGCTTTACCCATTAAACTGGTCTTTACCTTAACCTATGAGTTTTCTCACTTTTACCTTGCTGACTCTCTCCCCCATCTCGCTGTGATGGGAGAGAGCAAGCAGCTGTGTGAGGCTTAGTTGCCGGCTGGGGTTAAACCACGACAGCCCCTTTGGTGCCCAACGAGGGGCTCGAAGGGTTTGACATAACGACAGATTTGATTGGAACGTGCTAGATCAAATTTATAGCTGTTATTCCTGTTTAGCTATGAATCGGCAGGTTTCTGTGCTTGCCATGGGGCTTGCTTGCCTTACTGTATATTAAGAGTCTAGTGTTCGTTAGCGGCTCCTTTTTGCTTTTGCCGTTTGTTGTATTGCTTATCGTCTTATTCCGCTGTGCCTGGGAACATTTTGATAACAGCAATGGCCACGTGCCTGGGCTGGCATATGGCCAGAGCATCGCTGCTGTTTCTGTGCTGCTGTACCAGACAGGCTGGAACTCCAGTGTGAACTCAAGGCGAAGGGACTGTGACCTGTGGATGAGTCCATGTAGGAGCAGGACACCCTGAAGTGTCTGTGGCCATAGATAAGTTCACACCAGAGAAGGTACATCTCGAAGCATCTGGGGCCGTGGTTATGTCTGTGCTGCAGCAGGTACACCTCTGAAGGGATTGTGACCCAAGGATAAGGCCACGCTGGAGACGGTACACCTCAAAGCATCTGTGGCCAAGCCTATGCCACAGCAGCTATACCCCTGAAGAGACGGTGGACCGTAGATAAGTCTCTACGTGGAGCAGGTCCTCCCCTAAGGGACTGCAGCCTGTGGATAAGTCCAAAACAGAGCAGAGGCAAGGGGACAAGTTCATTGCAATGTTAAAACCTGTGGTCTGGTCCAAAGGGACCAGGGGGAAGACTGTAATGGATATACCTTCGAATTGTTATAACTCATGATTTGAGTTGCATGTTATAGGAATTGCTGTAGCAGGAACCACCTGAACCCACAGAGGACAAGCCTTACAAGAAGCCGTGCAAGTTCAGCTGTGACCCAATCTGAGCTGGCTTTGGTGCCCAGTAACACCATACAACACACCGCCTCCCCTGTCCTGAGTAACCACCCGTAACAGATGGAGCCCAAAGTCATGGGCTAAATGAACTCAGTGGACATCTGCAGACAGACGTAGACTACGGGAATGATATCTGTGTATTATATCAAGGAATGGGAAGGGAGGGTGGTTAATGAGGATTGATAAATGTTGGACCTGAGCATGACGTAAATGGTATGGAATAAGGGGTGGAGAATGTGCTGGTTTTGGCTGGGATAGAGTTAATTTTCTTCACAGTAGCTACTATGGGGCTACGTTTTGGATTTGTGCTGACAACAGTGTTGATAACACAGGGATGGTTTGGTTATTGCCGAGCAGTGCTTCCACACAGCCAAGGCCTTTTCTGCTCCTCACACCACCCCACCAGCGAGTAGCCTGGGGGCACACAAGAAGTTGGGAGGGGACACAGCTGAGACACCCGACCCAGGCTGACCAAAGGGATATTCATGGAATATGGCATCACGCTCAGCAATATAAAGCTGGGGGAAGAAAGAGGAAGAGGGGGACATTCGGAGTGATGGTTTGCCTTCCCAAGTAACTGTTACGCATGCTGGAGCCCTGCTTCCCTGGAGATGGCTGGATGCCTGCCTGTGGGAAGTAGGGAATTAATTCCTTGTGTTGCTTTACCCATTAAACCATCTTTACCTTAACCTATGAGTTTTCTCACTTTTACCCTTCTGATTCTCTCCCCCATCCCGCTGTGACAGGAGAGAGAGAGCGAGCGGCTGTGTGAGGCTTAGTTGCCAGCTGGGGTTAAACCACGACATCCTCTATGTGGAAAGAAGAAACTGGAGCCTGCCTGTCACATAAATCACTATTAACCTCAGATGTCCTTTCCCATACCCACAGCCTCCTACCTTGGGAAAACCGGTCAGTTTGTGTTGGCTGACACGACGAGCAGCCCTGACTGGGGCTGGCAGCCACCATCTCCCTTTCTGGGCCAACTCACAGACCAGCTCCGGTGCTTTGAAGGGTTTCACTGGTATTGGCTGGAACACACTGGTACGCTCCAAAACATTTTATACCAGTCCTGTCCTTCCCTTTCGTGACAGGATTTGACAGAATGGCTGCACTTCAGCCAAAAAAAAGAAAAGAAAAACAAAACCAAAACAAGCAAAAACCCCAACACACACAACCAAAAACCAAGAAACCACAGAAATCCCCAAAGCGTTAACTTCAACAGATCAGTCCTTTTACTTCCACTAGAACATCTGGGAATACCTCTCACAAAAGCCATGGCAGAAGGTCAAACAACTATAGAGTCAAACCTGATCTGAAATTATCTTGTCAGCCATTTGCGGCTTTTATAAATACATTACTCTGAGAACTCAGAATTTGTATTTGTATATAGATTTGAAATAAGTGTTCAAATTCTTTAGCAAAGGGATTTCTTTTCTGAGCTTTACCATATGAAAGCTTAAAGAATTATTGGTATAGACACTGAAATCATTAATATTTACTTATATAATTTATACAAAAATATTTGTTCACATTTGTTGTAGTTTAACCCCCAGCCATACAGCCACTTGCTCAATTCTCCCCTTCTCACCCCAAAAGGGCAGGGAGAAAATGGGGAAAAAAGTAAAAAACCCAAATCCATGGGTTGAAATAAACAGAGTTTAATAGAACAATAACGGAAAAGGGAAACAAACATAATAACTGTAACAGTAAAAGATATACAGGATAAAGTAATACAACACAAGTCACTCTCACCACCCAGTGAGCTGGTTACTCAGCTGTCCCAAACATTTATATACCCCCATTTCTATACTGAGCATGTCATCTATGGTATGGAATATGCCGCTGGCCAGCTTGTTCTGTTTATGCTCCCTCTCAGCTTCTATGGGAAGCTGAAAAAAGTCCTTGACTAATATAAACATTACCTGGCAACAACTAAAACAATATGTATTATCCACATCCCTTTCATACCAAATCTGAAACACAGCAACCACTACAAAGAAAATTAAC
Organism: Ibidorhyncha struthersii; assembly: GCA_013398815.1. NCBI lineage: Eukaryota > Metazoa > Chordata > Aves > Charadriiformes > Charadriidae > Ibidorhyncha > Ibidorhyncha struthersii. Next base: position 306,041 of record VZSZ01006188.1, on the reverse strand, counting down.
TTTGTCCCAGCTGAAACCAGGACAACATTATTAAACTAAGTATCAGATCCAAATCTTATTGTAACAAATATACACAGTATATGAAAAAAAAAAAAAAACAACAAAAAACCAAAAAACCACACTGTGAATGAAACTGAGTTGGGCATCATGCTGTGCTTCCAGACTGAACCGTGTCATGGACCGCTATTAGCTGTTTCTTAATTGCAGATTAAGGACTATGAAACAATAGTTGTGACAATTTTGCCAGAATTTCAGAACTTTTTGAAGCAACTGCGCTTCGGGCTTGCCAAAACACAAATATTATTCTAGAATAAAGAGACTACCTAGTGCACAAGAATTCTACATGAGAACAAAAATGTTATTGGAGAAAAACCCCACGATATCTAGTCTAGAATAACCCCACATCCAAGCCCAATTCTTCTGTGTGTGCCTCTTCTTGTTTTTCTTTAATTCACTTTCAAAGACACTGAGCTTTCCAGAATAAACACATCCTCACATTAATTTACTCCAGACACATCACTTTTTGATCTTGCTGACCTGACAAATACCTACATTGCACTGTATAAATGTTGTCTTCTTCAACATTTTGTGAAAGATGTTATTCACAAGGCAGCAACAGGAAGCAGAGCTGAACAGGGATTTGAGCAAGGATTTAAATAGTGTCTGTCAAACCAGCAATGTCACTAAACGGAAGTATTTTCTAGCATTTCCCTGAGTGAAATAATCCTTCAAACTATGCATTATTATAATAACCTTTCCCTAGAAACATTCATGTGCTGCAGACAACTACATTCCTCACTAACAGGAAAGTTCTACTCCTTCAGAAAGAGTTAAAAAAAAAAAAAATCCTTGTGTTTGGTCAGAAATGGGTCAAGAAAGGATTTATGGACAAACAATGCATGGTAGTACCTCCTCTGCCACCCAAGGATGCTGTAACATAGCCAGGCAATACAAGAACTAAAAAACAAGAAGAAAGAAGCCAAACCACTTTTATCACTTACAGTAAGCCACGGTGGATCACACCCAGGTTTAACCTACCAGTGAGCACAGCCTATGGAGTTTGAACGATTGGTTCACTAGATTTTTAACTACCTTTTCTCAGAGGCAGAATCGTCGCTCTTTTCTTCACGCAACAAGAACCAACAGTGCTCACAAACTAGGAAAATGTTTGCAGTGGAGGAAGAAAGTGACAACCAGTTTTAAGCACAAAGAATAGGACTCAGTATTTTGCAGGGGCGGAAAAAAATGATACTGATATATTTCACTGTGGGTCATCTGTCAGCCCACATCACAGACACAGGCAAATTCTCCTTCACGGGGCTACAGAGACCACAGGGAATTGTTCCAGGACCAGCGGGCAAATTCGGGAGCCCAGAACTCAAAGCCTTATCCAGAACTTGTTCACCTGGCTGACTAACTTCACCATCACCGTTTTCCAGGGCTAACTCATAGTTATGATCTCTTGACAAAGTTTTTGTTCCAGATAAATCTGTTAGATGTCTTAACGTCCAGTAATAAAACTGCAGATCATAGTGATAAAATCCCAAGAGCCTCTGCCTATCTGAGGCTTGCATAAACTACCATACTATTTGTTCTCTGGCGTGTGCCCTTACCTGATGAATACGTGAAGATCATGCTAACATCCCAATCTCCACAAACATATAAAGAACGGTTGAAAATAAATTAAAAAGGAAAAAGTAAATTACTATCAAGTAAATTAAAAGCCTCACTAGAAAGCTAAGAAAAGAAATAGGCAAAATTTATTGAAATTGCTCCAAAAAAAGGGCACAAGAGGGGGAAAAGAACCTGAAACACTTGTAAACCAAAGACAGAAAAGCGTAATTCTTTTCTCCCATTTAAACTGTTACAAGGTGGTTTATGCATAGGCTGTCAAGGATCTGATAATTTAAGACCATCAGGCATTTATCAGGCATTTCAGTTTAATAATTCTGAAAGTGTCCAGCACCATCTGATAAGCAACTGCTACTCAAATTCTACTTGGAATAGCATTCCGTCTTAGAAATTCATATATTTGGATGGATTCCTTAATAATGTCTGTATACAAATAGTCACTTTTTTCCTATACAGCATTATCCTGCGAAGACAAACTGCATACCTTTGTTATACATCTCGTTGTTTTGTTGTCTGAGTCAGACATTCCAGTCTCTAAAAATATACAGCTTAGTTATTTTCAAAAGCTCAAGGAAAAGAAAGTAAGAAGTAATGCACATACTCATATATATATATATGTATATAAAATTGTATACAGTGAAACTACACAATTACATTCAAGGTTAGGATTGAGACCTATAATTCCTGAACACTGATGTCAGTGTTCAAAGATGTTAGTTGACCTTGAGGATGAAAATAAATTTTGCAGTCCTGCATCGTGTCCTCAACTTGGTTCACTAAAGACATCCAAATATTCTGTGCTTACATACCATAAAACAGTTAAACACAGATATTCCATATTAATTATATTTAGTACTCCTAACTTCGATTTTGTGGAGAGGAAAATTAGGTTTCCTGAGAGCTGCTGTACCTTCCAAACATCATCTTATTCACAAGCAGAGATGCTTACAGCATTATATTTAGATAAAGTAGTGATGAGAACCCTCAGCATATTATTTGTCAAATTAAACCCTGCTGGGTTTTTTTTCCTCTTGCCATTTCATTAATTCTAACCCAGGAACAACAGTGGAAGATCATAATATGTGTAAGAAATCAAATCATAGAATATATAATCAAACATAATGCAGAATTCTATGTTTTCCACTTTTTAACTACTGGAATTTTTGTAAATATAACTTCTGTGAATGGGGAGGGAAGACTCAAATACAAGCTTCCAAAAACCACTGAGATTATCAGATACTAGCACTGACTTTCAAGTAATTAATTCTCTAAAGAAACACCCGAATGCTAAGCTCAAATACCCTTTAAAAGAGGCAATAATTTCTCAAAGAAACATTTCACATAAGCTGTTAGCCTTTGATTTTTCCTGTTTTATGAAAATCCTGGGGTCCTCCTTAATTAATGATCACACACAACGCTTCGTGTACTCAAGGCTGGCAGCAGTCCCCGGTGCCACCTGAAGTGTTTGCATTCATTTGCTAAGGCATTTGGTTGTGGTGTATGAGCTGACTCCAGCGAACCCGCCTGCGAGAGCTCTGAATTGTTTCAGAGCTGCCCAAAAGGTCGCTCTCCAGCAACCTGATCCGTCTTCCATTCAGTGGACTCAGCAAAGCAAGAAACAGCACCTTCAGTTCCCAAAAGCAATTTAACTTGCTAAGAAGAAAATAGACTATGCGTTCACAGGCTTAAATGCAAAAAAACCTCATAGCAACTTTACACCATACTGTACAAGACCACAGTTCAACCAATTATTTATACTAATAAACATACAGGATCCTAAATTTAATAGTAAGTCTGTAGTTGTCTAAAGGAATTTGTCCTAAGAGAAAATGGTATCCCTTGGTTGTCAGGAAGACCATTTTATAGCGAAATAAGTGTCCTATGCACGTGCAAGAGGCCAAAACACCCATCCCACATCAGATTTGTAGCCGTACTCTCAGTAATGTCACCTGAAGTCTTGCCACTGACGTGAGCAGAAAGCAAAGCGCTCCATATAATCCAGAATAGTTTTCAGATAAAAACGTACAGATGCAAGAATAATCATTTGTTATCAAGGAAGTGAATAAGAACTTTTTCCTGTTCCTCTAAAATAGCTGGAAAAGCATCTTTGTGCCAGCTTTCTTTCCTCTTCTTCCTCCCTCCAAGATTACAAAAAATTCTGACACTTCTGAAACCAGAATTTCATTTTACATCATTTAGTTTCTCACAGTCTAAACTAAAAATAAATTAAATATAATTACACAGAAATAAACTCAAAGTCTATCACATTATTAAGAATCAGAATAAGTTAATTTCCTTTAGAGTATATTATTTCAATGGGTGTGAAAGGAGGTACTTGTAAACCAACTGATGAACGAAACTCAATGCTCTGGAAGGAAGAGTAAGTAGCTGCTCACATTGAGGTTTAACACTTTTGGAATCCTTTTGTCAAATATAATTTCAAGTTAGTGTTATAGAACTGACTAATAAAACTAGAGACCAGCATTAAACTGTGTGGCTAAGGAACTTATCCAAATGTTAAAACAATACAGTCTGACAGTTTAAAATAAATGACATTGCTAAAAAAAAACCAAACCACCAACCAACAAAAAACCCCAGACACAACCCCCCCAAGCTGCTCTAAACAGTCATCTCCATTCCATCAATACTATCAAAATTTATCTTGCATTCCCAGATAGCCAGATACTAAGGCACAAAAATGGTTACTGTCTTTTTCTACTGTTTACACACAAAGGACTGATGATTCTGCTCTGCCCGTTTCCAAGTTGAAGCCATGTGCCTACCTACCGCTTACAGAAAAAGAGCCAGAAAAGGACGACCACGGTTTATGGAGGACAGTGTTGGAAACCACCTGAAATCCTTCACTATAGTATTTAAGGAATCCAGTGGAAAAACATGGGTCACAGAAATCAGAGCTATAACAGCAATAAAATAAGAATCTACAGTAGGATATTTAATTTATACAAGTTTTGGATCCTATGTTTTCTTGAAGGTAAAAATAATAATCACCACAAACAAAGGAGAGATGTCCTGAAATCATAGTCTGTAAAGATCAAAATTACCTCACTTGTAAGAAAATCTGATTTCTTTTCTCCCGTTTCATGAGAAAACTTAAAACATATGATTTATTTGGGCGATATGAATAGAGAAAGTGATTGCAATGGAGTTAGATCAGTAAAATGTACTCTATGTGTCTGCAGAATCAGCGTGAGAAGTGTAAGCTAGTGATTTCATTCTTAACAAAGGGAATGCATAACTAGCACAAGGAAAGTAGCAGGGGCCTGGCACTTAGGTTTTTCTATCCCTTACAGAACCAATCCAAGGAATTACATTCAAATACAGCAGTGACTTGCGCAGTACTTGTCCACTCAGCATTCAGCAAGAGGAACTAAAACATTTCCCATTGGACATACAGGAAACAGCATCAAGTCAAGCTTAAGTAATACAGTTTTTAAAAGTTTGGATTTTTGGGGGTTTTGGGGTTTGTTGGGGTTTTTTGGGGGGTGGTGGTGGTGTTTTGGTTTTTTAAAGGCTTCAGACCTCAAGTTGTTAAGATAAAGCATCAAGGCTTCTGACTGATCTCACTCTTGATTTTCAAACCAATAGCCTATCTTTCATAAATTTGGCACCTAATGAAATCAGGCATCAATTTTGGTTTATACTGAGCAAATAGCCGTGATATTCAGTACTTCTCTGGGGATAATATAACAGATTCAGATGCTTTACTCCCTTCCTCTCTCACTCTGCACATCATCTGTAAATAACCGTTTCCACATTTATAAGCTCTAATATGATCCCTGTGGAGATCTCTCTCAGATCTCCTACACACGCCTTACATAAAAAGTTGCCTCTCTCATCACCACACAATCAGCTCAAGCTCAGCAAGACTACAGAGATGTATATTTAGCTGTAAAAGAATGAAAGCTAACACAGCTTATGTTCAGTTATATCATCCTGAAAAATACTTGAGTGAAGTACTGAGCAATTAAGTTTGTACTGAACTCCGTGCTGTCCCAATTATATTATCAGTATTCAAGTGAGAGATACTTAAAACAAGGTTTGATAGTTCTACCCAAAAGCAATGCAGGCACGTCCTCATCCATCCAACGATCCCTCTCTTTGCACCTCAGTAGCAACTGCCTGCCACCAAGGTCTATGGCCAGGACACCACCACCACTTCTACTCCTCATACTGAAACTACCTCCAAGACGCTTTTTCAAAATACTGCCTCAAAGAAAGCGCTACCTCTCCATCCAACTAAAACTGAGGCTCTTCAGAGCTCCGAACTCACACTTGCATAACTACTCTAAATTCTTCGCAGCACTAAAAGAAGTAGGGGTTCATACTGCTCAATAGTTTGGGGTGGGGAAAGAGCAGCTGCTTGTTTAATAGCCTTTCAATGAAAGTTTCCCAGGTTGGGTATCACAGACAGTTTATGTCTGCAGTAAATGTAGCCAAAGCCACAAACAAGCCCACGATGAAAGAAGAGATCTCTAGACAGAAGGATGACCCTGCTGCAACAGTATTAGCTCAGGGCTAGGAAGATCTAGATTTAATTTCAACATCCATCACAAATTCTCCCTGTAACCTTGACCAAGTGATTTAGTTTCACCATGTCCGTTTCCTATATATATACATGATAGATCATTTCCCAAATGTACAGTGAGGGCAAATAGAAGATTGCTAAACACTCAGATAATCTTTCACTATTGAAGGTCCTTCACAGACAGATACAGTCTACAGCATAAATACAAAAGAAGTAACCAAACCACTGAAGAATTTTATTGCACTCTATTGCATTGCCACAAAAATTCAGAGGTGTAAACTCATCTTCCATGCTTCACTGAACATAACCACACAGAGGAGGACTACAGACTTTTTCAGCGAGTTCTTAAAAACACCAAACAATTTCTCTCATTTTCATGGATGAGAAAAACCTCAAAAACTGTTCAAGGGGCCTTTATCCCAGTTTTTAACCTACATACGTTCTGGTCAATTCTCAGAACATAAACTCATCAAGCATGAAAGTCAATACCAGACTGAGGGCTGAAGGAACTCCAGCCCCAGCTAGCCCAGCTCTTCTGCCTGACCTTGATAAACAACCCCTGCTTTTCTTGCTTACCTTTCACACCCCATATTCTTTGCTCCTTATAACAAAATCACCCCTATTAATTTAATTCAATTTCTAGATCTCTTCAGATATAAAACTGAATTGTAACTGCTTACCCAGATTTCAACTAGCGTCTCTTAAAAAAAAAAAAAAGTCTTCAGAAAGCACACAATTTTTGCGTGAAATGAATGCAAAGTTTCTGTACGCAGTGAGCAACACCTAGAGCATCTCCCCAATCCCCCCCATGCACAGTGCTTCCAGAACTCCGTAGAAACTTCCACTATTAGGGTTGGGGTTTTTTTCCACTATCACTTTCTCACAATTCTGTTTGAGTCTTTTATGAGCTCCTAGTGACAAGCACTGATCTGAACAGTTCATTTTATCTGTCTGCCCCCTATTTAGATACGAAAAACATTAGTGCCACTAACAGCCCTGCTTTCTGTAGGGCAGCAGTACCAAACTTATTTTACTTGCGCACCAACGCTGGAAGTAGGACCTCACCCTCTGCGTCTCCAGGATTGTTCCCCAACTTGCTCCACAAAACCCGAATCCTGGTGCAAAGCCCTTCTCTGCCTTCCTGCATGGGCTCACTCGCCTGCGTGGAGGAGCTGCCCACGACCAACAACAACTGTTGGCCTTCTTACCAACACAGTCCTGCGCGGGATGGCAGTGTGGAACACGACACTCAGGTTGCAGAGAGAGCAGCTCCCATGTAACGGCAGCAAATCAGGGCAATCCACCAAGCAGAGGAACAGCCTGCGTAAAGGCATTTAATTCATGCAGACAGAATTGGGAGCTGCCATTTCTGCACACCTCTTTGAAGTGTACCACTAGTGACGTTAGTACCACAGTTTAGAAACCTCTGCTCCAAAAACATAAAACTCCTCCAGAAAAGATGAGCCGAACAGACCTATTAAACATTCTGAAGTGAACATTCCATAGAGTACACTGAAATGCCATTGCCCAGACTGCTGGTGTCATTGTATTTCTCTACAGAATTTACATCTTGCAGTCTAAGGTACAGAGTCTTTTCTTTATTAAGACAACTATCCAAACATAAAATCATATGCTTCTGGCTGTATGAGTCTGCTTAAAGGCAGAAAAAGATAGAAGCAAGGAATTTTAATCTCAGTCATTTCTTTCAAAGGAATGCTAAACAGGAAGCAAAAGAAAACGTAAAAAGCTTTTAGAATGGTTTCAGTGCAGATTTCAGCAGAATCACCCAGATTGTGTGCTTAGCTAGCGTGACTGAAATGTAAAAAAAAAAAAAAAAAAANAAAAGAAAAAAAAAAAAAAAAAAAATTAAAAAATTAAGAGATGGGGACGAAAATCCCCCCCTGCCATTTCCAGTGCAGCAGCATTTCCTATTTCCTAACAAACAGCTTGTTCTCTCTTGCACCTTTGTAAGCACAATTTAAATCAGAGGATGCTGCTATCCCTTCTGTTCTACCAAAGCAGGCCTTACTGATACAAGTGTGTGTTGCTTGGGACGGTTTTATTATTATCCTTTGTGATACCATTCTTCTTTCTTGTTCTGGGTTTCCTCATTGGGTGCACAGGCAGCATCCAGCCAACTGTGGGGAAAAAAGTAAATTGCATTTTTGTTCCCCCTTCCCCCCCCCCCCCCTCCCGAGCCG
>VZSZ01006188.1:238274-297646 GCA_013398815.1 Ibidorhyncha struthersii | reverse complement strand
CCCCCCCGCCAGTTAATCTCTGCACTGTTCTTTCTTTTTCTTAGTCCTTCCTGGTAAAAGACAACAAATTCACTCTCTTATAAAAGAGGTATGAGTGGTTGTTGCCAGGTGACTGGCAAATAACTGATAAGAGTCCAATTAGCCAAATCTTCTCACAGGCATAGGTATATTACGGAAGCAACAAAGAAAAAAAAAGAAAAAAAAAGTTTTCTGGTTCAAGGTCCCCTTTGATTTGGATTTGGTTTTATCGTTACCTTGACTGCAGTTTTACGTCCCTTCCCTATTACAGGGAAAGCAAGTATCTGTTTTCTTCTGCAGGGTCTAGCTTGCAGCCCCTGTCCCTCCATTAACCGCTGCGGAGCTTGCAGCGAGGGTTTGGAAGACTGAAGGCTCTGCTCTGCCCTACCACCGAAACCTCCTGCCCTCAGGTGAAATGAGGTCAGCATGAAAGTGCTACTGAAGGGGAATAAAATCCTGTATCTCATTTCTTCTCTCCTTGAAACGGCAACCAAATCAGGGGCATTATTTTCCATCTTCCATCCTGTACAGTTGCGGTAATTTGGATTTTCTTCTATTTAGCTGAGCAAGCGCGGGGGAGGAGGAGGAGAAGGTTCTAATCTCTTCAGAAAGCAGCACTTGACACCAAGCGTGTAGGTGCTAATGACTACTTCTAGGGAACTGACACAATACCCAGCACTTGCAGTATAGTGAAACTTTGCTGTAAGAGGAGTGAAGGTCCACTGAAGCGATTAATTCATGATTTTTGTTCCATCACACCAGAAGAAAGCCACAATATGATTAACTCTAAAGTGATTCTACAGTTGTTCAAACATCCAGAGTGAGAAATGACAGTAGTGTATCATCCCACTCGGGTGACCAGAGAACAGAAAAGAAGGTGCAGTTCAGCTTTCTTCAACTCTTCACGAAGATCGAAAACGTCAGCTATGAAATTAAAAACAGAAAGAAGGAATGCACATTCTTCCATGCAGGCAGCAATAAATAAAGGCAAAACCCATCCAAACCTCAATTAAGTGTGGCAAGTAGCAAACACACAGGAAGCGAATTTCAAATGAATCACAAGATGAACGCTCCCCAGCTCCCCACACATCTCTCTCCTACATAATTAAGCTAAAACTGCCCTTACAGAGGGAAGAGAAAGCTGCAATAGCTTTATTTACACGCAAACACTTCTTCAACCGTAAACATAACGTACACACACAGGAGTTAATGAAGAAAGCATCAAACACAGCTACCGACTACACTTTAGCTCTCCTCTTCAGATGCCAAGTAGCAATTACAGTCTCTTCACCTTGGGAATTCTGAAATATTCCCCTCTTTACCTGGACTAACTTGCGCCATTCCTGTTTCAAATACACTAAAAACCATCTCAGGTGTTGGGTTTGGGATTTTTTAGCCTGGACCAAGGCATATTTGCACAAAACGTGTCTGAGCAATAGTACAAAACTAAAAATTAACTAGGAACATGCAACTTTATACAGCCTACCATAAAATGCCACTAATGGTACAGCAATACCGCCTGAACCATGTCCTCTTTTGAAATCTACAAATGTTTGCTGGAGACTTGTACATGTTTCAGCACAGCAAATCTCAGTTAGAGGTTTCATCACAGCAATTCTCAGTTTACCAAGTAAAAATACTACTGCAAGACTCTTTGCTAAAGCACGACTTGTTTTGAGGTAGGATCTCCCTCTGACCCTGCCTGTTTTACTGTTCAAATATTGCTTTTGCCCAAGATATTGGCCTCCATTCTTTACTCCCAACTTGCACGTTTAAGTTTTTATTGTACCATTGTGTTATTTGGCACATGAAGAATGAGGTCAAGTGGTAAATTATTACCTTATCTTTGCGAGACAAATTAGGCCTAGACACAAAGGTGCCAAAAGTAATTATCATATTAGATGAGGCATGGTAATGTCACAAAGTTAACTTCTGCACAACTCTTGCATGTAGAGCTGTATATTTGCTCATGCTCCTCAAGTTTCTGTACACTCGGATTTCTCATTCAGAAGTGACAAATAAACCTCGTCATCCACGTTAACGTCTTTGTGAGAGTCCCACTGCTCCATTATCCAAGAACAATCTCATGATAGAAAAACTGCATGAATTTTTGTTACGTTTAATTTTTCTGCTTGCATACAGGTTCTACAGGTTCCTTACAAAAAAAGATCCTCCTTTCTCAGCTGCAGGTTCTCCCTGCTTCCCACCTGTGACCACTGGAGCTTGTTTCGACCTCAGGAAGAGACATTTCAGAGAGCAACATCTACAGAAAATTTATTTCGGTCTTCCCTAAGATCCATTAAAAAAAAAAAAAAATGTTTCTGCTCTTTTTTCCTTCCGTAACCAGCTCACTGCAGGGTTAAATGCAAGGAAGAAGAGAGAGTCAGGGAGAGGGAAATGGGATTCTTTTTCTACTTTTCTATTCTACAAATATTCCTTCGTGGATCTTAATTTCAACTACAGGACATGTTCACCGCCCAACTGAACGCATACTGATAGCCAGTCAGCTACAGGCAATAAAACAATCCCGAATGGAAGCTAACTGATGCAGTATCTCAAATGCAAATTTAAAGTCACAAAGACACAGAAGTTTTGATCTTGCTTTCTGCAATAATTACTTCTATTGAAAAAAAAAAAAAAAACAAAACAAACAGATGAGAGGAATTATGAGGCTTTTTCTTTTAATACAAACGTAGCTGAAAGTGCATTAATCGCAGAACAACAGGGTATTAAACTGAATGCCAAAACTACATGCAATCTTACGGTACGTTTGCTGTCCCGGGATAGCATAGAGCACATCTACTGTATGAGCAGTTCTTTTTAAAAAACAGGATCAGTAGCTGAGTTGGTTAAGTTCAGATAGGCAGCTCTTGAGGAATGAAACTTCAAGCACCCCCCTGTTATCTGCGTGCTTTTCCTTCAACCTCACTGGCAGCTTTATGTGGTTCACAGGCTTCTTTCACTCTGGAGCTGTGGCTTCCTCGCAGCCTAAATTGGCCTCGGATCAGCTCAAAGATGAGCATGACCAGCCAGTGCAAGGCAGGGCTGGGACCACGACTGCCAGAGAAACTGAAACCCAAAAGGCCAATATCCAGTTTTTATATCAGCTGAAGCGGTGATGGAGCAGCCCATGTCGACCCCAGCAAAGCTTACAAACATGACGTTGCTCAAGGTAAATAATTCCCTTCCACACTAATTTAATTATTCCATCGACAGTGATTCCTCACTGAGCACAGAGTTTCTCTAATTTCAAACTATTAAACTCAACTGCAATGTCCCAGTACAGAAGATGTATATGTAGTGCATATTTGTTGTGCAAAATCAAACATAAATCACTGCTGCTCAGGAAACTGTATGGTTTGCACAGGTGACAAAAAGTGAACTTTCCATATCCCTCAGAAGTCACAGCCTCTTTTTCTAGTTCTCACAGCTTTTAACTTATTTTTCCAACAATAGCAAATAAAACATACATTGGGATTGTCTCAACTATGAAGTTATGCACTCCCAGCACTCTGCACCTTTTGTACCATGTATTTATAAGCACTGTTCAGATCAGTTTAAAAAACAAACAAAAATACCCCAAACAACAAAATACCCAGGTCAGTTGCAAAATCCACAATGGTTTTCAACGGGGCTGCAAAACTGTTAAAAAGGTTCCTTGAATCCTATTTCAAAAATCCTATTTTAAAATTGCTACACTAACACCAGTGACAGCGAAACAGTTTCCCAGAAGCCAAAGAAATGTCACACTGGTGTTTAAAAATCTGAGAAGCCAGGAGGACTGGAGGTGATGTGGCTGCTTTTCTAAGAGCAGCTACTGAATTAACTCAATGCAGAATCTCCCTGGCCCGTAACGGGGTTCTTTGTATCAGGCAGCTCCTGCTGCCAGGTTAAAGTAAGAAGCTGACATTGGGACATTGTCATCTAGTGTTATGACCGACTCATTGTGGCTACTAAGATTTTGGACAGATTTGGGGTGTATCTCACAGCCAGGCACCATAATCTTTCTGTGAATTCTGCCTTGCTCTGCCACTGAAGGGATTCGACGCAAAAGTATTCTCAGATCAGAGAATCATAGATGACAAGAGGAACGTAACAGCTACTCGAAGCAGAGAGCAGGAAAAAGATGGAGGAGCTTTTAAAGCTTCTCCTGCATTTGAGTTGTTCAAAGTTAAATGAGACTGACTGAGTAGCAGCCTGCACAAATTCCAACACACTGTAATCGATCTGCCATCTTGCAAGGTCACTGTCAGCAGAGAGCAGCTCCAGGAAAAGAATAGGTGACAGAAAGAAAGAATAGTACAGACAGAATACATCAATGGCTAAATATTGCTTTCTAGGAAATTATGTTTTTGTTTAGATGATACTCTGCTACGGAAGATATCTTTTCAGTATGGAACAAGGTCATGGATAATATTGCTCTAACCAACCAATAACAAATAAAACATGGAGATTTGGCATAGTAGATAGAAAGAAATTTGCTAATTTTTTTTTCTACATCACTTACATAAAATAATGAAGCTATATAAATATGTCCTCCTACCACACTCCTCTAAGCACATACCCTTTCTGATATGCATCTTCCATTCTAAAAATATCTTGTTTTACCCTTTGGCCATCAGCTGAAATGAATATCCCCTAATCCTTTCCAGCTATAAAATTAAAATCAAAAGAGAAATGCAATTTCTACAGAGTCCAAACAGCCCTTCTGAAATGCACTGTGCTGACACACAGATTTCAAAAACACATTAGGAGATTTTTGACCTTTTGCTCTTTCAAATCAGTTGCAGTAAAGATATAGGTCATTTTGCAATAGGAGTTCTCCCTGTAAGACAGTTTGCATAAAGTATTAAGAATGTCTTCTAGGAGAATTTCCTTTCTTTCTGAATGAGTTAAAGGACTACTTTAGAAAAAAGATAAAAATCACAAAAATCAAACTTTAAAGATTTGGAAAGAGCTGTTAAATCCTGGATTGCAGAATTACTCAAAATCTACAAATGGTATTGTGGTCAATAATGACTTGTCTATCAAAATTCACACAACACAAATCCTGCAATAAGCAATTTACAGTCTAATTTACAGCAGAATCTCATAGATTCATTTAACAAACAATTAGAGGTAGAAAAATAGCAGAATAATCCCAGTGAATATACCGAAGACATGGAAAGAATCATTGAGATCTCATGGCAGAGTCCTTTTTCTTCACATGAAGTTGTTTTGGTTAGGTCTTCTCAATTTGATGGGGAATTAACAGGTGTGCTGTTTAATGAAGTTCTATAAATACTGTGAATTACAACATTGACTTAGAACTTCATGGGACTGGCATTGTAAAATTACTGGTAAGACTTCCTTGAACGCATGCAAGCATTATTAGAAGAAAAATCTTTATCTTGCAGCAATATATTACTTCATGGGCAACTCATTTTATTGCAGGTGATAACCACGAGCTGCAGCTGTGCTATAATGCATAAGAACAAAGCTGATCCTCCTTGAGACCAGTTCCTACCTTCCATATAGCAAACTTGAATACTTGTCCAGCCTAAATTTTACAGACCAACCTTAGCAAGTTAGGCTACTCTCTCTCACCCTTCACCAGTGTCTCCAGTTCTACCTGCACTGTAAGAACTCATGGCATATGACTTCAGATTTGGTTGAGGTGTCTTTCTGGCTTCCTTGTCCATACTGCTCCACTAGTAAACAGAGGACTATCAATCAGACATTTTTTAAAGTGGTAATATAAATTAAGGAATTGAATATACCGATATTGTACAGAGAAAAAGTGCAGGAAAGACACAGGAACTTACTTTCTCTAAATCCAAGCTTTCTTTCATCCATTTATGCTGCATGTATATATCATCATTCAAAACACAGCAGCACACCACGTAAATCAGTCATTTGCACAGTATGAAGAAGAAAAAGTCAGTCCTTTCTGTGAGCACCCTCTCTCTTTGTTCACCTTTAAATATTTTGTCAGAACACATATTTCCTACAACAAACACGTCCTGAATGGAAGGAGAGCTGTGAAAAGAACTAGAACATAAGAAGTATGAAAGGAAATACTTATGACAGTATTTCTACACAGATTTGCAACTACCATCTGCTCACAAAAAAAGCAAATATTCATAACTGACTGGTCAAACTGTGCAAGTGTACCATCTCATTTACTTCATCAGGACTTTTGCCTGGATTGACTTGTATCTGCAGCCTCTAAACAAACAAGAAAACCAGCGTTATAGAGAGATTAAACTAAACCCTTAAAACTTTATTATTCACAGTCTGAGGGAAAATATAAAATTATTATTAAAATTGTATTTTTATACAGAACTTCTTCCTGCATCAAGAAATTTGGATTACTTCGCAGTAATCAATAAGGAACCAAATCCAGTGTAGCAAAAGTTTCATTAAATTCACTGTTTATTCAAAGTCGTAGTAAACCTTTTTCAATATACTACTTTATTTTGATTATATACGAGGAAAAGTGCATTGTAGTTTTAGGATTTTGTTTCTGTACTTTAACAATAGCTGTCATATTATTATCATAGTATTTTCTTTTCCTCATAATGTGGAATTTTACACACCACGTAACAGACTAGCAGCAACTTCAAGTGCCCCGACAGCAATAAAGATAACACGGCTGTTAACCAATGCAAGAGATCTACATTTTTTAAAAACCCACATTTTACAAAATGTAACTAACTTCTCCGATTGGAAAGTTAACTTCTCTGATTATCTTTTTCCTGGAAACCTCACCCCATCCAGCCCTCCTCCAAATACACTAATGGAACACCTGTCCTCTCCCTTTCTTCTCCATCCTTCCAAACTATTTTTAAAAAAAAAACAAAAAAACAAAAAAAAAACACCAAAACCACTTTTGAGAGCAGTTGCTTCTGCTTCAATGTGTGAGAACATATGCAGATCTTATCTTTTGCCTTGCTGCAGTTCTAATTTTATTTTAGCTGGTTGGGATCATTTTATCTTCAGGCACTGCAAACATCTGTGGCTTAAAGCCAAGGGTGAGTTTTGATGCTGCCCACAGAATTTGCTCCATTTCAGTTAGCTGATCCCCATTCACCACTCCTGAGCTCCTTCCTTGTTTTTCCCTGCTATATTTTTAAAGTGTGTTCTTTCCAAATAAATCCAAATGACAGTCTCCTGTTCAAGTTTTATGGATTTTCATTTAAATAGATAGGTGGAGGAGGTATATAAACTAGCATTCTCCCATCCATTTTATGTAAAGTCGTATCTAAGATGAGTGCACCACCAAAATAGCTGTTCAAAATGAATCATTCATACCAGTTTCCAACTTCTTCTAACAGATAAGGATTGAACCACCATTGCAAAAAACTTTGAAAATGTCTTATAATAAGAGAGAGCATTTTGTAAGCACAATGCAATGGGGGAATGCAAAGCAAGAAAAAAAAAATCTAAATGATGCTTTTTAAATGTATAGTATGAAAATTACCTACACTTTACTCAAATTTGACTACAGAACTAACAAAAGCCTTGCTACACACAAAGTTTATGAAAAATAAAACATCATCACAAGGGCCAAGACTTCTACAGCAAAATCAAAGGACTAAAATGAGACTCCAGATGGAAAACAACTGAAGCTTTTCATTAGTTTTAGATCTTACTATACCTTGGCTGGTGATGAACCTTAATAATGTATGTATGAACAGGCACACAAACACCCATGTGTATTCATATGCATGCATATGCAAAACCCCCTGTGTTCATTTTGTTCTCAATATTCAAAATGCTTATGATGATTTCAGGGGATTTTCTGTTTCTGCCGGTTTTCTTTCACATACAGATTGCAATAAAATTATTTTTTCAGGTTTGCAGGCCGTCCTTTGCTCCTCCTTTTTCCTCTTCTTTAATTTTTCTTTTTTTACCAGTGCATATTCTATCAAAATTCACTCAAATTCCATGAAGGCAAGACAGAAAATGCTCTGATCCTTAATAATCTCATGTCTTAACTATTGCAATCTCCTCCACTTTAGCCTTTGCAAATCCCAGTTTCCTATTCCTTAATTCTATTCTAAAATACTAAAACAACGGTGCTGGCTCTTTACTTTGATTGCATCAAGGTTTGCTTTTTTCTTTCCTTGTTCTTTCTTTCACAATCCCATCAAGGGACACCTCACTGCTAGAGCCTCACAGGAGCTGTTAATCTGGAGCTAGACATCCCTGTGCTCTGCAATGATCTCCTTCACTGCCTATTTACCAGATTTTTCAACAACTATGAGCTAGCCTTATCCGTGCACAAAAAGCAATCCCACTAACCTGCCAAGTCCACCAACCAGCCTCTAGCAAATCTCTTTTCAAAATTCTCTGATGAGTACAAATGATCCGCCTCAGATTATTATAAACTCTATCTCAGATGCAGCTTCTAACCCAGAAAGTTTCCCACAAACAGGATACAGAAACAAGAGATTACCTTGTTACTAAAATTCTTTCCATGAAGAAAGGATCTGCTATTAGCCCTTGCCAGAAACTGTATATAACTATTTACCTTTGCAAATTTTCAGGAATGCTACTTCATGGGATTGAAAAAAAAGCTGATGAGAAAACTAAGATTCAGGCACCACCTTAACCTCACCACCTTGCAAAGGATGCGCTTCATCTTCATTTCGTCTCACCCATAGAGCACACTGACAAGTAGAAACACAGCTGCTCTTAAAAGGAAAGGGAGGAAAAAGAAAAGAGTTTAGTAGTTGAAAGTTCTGTCTGTGCCCATTGGGCACAGATTTCGTTTCCATCTCGGTGCAGTTTCTCAAGCGAGACTGACAGAGACATTTACAGCAGTGAATCAGGCTACTCCAGCGAGACTGCCTGCCATTTCTCTGGGGACCTGTGGGATGATGGAAAGAGGAAGAATTCCTCAGTAGTGAGGTTTGGCCAAAAAAAAAAAAAAACCCAAACCCCCAAGCACCAAAACAAAGCAACCACAAACTAAGCAAACAAAACAAACAAACAAGGAACTCAGCCCCAGCTCATGAGAGTGAGGTGGGCACCCTAGAAGGTGCCAAAAGTAACTTTCTCAGTAGTGCCATGGACTATTTAATAAATAGGTTTCTCCTGCCTAATGCAAGCAGTTTATAAAGACCAACATGGATTCACCTCCTTTCAAGTTGTAATTTATACCCCAGGGGCTAAGTTTGATTAGAAAGAGTAAAGATAAAGGTATCAATAAAGAATATAGAAAATAATTCTTTGCTCTTTTCTTTTTTACTAGGCATTACTCCCCAGCAGTCAGTTTAGCAACAGCCTCGCTGGCATCAGATGAATTACCGCGCGCCAGCAGTTTTACCTACAATACCACTTCATCTCTGGTACGTAGCTCACACCAGCTGCTCCAACAGAACGCGGCACAGAGAAACAAAACCATTTCTTCTCTTTCCTCCTACAGTTTTTAAGCTATACATCTGCAGTTGCCAAGTCCCTTTTCTGATGCCTGAAATCCAGTGCAATTTACATTTGCCTTCATATACACACGTGCTTCTTTTTATCACACTCTAACATTTCTATGTTTTTTTACCCTTGTTCCAGATGATGTGGATGGAGAGAAGAAACTGCCTACTACAGATGAGCTGTTGGACAGCTGGTTCCTGTGATGAAAAGTTGTTTGTTTGGGGTTTTGTTTTTTCAAATTGAGTAAGGAAAAGTCCATTTAACGAACAACAGCAGATATGTGTTTTGTGTTTATAAAGCCACTAGTAGGTGTAATTTATAGTTCTCTTCTGATCTGGGCAGGAGGGTTCACAATACATCATTTCCATTTGGATTTAATAGGGAGTGGTAAACCTCTGCTTATATTCGCATCTTTAAAGAGGTCCTTATAGTAGCTTCTAAAATAAAGATGTAATGTTGCTGCAAATGACAGTTAGAAAACATTCACCAAATTCAGAATAAAAAGCTGTGATCTGTTCTCTTCCAACCCAGGTCAGATAAGTAACTCTGAATGGAGCCTTGGCATTTTTGGTGCTCCTTCACTTTAAGGGAAGGGGGGAAAAAAAATAAAATCCCAGCACAAACCCAAACCCAACCCAACAAAACCTAGTCTTCCACCACATTCTCTTGCACTAAACTTAGCACCAGTCCAGTACTGGTACCAGGAACTGGCACTAAGTGATTTGGGCCAATATAAACTAGAAGCAGCAATTTTCATATCTATCAGATGATAAAGTTTTGCAGGACAAGCAAATGAAATGTAAAAAATTCCATAGCAGCTGATCAAAAATAAAAATTGAGGAAGCAGCAAAAAGCTCGTAATGAAGAAATATATTCTACCACAGGTGGCAGGAAATTGTAGCTACTGCTATAACAAGAGTTATGGGGCTCAGGCAAAGAAAGAAAATTAGCATAAGCATGAAGGCGAAGTAGTGATAGCACCAAAAAAAAAAAAAGCCTCAGAACACTCTCCAGAAATCTATCGTGAGAATCAAATGAAAAGTAATAAGTAATAAATTTACATTTTCTATAAGACCTCGCATTTAAACATATTCTTAAATATTTAGTGAGTTTAAGTAGCTGGCTGCAGACCATGTGTTGCTTGCATACATAAAAAGCAAAGCATCACTTCACTCAGTGCTGAAGCACTGACATCTGCAGAGAGAGATTACTGAGAAATCTCAAACGAGACCTAAGAATCATTTGCTCAGTCCATCCAAACAGTGCCAATGACTGAGAATTCAAAAAAATTCAAAAGCGGCATTTCAGAATACTACAGAGACAAGTGAGAACAAAGATGTGAGGAGCTCAAAGCCAGGGCCAAGCATGGCCAAGATGACCAGGGGAGGGTGGCGAGAGAGGTCTCAGCTTGGGTCGGTCACAAACTCTTCCCCAGTTTTGTCTGCTTTTCGGAAAGATTCTCTGGCTCGGGGAAAGAGATGGAGGCAGGACAATGGGTTACACAACTCTGCGAAAGCCGCAAAGTACCACATACCCGTTCAAGAAAGGTATTAATATTACTGGCTTAGAGGAGCTCTCCAGGGGAAAAAATAGATAGGATTGCCATAGATGATTGGATCAAACTGAAAGCAAATGGAGAATTTATCTACTTTGTTGATACAAGAGTACACAATTCAGTGAAGTCAATGGAACTCTTAACGGCCATGGGTAACAGCAGGCAAAACACAGACTTTAAATTTTAAGCAGCTAAACACTGATCCACAAGCAAAATATACATTCTAATAATAACGAGGCAAAAAAAGGAACTAGTATTTTGTCTAAAAAGAGCTGAGCCTGGTCTCAACAAGGAGCCACACTTGCAGGACAGATTGCAAGGGGGAAAAGAGCAAAGAAACTGAGGAGACTTTCCAGCACCCAGGAAAATGGTAAAACAAAATCACCTTGGGAAAAGAAAAAAAACAAACAATCCAGTCTCTGCTGGATATATTCAGTTCACAGTTTCTCCCTGAAAAAGGGGAAATTTAACACAGGAATTGGGGAGAAAGTGGAGAAATCAGCAAAGCAGGCTCAGGTGGGGTCATGAAAGGAAACCTTCACTTTTCCATGGGATCAAAAGACTTACACTACGCAAAAAGGAAATGCTTCTCTGCCTTTAACGGGGAAGTTTGTACAAGGTAGTATGTTCTATGTGTCAAGCAAGATTTGGCATATAGCCTTTGAAACATAGTGAATAAAGACAAATGTTAACACGTCTGCTTTGTGAAATTTAGTTTCTACGTATTAGCATTTGAATTGTACTCAGCCCTCAGTGGTGTCACATTAAGAAAATATGCACTTGTAGGCTTTGTATTAGGAGAAGCCAGATTGAAAGCATTAATCTGGGCTCCAAGAACTCTAGGGAGAGGCAGAAGCCAGTAAAATCCAGTAAAATACCTACAAAATCTATACCATAAAAGTCTGCCAAGAAAAAAAAAACCCTGAAACAACAAATAGCAGACATGAATTTCAGATTCATGGAGAGCCTCCGTTAATTGATTGCAAGAAATTTATTGCTATTATCAAGGATTGTTTCAAAGTGAACAGAAATTTGTCATTTGTAGCTGCTCTCCAGAACACGTTATCTTTACTCAGAGAAGGAAAATGTGCTAACCAGCACCTGTGAGAAGCTCCTGTTATGCCATACAGCAGCAGCCAGTGCTGAACAAATGCTGTTTCTCAGGGAGATTACTGAGCCAATGCACTATACAACGGCCTCTCAGACGTACAATTAACCATTTACCCTTGGTCAAATGCCAACCCTCAAGGCAGCAGTTTGGTGACAGTGAAGCAAACCCAAATATAAAGAGGAAAGACAAAATTAAAATCATCCCCAACATGCAGAATTAAAATATATTCTCTACAAAACAATTATAAAATAAATATTACAAAAAAATAATTACAATTATTGCTATAAAGTTTTTATCTTTTTAATAATATTCAACATCGCAAAAATATTTTTAAATCAGAAAAGTGTGTATCAAAAGTAATAAGGAAGAACAAAATAATTACATCAGTAATATAGTAGTAAAATGTGATTTTAAAAAAATAAAAATCTTTCATTTGTGTCCTAATCTATAAAAAATTCCATGGAAACATAGTTTCCCTGACAGGAACTACGCTGCCTAGCTCGCACAGCCACGCAGAAGTCAAACCATTCGATTAGGGCCAGGCTGTCCTCTATATTCAAAGTCAGTATTGACAGCTACTGACTAATCGGCCCCATTTTCTCCAGTCACTTGAGCATTCACTGAAGTCTCACCTGATTATTCACTCTTCCTAACCTTACTCAATTTCTTAAAGCCATCTGGAGCACAAACGCCCACCGTACTCTTCAGCAGACAAAAGTGGCACACGTACAGTATGGCAAGGAAAACCAGCTACTTGCACTCATGGGTTTTGTGACTCTTCAACAGCTAGTTCACACCAAGACAGATGAGAAATGTTTAAACCCCAGAGTAACAGTCAATAGTAAGAAAATAAACTGACATTACACATTAACTTCATTTTTAATACGTTCAGATCCAATGAGTGATTTGAACAGCACATACAACACAATGAATTCAGCAGGAATACATTCAATTTTTTTCTGTTAAAAAAAAAAAAATCCTGACTTTTATTCTGTTAAAATACCATTAGCTTTTTTGGCTTTTTTGTTTCCGTATTGTATTTTAATATGTTGCCCAGGAGAGTCATTATACTGTGATGTTTAGTCAACAGAATCCATGAAAACAGGTTTGCACAGACATGATGAATAACCTCTCAGGGCCACAGTTTCCATCACCTATAAAATAGACATAGCAGTCCATAATTTTTCTAATGCAAGAGTAATTTCAAGATTTACTGATGAGAAGTCCCGTGCAAGAGCTAGATATTGTCTACTGTTACCCTCTCACTGAATATAGTTATGTTGTAACATACTTACTGACCTCTTAAAATAACATCAAATTCAACACAAGTAGTAACAGTACGATTATAAAATACGACTAGCTTCAGATAGTAGGAACATTATTTAATTAAAGGAAGTTTGATTTTCAAAGGGGGGAAGAGTTCAGATATATTCACAGATCTTTATATTTTTATTTTAGTTGTCCAAAAAAAGATTACTGTACAGGTAATTGTAGGCAAGATGTGCTCTACTTCTGCACAACTTTTCTGAACGAATAAAACCATATGAATATCTAACAAGTGAAAGAAAATGAAACATATTCCTCTTTCCCTTCAAAACACAGGGGACAATCCCAGGAAAAGTAACACAGAAATAGAAATAGGGACTGTCTCTGACATCAAACCTATAAAACAAATTTTGTTGACATCTCTGCAGTTGCTTGGGATGAGCTGATGTATAATTTGTGCCCACCATAGCTGTGCAGAGAACTGTAACAGAGTGAGACTGGTAATCCCGCACTTTGCTATTACAGCTATTTTCCTCCACCGTAGACGAAATAAGTTCCAAAGGCGTAGTTTGCCAAAGGTCATCGTAATTATATGGAAAGCCAAAAGTTTCAGTGGCTTCGCTAATGCCCTGCATTTACAGGCCAAAGAGTGAAATGCAGGCGTAGCTGCAGCTGCTGCTGAAGATGAAGCCATTTCTTCAGCTTCTTCATCCTCAGTTACAACTGACTTTTAATTTTTAAGCAGTACAGAAATAACACAGCAGTCCAAATTATCCCCCTTAATAACTTAGACAGACCACAAGAACAACAAAACAAGAGCAGGAAGGATTTCATAGGGGAGTATCTTTAGGGGAGGACAACAGTTGCAGTACCTTTGTGGAAAAAATAGCCCTTACGCGCTCCTGGCCTTACCAGACAAAATCCCACAGACAAAGTAGCATTACCTCTGGTTCAGTGTCATCAAAACTGATGCCTCGTCTTCAGCAGTGGGAACAAGCAACATCTACGTCA
The DNA here is from genome assembly GCA_013398815.1 of Ibidorhyncha struthersii. Classification (NCBI taxonomy): domain Eukaryota; kingdom Metazoa; phylum Chordata; class Aves; order Charadriiformes; family Charadriidae; genus Ibidorhyncha; species Ibidorhyncha struthersii. The sequence goes on along the minus strand of VZSZ01006188.1, from coordinate 283,271 downwards.
ACGCAAGCTCAGTTCCAGTTGGGAGGCAAGTGAAACAACAATGCAACCCAGGTGCAGTCAGACTATTAGCCCATTACATCTTCCCAGAACACTATTTGAGAGGCTGAAGACAGAGTGTTCTTTAGGAAGATCTGTTTGGGGATTTTACCATTTTTTATTTTTACAAGCATACTAAATTGTGTGATTGCGCCTGGCAGCTTACCTTCCACAACAGAAATGAAAACTATTGTGTATTTTATTGAGAAATAGAGAAAGTTATGGTATTTCAAACTCTTCTTATTTCTTTGCAAACAAAAAAAGGTACAAAAACCTTGGGGACGCTTCTTTTCTTTTTAATAGCTGAATGCGTAAGAAAGTTCCCTCTCTGCTAAGTCTGTCTCAGCTTTTCAGTCTCTTACAGACATTTAAATGTCTGACAAATAGATTATAGACTACTTGTTTTAAGAGTTGTTTTCTTTTTTTTAAATGAAGCTTGAATCTCTAGTATTTTGAAAGCTAAGCACAATATTTGTTCTGCACAGCTTACGGCATCCATTAAAACCTTCATTAAAGAAACAGTGCCAAACTACTGCAAAGGCTGATGTCAGTAAGAAGTAATGCTTAACACACTGCATTAACTTGACGATACAGTTGCCACCGTAGTCATTATGACCATTAGTGCCTATATTTTTCCTCAAATAAGTAGAACATTTTGCTATAAGCTAGATCAGTTTTGGTTAAAAGAGCCTATCGAACCTTTACACGTAGGTGAGAACTACAGGTACGCTTACCTCCCTAGTGGAAATTAATCTGGAAGTTATTACTGTCAAAAACAGAGTAAATCCTTGAATAATTTCTACCCTAATAAACATTACATAATATTTTGAATATATTAAAGTGCCATTTTTGTATAATACAATGCTTTTTATAAACTCCAAAATACAACAGTTACTTTCAGGTTTGTTAACATACAGTACAAAAGCAAATAAGCACTGCAAAACTAGTTTGTATAGTCTTCTTCATAATGACTATACAGAACTTCAATATTATATCTCATCATCCCTTCTTAATTAATGAACCTTTAGTAACAAGAGAGGTAATAAATGAAAATATAGATTGTACATTTATTGTATCACCACGTGCAAGTCACTAGAACCACTTCCTGTTCAACAGAAAATCCAGAATAAATACCAGCTTTTTCCTTCCACTTAAAAAATAATAGAATTTTCATACATTCAGAGCAAGTTGGGCAACTCCATTTTAACATGGTTACAAAGTTCAGCCCATCCAAGCTGCCCGACTTCTAGTGCAGTTATGACGAAAGATGTGCTTGAAATAATCTGGTGCTGCCCTGTACCTGATAGAATTGCATAGATTCCTGCTAGTTTAAGTGAAACATCATGTACATTTATTGCTTCCAGAATTTAACAATTAAAAAAAAACAACGGACCACCTAACTACAGAAATGAAAAAGTCTCATCGCTGGTAAGGCAGGTAATTTTCACAGAACTAGAAAAGTAAAAGATAAGATACATACCACATATAGCATGACGACATGAGTATCAGCACTTCACCTGTAGCTAATAGTTTAATTTTATTAAGTTTAATGGCTTATACAACATAACTCATTATATATATATAAAAAAAAATAATTAAGCCATTTAATGTTACTACAGGAACTTTCGTTTATGCACAGCCATGCTTGGGTTATGGGCTATAAGGCTGATACTTTATAGGTGCAATTTTATTTTGCAACTAAAATTGAGGGTATATCTTATAAAGAACAAATTTACAATTGTGGAAAAATATTGCCTGAATCAAGTAGAGAGGAAGCATTATTTAGTCCAAAATCTTGGGGGCTGGGGGAATAATCTAGAGTTCTGCTAGAGCTACCTGTTTGTGCAGGTGTCATTGTGTGGCAGCACAATGTCCTCCTGCATCGAGTCTACAGGCTCTGCCCTGGGCTGTAGCATTGGTCCTGCCATAAACCATTATCAATGCAGTCTAAAACATGCGTTTGTCACATTCACTAATCCCACCCTTCATACAACCCAATGTAAAGAGAAAGCAGGTTGGTCTTTTAAACTAAGGGAAGCTCTCCTTAAGTGATGTGAAACCATAAGTAGCGTTGTTATGGGGAAGAAATCTCTGATTAGTAGTATGGTAAAGCAAATAAAGCACTTTTTCCTTGGCTGGTGCCACTAAGCCAAAAATCAAGATCTTATTGATAAATAAGAGTTGAATTCCTCAGGAATTTTCTGTTTTCTAGGATTTCTATTAAGTTATAAGAGTTGAATTTTAATTTTGGGGAGAAAGAAGAAAACAACATACTGTGCTGTCGTCTTGTAAAAATGTATGAGTGTTTCGTAAACAGGGTTCGAAGTCACATAACCAGCTGGGTCTTTTCGTGTTGATTAATCAATCTTGATTTCAAAACTGGAAGAAAGAAAAGAGATAATTAGACTAGACAAACCCCAGAGAATTAAACAAATTAATAAAACAAACGAGGATTGATCTAAAGGATACCCCACAGGAGAAACAGATCCAAGAGCAAACATCCATTGTCACAAATAGTTACAAACATTTTGCAGTAAAATAACATGATTAAAAAGTTCTAACTCTGTGACCAAAGCTCTATATTAATAGCTCGCAACTATTCATCTCAGTCCCAACAGTCTCTCTCTCTTGCCCATTTAGCCACACCGTAGCCCTCTGGCCTCTCATATATGTAAATAAATGGCGGCTTTGATGCACACAGTCCTTTGGAGACTTTCAACTGGTTGTAATTCCCATCATCTTTAAAACTAGCTAGCACCCTGAAGAAGATAAGGCTAAACCTTCAGCACTTCAAGCTGTGTAGCTGCTCCAGAACAGCTACTCAAAGTCATTAATATTCAGTACTAACAGGGCAAATACAGAACGTTAACCGGGAGGGGGACGACGAAGGGCTGAAAGTGGGAAGGGGAAGTCTGAGGCCAAGAAACAGATAAGAAAGAGAAGGCAGACGGCAAAGAAAGTGGACAGTGTTCATCGTGTTGGCTTTGGTATCTGCTGCTCTGCCTCGATTCAGGGAGGGCTGGAGCAGAAAAGTGCAGAACAGTGTTTTGTTTGTGCTGCATGGGATCACATGGGAGAGCCACTGCTGAGGATGAAAGGCTGTCTGCAGGCTACTGGAGCTGGGGGGGGTCCCAGGGCAGAGCTGGCTGGGGTTTGCCTGAGTTTATCTGCGTGAGGGGGACGGACAGACAGAGAGGGAGGGTGGCAGAGGGGAGAGAGATTCCCCTGGTTTTCCTCGCGTGACATAAGAACCTGGAAGTGAATAATTCAGAGGTCTTAAGGTCAACATAATGATGTCATCATGAAAAAATGACATTCCGATTTGTTTTGTAATAGACACTCAAGAAGATGTACTGAAATCACAGGCAGCAGCAGTTCTGCAAGGAAGAGAGGTCCTGTGGAACGCAAGCGTTCCACGCGCAAACACATCAACACTACAACATAAAGACAGATGAAAAGAAATAAAACATTCACGGTTTTGTATTAAAAAGGAACCACTGTGCTTCAAGTATGATGCCAGTTTTGACCCAAGTCACAAAATATTACTCCGTTACTCTTGTGTCAAACAACAGCATATGGCACAGCCGGAGGCAATCTTCTTGGGAGAGAAAACATCCACTCCTGACTTAAAAGTTTCAGTTAATGATCAGTTCATCATACCCCTCAGAAAGTCGTGTTTGGATTCAGCTTGCAAAAACTGGATTGTTTAATGCCCTTTGAACACCATGTGAAAACATCTTTTATTATAAATGGGGGTTCCCCACATAGATACCAGTAAGACCACATCTGCTTCAGTTCGGATTAGCGAGCTTCCCCAGTGCTCCTGCCACGAAGTTGTAAAGATGCCAGGTCTCGCACGTCATTGACTTTAGTCAGTCTCCGCCTTAAGCCCAAATGAAAAGTTTAAACCATCCAAATACATTTAAGTTCCATATTGCTTGGATATGTAGGACTTGTTTTAGGGATAACAACATCCCTTAAATGTTCTGGCCATAATTTAGGTGAATTCAGTTTCCATAATTTTATCTGGGAATTTCAGGACACGGACACCACTCCTTTTTAAATTCTCTCTCATATTTATTTTGAAGATCAACGTGCCACAACTCAGCATTCCAGGACCACACAACATTTCTAGACTTTCTCTTCTGTAGAAATCAAAGTGGGGAGCAAAACAGATCTATTTAATGCAAAGACATGCACAACCTTATACTGCATCTAACGTGGGACAACTGACACAGTGAAGGAAGAACACACGGAACTTGCACGCTAAAAACCAAGAACCCACTTATAATCCGGTCTTAAATTCTACTCTTAAGATCTCACCTATCAAAGTAAAAATGACTCTTAAAACTTTTATTGCCAGAGCATACCACCAGGTGGCAAGATTGTGAAATAAAGATAGAAAAACCAGCGTTCCTGTAATGCCTCAGTCAGTGCTGTTTCCAGCACCCCTTGCTGGGACATGACAATTGTTTTGCAAGGACTTGTAAGTACCTAAATGTCCCTGCACGGATCTGTAAAATAAAGTATTTTAACATTTCCTTATCACTCTTCATGTAGTCAATTTACTCACAATTACAATAGTTAAAAGCAACACAGAATTTCCAGTAGATGAAACAAACAGAAGTTGTGACCACCAGCTGCACCTCTCTCTAATGAGTGTGGTCTTCCCACCATTTCCCTTCTGCTTCCTTTCTCTGATACCCATTTTACCCTTTTTGAAAGAGCCTACATGACTGCAGGGAACCACATACTTACACGGGAATACAACTCAAGCAAGATGGCTAATAAAATTATTTTGCAAAGGCAGAGAAAAAACTTTACACAAAGTATACTTACAATCAATTACGTAATTTTTTTCCCATGGTATTTTAATTTCTCATGTTATAGTCCAATTACCTATAAACCATGACACAGGACAGCTGCTTCTAAGATCTACCATACCGGGAGTAAATGTGTGCTGTAGGTATATGAGCTCAGTTTAATAGACTGAATTTTATACAGAATACGTTCTTTTACATTGTCATTTTAATTCAAACTTTAGGAAAAACGCAAGCCCTCAGTAACTACTCAGAAATTGTCACTGTAATACCTCACACCTAGATCGCAAAGGACACAATGTGAGCACACACAGCATTATGTATTTTATATACATTTAGACAGACACATATATAGGTAAATAAAAGGACATTAAATATTAGTACAGCTTTATCTTCCTGGCAACAAAACAGATAACCAAGTTGCACAGCTGACCAAGCTGATGAAAAACTCTAGTTGACCCTGAGATATGCGACAAAAACAATTGTTCTAGAAATAGTTTAGGGATTTTTTCCTTCCATTTGTAGTGTGGCACCTGCTTAACAACATACAGCTACACTTCACAACTCTTTAAAATATTGTCATTATCCCTTGAGCTAGAAGAAATTAGGTAGGTGTAAAATAATCAGAATGTCAAGCACATTAAATGTCAAGCATAAATAAGAACCAAAATTGGAATCTCTTAAAGATGCTAGTACTCCTACAGTTGGGCAAAAATTGTTAACTTCGATAACTACTACCATTTGTGACTTGTATTATTATACGAAACAAAATTCTTTGCCTTAATAGCATCTAATAGCTTGAAAGCTGACTTGGCATTAGAAAGTAAAACTAAATGTTATCCAAGTTATCAAGAAAACTTCCTGCCCCAAACCCGATTTTTATGTGCGACTCTCCAATTCAAACACTTTGGGGTATTGTTATAAAAAACAAAACCCCCACAAAACACACAAACAAACAAAAAAAAAAAAAACAAAACACACAAACAAACAAAAAAAACCCACAAAACACCACTTTGCAGTAGAAGGGAAGGATGAGTAATACATGAGCCTGTATTACATGGGAGGGCACCAAAAATATATAATGTAAAATAAACTGCCAAGTTAGAAAGTGGTTTTTTCACCCATTAAAACAAAATAGCTTGTTTGATCAATTTTTAATTCCAGAATTCAATCACCATCAAAATTAACATCCAGAAGTCTTTTCACAGTGAATATATACTAACTAAATATTTTAAAGTGAAGATACCTAAAATCTAAATTAGATTGGAAACTCTTTCAAGGAGGGATTTTCTTTCAACTACATTCATACCATACTAGCAAAGCACAGTCCCGACCACAGTTTAGGCTTCTGGACTTAACTACAATTGAAGCGTTGAAGAAATAGGTAAAAGAACACAATGCACATTCCTTCCGCATTACCTATTTAATTTTCTATTTGAACGACATGGCAAAAGTAGTACGTAGAAATGGCTCTACTTGGAAGGCTTCAACTGAGAAATTCCCTGAAAGGAGTCTGTGGCATTGGAGAGGCCTGGACCCCGTCACAGAAAGATTTACACGTCAAGAACGTGTCACAAAATATTGAGGTATTTAGATACTCACGTGGAAGAGATTCATACTCTTGGAGAAAGGCAGAATGGAAACTTTTCTAATCTCTGCTCATTCCAACCCTACATATCCCCTTTCCTTTCAACCACAGGGCGCTCTTCTGGGAAGAGCAATAACAGAATCAATTGATTGACAAATAGATGAAGAGAAATTGGACTGAGGTCACCACATCACTTTGCCTCAGCCATATGAAACGGTCAGCCAGTAGTAACAATGAAATTGATTTGATCTGAAGTAATCAAGCATCAAGGTTAAAATACTTCCATGTACTGTGTAACTGTCTCCTAGCTGCGTGCTCAGTAAGAGAAGAAAAAAAAACCATTCAGTAGAATTGAAACGAGTTTTCCTTTAAAGTTACAGAAAACATCTCACATGTCATACCTCCCCCAGAATGTATTTTCCCATGTTTCTACATTATAAGAAAAAACCCAAACTCACAAATCTATATAATTGTGCAATTAATTTATGGAATTAGGACAAGTATTTACTACCCAAGATTAACAAATAAAGGCTCTGTCGACTGTTCAGCACTCGCTAACGTGCCATTTCCTTTCATTCAATAGTGCTTCGATTACCATACCAACTGAAATCTATGCTTCCAAACTAACAAGAATGTACTAAGTATAAGGAAATTAATAACTGGAGTTAAGACAACATTAAAGGATTTGTTGGCTTTCTTCTTTGCCCAATGAAATAGTAAGAAAATATATACACCCAAAAATTATATACATAAAATGAGGCAATGCCATATACCTGAGCACTTATTCTTGAGATCTTCATAAAAATAACATATTTTCTCTTCCCAGAGAGTGCTGTGAACCAGTCCCAGACTCAGACAATTTAAGTATGTGTTCAAATTACAAAAAAAAAAAAAAAAAAAAAAAAGAAATCCTCTTCAATGTTCAAGAACACTCTCTAAAGCACTTACTCTATAAAAAGAAATCTTACTGAGAGAGTATATACACCTGATTTATTTCAGGAAACAAAATGAAAATTACAAGAGTGCCACCTATCCTTCATTATGAATAACAGAACTTCCCATGGACTGACCTTGCTGTTAAAAATCCCGTACAACAAAACCTGACAGTTAAGGACATATAAAACTCTCCATCTGGGCAGAAAATTGCTTAAAAAATAAACCAGCAGGATGAAAAAGAAAGAGGAGGATGATTTGGAAAAAAATTAAAATCTGCTAGGTACCAAGAGCATAAAATCCAAAAGATTAAAACCCTGCTAAATTAAAGATATTTTAAAGCTTGCAGCCACATTTTGGGCTTCAGTAACTATCTTATAAAAATAGGTTTGCATGTAACATGCAAGGAGCAAGCTTGGTCTAAAACAAGTTGCTGTACACAAGCAGCAACTGCCAATTAATAGGCGAAAGGAAAGATGCTTCCAGTGCAGACAGACTGGAAGGGTGCAGCAGCCGGGGGGGGTGGGTGGTGTGGTGTTAAACACACATGTGCGTGTGTTAATTTTCTTTTTTTATTTTCCTAAGATTATGGTGGATATCTGAGTAATACAAACTAGTAATCCTGGCACCTCTATCAGGAAAACAAGTAGAAATTACTAAAAGCTAGAAATAAACACATAGACAAACGCCTTTTATTAGGGAGGAAAGTCAGTTCCCCTTTTTCTGTAGGGGGAAGTCATGCTCCACAAACCTGGTGCCAGCACCGGCATGAGGGAGAGCCAGTTGGATCCATGTATCTGGAGATATTAAGATCCAATAGATACTCGTCGGCTTTCAAAAATGCCTTCCACGAAGAGAGTCATACGAAAATGAAGCCACAAAGAGATAATACAGAAGGGCTTTGCTTGTAGGAAAAATCTGGCAGGAACCAGAGTGGGAGCAAGTGCTCCCTTCTCCACCCACAGCAGGTCCCACAGAGCTCTTCAGGGAGCTGTGCTTCGACCTGGAGGCTCTGCATATTCCCACATCACCCAGGAAAGTGAGCGGGCAGCAACACGGCAAAGCCAGGTTATTCATGCTAAAATGATGGGGACTAACCATGAAGAAGCATGAAAAGACCTCTCAAGACTCTGTAAGTGGACATTAAAGCGTCAGGTGAATTTCAACCCAGGTACCCATGACACTGCACATATGAAAAACAATTATTTCCACACAGAAACAAGGGTTTGGGATGACTGTGGATAGTTGACCTTACCTGGGACAACATCCCTTACATTTTCATGTGGAGTATCTTGGGACACAACGACACAGAGCAGAAAATAGTCATGTATGTCCCCTTACACAGCAGTCACCATTGCCTGTTAGTTGGATGGAAATCTCTTGGTGGTGAAATACTATTTTTTAAAATCAAGTGGACAGCCAATGCTGACAGCTAAACAATCATCCACGCTAAATTTCCAAGAAGATGGAGGTGTGAGACCAAGCACCAGCGAGCATTGCTCACCAAGCAGATCCTCTACGGACAGATGATTTAAGGATAAACAAAATGCAGTGTTGTGCTGGAAGGTAACAGAGATCACTTCAAACCTGTCAGAACCCACAATTTTAACCCCCCAAAAAGTACTACCCTTCTAATGCGACTGTTTTACTGTAGGAAGAAGGTGGGAAGCAGCCCAAACAAGTATTGCAACCATTCCAAAGAACAGGATGGGAACTCAAAAAAAGATTAGGAGCTATCAAGTTCCTTAAGAGAAGCTCCACAGGGAAGAGTCCCTATGGATTGACTGATAGAAAATAGAGACCAATAATTTATCTATTGATGGAGTTTTGCTCTACTGGTTTATATAACATCAGCAAAGTCCCTAAGAGTAATACAGGGACTACATATTATCTCGTTCTTGTTCAACTCTGTTTGGAATCACATCCAAGACATTTAAAGTTGTACTCCAGTATGGTATTAAAAAAATCTGCTGTATATTCACTCAGCAGAGAAGTTTCAGAAGGCTGCTATTAATAAGTATGGAAACAAATAAAAAAATGGCAGAAAATCAGAAGTGTGACAAATATTTCCCATTAACATGTGCATATGGTTTCACTCAAAACAAATCTTCTTGCAAGAAACATGTTTATGTAATCCCATTAAGTTGTTACATTACCAAACTGACTGTAAGTTTATAATGGGACCAGTTTGATTTAGGCACTGTAAAAATTTAAGCTGGAAGAAATGAAATTTAAATATATATGGAAATAACAGAGGGAAAATCCTGGAAGAAAACTCCCTTAATATATTTAAGAGAGAAAAAAAAAAAAAAGTAAAGATGAAAACCCCAGAGCTTTGTTTCTGATCTCCTAATGAATGCCGGAAGCCCAAGTTGAGAGCAGGGAGGCTGGGATGCAGCCTCCACCTCACACAAAGGTGTGCACGACAGATTCATAATTGGCTGCATTGTACAAAGTTATTAAATCTTCTGTGATGAATAAGAGGGTCACTTGTTGGCCTTCACTTAATGTATCACACACATTTATAAGCGAGTACCTGGGCCTTTTTCCTAGTCCATCACGCACAGACATGGCCACAGGATAAAAACACCTCACCACACCAAAAATTCCAGTTGCTATTAGAGTTAAGAATCAGAACCTCACCAGCTTACAGGTGCATAAATTGTTAATCACTTCGCAGAACTGGTCGCTGGGTGCGATTGCTACTAGTCAGTACCTTCTTCTCAGAAATATGGGCACTAAACCAGCAAAATAAGTAACACCCCGTTCACACTTTTCTTAAATTCTTTATGCAAACTTGCAATTTGAGGTGATTTGAAGAAGCCCATTGTGCAGCAGGGGCCACGTGGCCAAAAGGCGTGGTTTGATCAGCTACAGTGGCATCAATATTACCAAAGCGCTATTTGAGTGGCCAGCTGCAACAGTATTTTTAAGCAATTTTTAATCCAACTTCATGCATGAATGAAATAAACTATTTGAACAGTGAATTCTGTTGCAAATAATTTTTTTCTTGGCATTTACTTGCTTTTGGAACCTGGATTAGCTGTCATTCTTGGTGTGACTGTAGTGGAACTCATATGTGATAATGCCATAAATGCTGCAGGAGTTTAATGCATTAATAGAAAACACATACACAAAGAAATGACCCAAACTATGTGAGGTTAACATCACTCACTGCCCCCCAAGGACAGAGAAAGGATATTAAATCGCACTTCTCATTCCCAAATAGAGGCCTGTAACATGTCTCCGAGCTCCTCATCTAGTGAAAGCTGGGAGCTGCTTCCCATGGAGAGACAAAACCATGAATCATAGAATGGTTTAGGTTGGAAGGGACCTTAAAGATCATCTAGTTCCAACCCCCCTGCCATAGGCAGGGACACCTCCCACTAGACCAGAATACCACCATACAAGACCAGTTGTCTCTTGCCTCTGAGAGCGGCAGCAGCTTATCGCTCCTGAATCCTCAGCTGCCCTTAAGTGTGGCACTTCAAAGATGCAGTCACTTGGGGGAACACATGTTAGAAGCTCACAGGAATTAAAAGGCACTTCCTTGCAGAGACAGGTATATGTGGGAACTATGCGCATATGCTGCTGTTTAGTGACCTGCCCTGTGTTGCTAACCCTGTCTTGTACCATTGGAATTCTGGAATTTATGGCAATCAAGGAAAGAGCAGGTAGGAAAATAAGACAACAGCTCAATAGACAAGTATGTTCTTGCAGCTGGGAATCAGAGAAAGCACAATGGCACACCTACGCTCTTCAGGTTAGAGTGACACTAGTCTTTTGTCAAGCGAGGATCCTGCATATTTAAAGAAAAGTAAGAGAGAAAACACTTGAGGAAAAGCAGATGCATGAACCCTCACAGCAAGCGTTCAATGGCGGAAGAGAGAAAAGTACTTTCAGCACTGTCTTCTACCACAGGTAAATATGGTTGCAAGAATATATTTCCTTATTTTCAAAGATCAAAAGCAAAAAAATGGAACTAACATAACAACTTGTCACACTGGGAAACAAATGGGGAAAGTTAGTCAGCAGCTATACATATATAATTATTTCAAAAAAATGCCACAACCCATCAAAACATGTAACGCTATGTTGGGGAGGGGCAGCGCCTTCCTGCAGCACCATTACTACTGCAGCCTTCCACGATAAGGGTGCACTGCTAATTGCAGTCCTATAATAGCAAGAAAAAAATATTCTTTTTAGTATTAATACTTATTTATAACATTAAACGTCCACTGTTTGCTTTCTGATTTGAAAGTAACAAATGCAATGCTTTCTGCGTCTTATCTACTCCCCAATTAATAGCACCAGAGCAGCTAAAGAAAAGTGCTGCACTCTCCCTATATATATCAGAACAAGCAGGCACCGAGTTCTAAACTGCTGGTCTTCCTCCAATTTCAGTCAAGTGAATTGAAAAGGACACTTGCAGGAGGGAGTCCCACTTGATTTGTTCTGTGGATTGCAGGAAGCGTTTGCGACAGCTTCACTGGAGAAGCACGGTGCTCCCAGCACTGCCGCAGCCCAGGGAACATGCTCCCAAGGAGCCAACTCAGCCGCTCCCTCGTTCTCCCGACGTGAGTCAATAGAGCAATCCCAGCCACGGTGCCTTCTACAGCCTTTTTGTTCATGTGAACATTTAAAGCCGCACATTCTGGACACCACAACAGAAGTAGTCTATGAATAAATACGATCCGTAAGTATTTTAAAAGGTACTCTGCAAAGCTTTATTCTGACCAAGACAGCTTTCTTAGTCTCTTGCTTCTTCACAGCTGTTACCATCCGCTCTGCAATAGGCAACTTTGCAATCCTTTCCCCCCCCCTCAGACTACTACCCAAAGACACCAATAAAACAAAAACCACTCAGGAAGCTGCTGCAAATTGCTAAATAATGGCCTTACACAAAGCTCATCAGCTTGACTTGGATATTGTAATCACCAATAATAATTTACATGTTTCATGCAAAATGCCATCCTATTCCCCACTCAGAATTATCGGTCTTCCAAACAGCCTTCCTAAGCCAAAACAAATCAGTCAGAAATAATGGGTTCATTTCTTTCCAATTAATTCAACCTGGCTCACAGGAAAACGGCACATTTTATTTGCCTGTTCCGGACTGTTCCAGATTTCTAGCACTTGAAAGAGTTTCTATACAAGTAATAATACCTGCCCAAATGTCTCTTCCTTTAAAATTAGCACCTAAAATTAAACAAGTGGCTTCCATATCCTGCAGGATTTTCTTATCTGCTTAAGTCCTCAAAGGTTTGCTATAAATGGAGCAAAGAAATCTAATACTGGAACAAATGAAAAAATAACCCTCTTGACCTTGTTCCAGGAGGAAAAGATTAAAAACAGAAACATCCAAACACTGCCCATAAACCAAAAAGTTTTGTTTGGTGACCACTGTAGCTTATAGCTCACATACCCCAAACGCAGCCACTCGGTGCAGAATTAGGCCAAGCATATCTCACAGCCTTTGCTCTTTTTCCAACGACAGTGTGAAAGACCCTCATGTTAGCAAGCACCCCACAGAGCCCAAAAAAACATAACCCAGCCCCACCCAGCCCCTGGCCCCCCCACATTCAGGCATTAAAAGCATCAGTACGGGATTTCTCAATTCCCTAACGCAAGACGCAGACAAGTGCTGTGCACAGCAGCAGCCGTATTTGCAGAGAGCAGACATGAAGATACCCAAACCTATCAGATGAAGTTTATTTCAAGCTGGCACATGAAATATCCACTTGCTATAGCAACACCAGTCACAAACAGTTTGCAATTTCCCTCTCCCCCTTTTGTTTCCAGCTTCCTGGGAAATTGCAGCTACTTGGCCAGCTTTCTGGGCACCGTGATTACTGTGTTTATCATTTCGGTATAGCTGAAGTACAGGCTGAAGATGATGCACCAGCTCAAGATGGTACAAACGGTGAGTACCTGCTTTCGTTAAGGTTTACATGGCTATGGCACAGCAGGTGTAGAGCAAGTCTCTCACAAGCAATTTCAAAAGCAGTTCAAGGTCTCACTCCTAATTCTTTAAGCAACCCCATTTCTTTACAGAGTAAGTTTTGACTGTGAGTTGTCAGACCTACATTTCCCTGGAAAGGATATATACCCGGGGCAGGGGAGGGAAGGCAGAAATCACAGGAAGGTCATGAATAAAGGCTTCTCTGGTGAAGCTACCCCAGAGACAAAGCAGCCACTTGGATAACAGACAACTGCACTGAAGCCCTCTTTGGGAAACTCCCTTCCTGAGCAAGAACGTCTCAATGACAAAAGTGGCCCTGGAAACCAAAATTCTCTCTTCACTGCAACGTCCTCCCATCATCTTTCATTGCCCCTAATTCCATACCGGTATGAAAGTTTTGACCCAGAAGAGATTGATTTCACATAAGAGTGAAAGGTAGCAACGGAAAGAGCTCTTCGTAAATGATAGATAGGCCTCTGGAAATAACAGACAGCTATGGCTGCAGTCCGAGGCACTGTAGGTATTGCGTGAATACCACCAAAGTGGAGAGAACTCAAAAAAGAGGACAAATATCTAAAAGGAACATAAGACAATCACTTGCTACTCCCCAGTTTTCAACAAAACAAGAATTTCTGAAGTACGTATTATGTATTAGTCAAGTCTAACTTAAAGATTTCACAAATGGTTCAAGAAAATAGGTCTAGTAAGAACACTTTGCGCTTCAGTCCACTAAAGCAGTTAAACTTTACGTCCCTGCTGTCCACAAGCAACCAAGGACAAAGTTTTGTTGGCAGAGCTATGTGGCAAAGCTTACAGACTTCCCTGCTTCTATCCTGCTCAGCCAAATGCATTGCTAATAGCCTCATACTGTCAATTCGCACCATCTATAACCACCAGTCAGCCCCTGTCCTACCCTAATGCTCACTAGAATAACATCTTGAAACATTCATATCATTATTCAGAAGAGTGTCTTAAAATCATTGTTAAACTAATTTAATGCAAGATTTTTTTTAATATGCTCCTAATTTTTCACCTTCAAGGTCCCAGAGCATGATTTTAAACAACCCTACAAATATAAGTGTAGCTTAGTTAAAAACAGAACAAAATTGACGTTCCCATCTAATTGCACGATGACAGGAATAACCTTTATGGAAAAAAAAGCAATGCTTAGTTTGCTTATCAGAAAATTCAGAAATTCACCAAACATCCGAAAATGCAAAAATGTGTTGGAAATGGTATGAAGAAAACCTGATCTTAATTGAAAAATTATGGCTTGTCTGAATTTTGTTTTCTTTGCATCCTTTAAAAGAAAATTTAGACAGCTCTGCACTCATATTGAATCTAAATATAATTGCAATACATCATGCTAGATCATTCTCATAGGAGAGATGACATATCAGTAGCAACCAGACCCCGATGTGGATTAGGATAATGGGGAAGACAGAAGGGAGAACATAGAGCTCTCTCCTGCATAGCATTTTTCATGCACACTGTACATCAACACAATCAAACACCACAGTCACCTTGTTGAATAATGAATAACAAAATGAAAAGAAAATTAAGGAGCAGCAAGCAAGGGAGAAAAGATTCAAGCTGACATTTCCAATGAGAGGAAGTCACCGAGAGGTTCACAGGGACTGTTCCAGATGGCAGGAGCTATTTTGGCCAGACCTGGCTAGGATGGGAGCTGCAGTTAGGTAAGCAGAAGGGGACAGGAAGAAGGAAAGGAACAAAGGAAAAAAAACAATTGCAAAATCAGGATTTTTAGCCTGCAGGCCCCTTAATTCAGAACCTCCTAAGTCAGAGATAGTTACAAAATAAAATAGTAACTCACCATGATCATTTAGGAAAAGGAAACCAATTACCACTCAATACTATGGACATAGAAATTCCTTTTGACCACTGTACAGATTAATTCCCTCTCTCCCATACCTGGCTTTCTATAAACATAATTAAATTGACTATTTTTTTAATGAGTAAATCTTACATGGGCTTTAGGCAACATAAAGCATCCTGCCATCTAATTCTGTACTTTCCCCCATCAACCTCCCTTACAGTACTGGAAAGAAAGGAAAAGCCCTTCTATATATATTATTTATTTGTTTGTTTGCCTTAAGGTTCAATGCATATTCTAGCTGTCAAAAGTGATTTCCCTGCTCACTGAGCAAATACTCTCAACAATTATTTTCTTTTTCATTTACTACTATTAGACAATGATTATACAGACACACGACAACAGAAATGGAGGCAGGTCAGAGTGCATCAAAGATTTATCTCTGGGTAGGAAGTCTAGTTTCATTAAATATAAAAATGAAGTTATGTAAGTGGAACACAGGGTTGCTGTGAGTTGGCTTTGGGACACAGGTGACAAAGGAACAACTAAATTATGAAAAACATAATAAAGAACGATAAGAACCTCACATGACCCCAAGCCTGTATGTCAGGTGAATATAACACTCAGAAGAGGACTGTTTTAAACAGTGTATCAAAATATATCTTAAAGACCTGAAATTGGATTATTTCTCATGCCCCGATACATGCTAAAACCAAATAATTTGTACCGTATTGCACTGGGCTTAATATGAGAAATAAAATGCAAAGTAAGACAACATAAGACAAGTGCAGAATTGATCTGAAGTAGGTTTTGTATATAGAGCCATCATCCAAAAGGAATGTGTGAACAATATGCAGCTACAAAAAGAAACCCACGGCCAAGCTGACAATCAGGAACAGGTATGCGTTTCCAGAGTATTCAATGCCATTTTAGCATGACTCAAGGACTTTCCCACGGCTTGTATTTGAAGGTCTGAATCTAAATGATCCCTGGGGTCTCACGAACAGCCCACTCTTCCCTCGCTTGCTGTAATCAAAACATGTAACGGCATGGACACCCATTAAAGAAAGGGTAAAGCCTTGAGTAGCTCCTGTCAAAACAGCTGATGTACTGCTAAGAAGATCTTCTGGTTAGTAGCCTGATCGTGGTCTCAACATCTATAGAACTGAAAGACCCAGTTCATCAGAGTTTTAAATTATCTCATCAGATAACAAGGAAAGGATCGCTTGCCACGTTGCAGGGTCTCCACTGCACAAACCCCCTAAACCCTGATAATTTTACAAATGCTTAAGTGTACGTGGAAGTTAATCACGAGGGGTACTTAAAAAAAAAAGTCTAAAGCTTCTTTGAAATTACCACAATATCTTAGCAGTTTCTGTAAGTGAACTGCTAAACAGAATTAAAATTCAAGCAAGATCAGATTCTAAAAAGGAGTATATTCACTAAAAAGACTGAATGCAAAACTCAGAAATCAGGCAACCCTTTACAAGTTCGTTAAGCACTATGACAAAAAAAACAAACTGGAATATGGAAAACAAGGTATCAGGACTTTAAGAAAGTGAAGATGGAACAATATGAAAGAAACATCAGCTTGTCAAGCGACAGATATATTGCACATTTGAATACAGTAGCTAACTTAAAAAAATCCATTACACCGTGCAATTTGGAAAATGTATGGGATGTCAAAAGATACCAACATGCAGAAAATTGGAGGTTTGTTTAATAGATATAAGAGAGATGCAGGCAATACCATTCTGTCACTAGTAAAATAATGGTGTGAACCAAGAAAATGGAAAGCACGCATCAACTACGTAAGAATGGTTTGAACCATGGACAATACATAGTTATTGCCAGTGCATTAGGAATATGAATATAAAACCATAGTTTTCTATTTCTTTGAGTAAATAAAAAATTAGTCCATAAATAAAAGCCTAAGCTTTTTTTTATTAAGGCATGTAATGGTGTTAAACAGTTTTAAATACAAAATCAGTTTTTTTAAAAGAATTATTAAGTATCTGTGTTAAAGTAATGAAAAATAACAAGGCTTCACATTTTTTTCATTATTATTGAAAAGCATAAGTGGACATTACAAAAGTAGGAAAAGTATTTCCCCCGATAGACAAAAGTAGGGTTAGTATTAAAAAAAAAAAAAAATACTCAAAATTTGTACCAAAACCAAGCTCTTGCAATTAAAGGCCAGCATGTATTCTAGAGACCATGTACAAGATAATAGGAAATCTGGAATAAGAAAAGATATACAACATGATAAGACAAGATCGAAGCTTTCAATGCAAAAATAAGTACAATTCTGATTTCAAATATTGTCAAGATTATCATATAATAGTTTGGGAAGATATAGACCTTTCATAGCTCTTGCTCCTTAGGATACAAAGTACTCCATACTACTACAACAGCAACAATAGTTCAAATAAATTAAATAAAAATAAGTTAATAGTTCAGCCAGAGAAGAATGCCAGTAATGACAAGCAATTAAGAAGAAACTATTCCTAAGGAAATATAAAATATGAATGTAGAATAGTTATACAACTAAGAGCAGAAAGAAATCAAGAAAAAACCTCTGTGACTAGCTGAGCTAATGAAGCCTTGCTTGCTTCTCTGCTGTCTAATCATATGCAAGATTAAAATGAAGCTTTCTTCACAAATTAGTGACATTTCATAAGATCTTATTCCCAAGCAGCTTTTTGGTATTCCAGAGGAATCATCAGCCTTCTTCTTAGGGCTTTTTTTCCCCTCAACCCGGTCATCTGTTTTCACTGCTGGCAGGAACTCCACGTCTTTCTGTCCCTACCTGCCTGCCAAATAGACTAAAACTGCCCAAGGATTCAGGAATTATTGAAGTGTGGGGAGAGAAAGGATGCACACGAAGACACACCACCAGATTTGATCTGAATGTTTCTGAGGGCAACAACTGCCAAATCCTTGCAGCTCCTTCTCAGTCATTTCATCTTCTCCCTCTGTGTTTTGCCCTCCCCCACCCCCACTCCTAAGCACAGACTAAGTCAGGAAAGGAATCTAGGTTTCGGGAATGAATCACCTCTCAACATTGCTCTTTATGAGGTTCTTTTCTCTTTGGAAACTCGGCAAGAAATCATACATATGCAACAGAAATCTCAGCAAACTAAATTTATTATAAGCCCAGAAAAGGGAATGGAAATAATTTATTCTTTCTAGCCAAGTTAAAAACAAGCCATTTTCTGATTATTAACAATGAGGGCAAGGAAGGGAAATGGTCCCAATGAACTTGTCAAGCCTTCACAGCACCTCATCGTGAGGAAAGCTACCCTACTTTCCAAAGCAGTTTTCTTCAGACTCATCACTTTCTGCTAACAGATGGGAAGCTGAAGATAGAAAGAAGGATAGTTTACGCCTAGCATCAAGGGGAGGGGGGAAGAAAATACATCTCAGCAGTGAGATCCCACAAATCTCTGCAAGAGATAACCAGCAACTGTCCTTCTCCGGGGGGGGGGAATCAAAGACTTTTCCTGGTGCTGCCCATGTTCTAAATGCCTGAGCTGAGCTCTTCTGTCCTATGCTCTTCTGCTGTAATTGGTTCTACTCGCTCATTTTCCTAATTGCCTATGAGGTCTAACATAAAAGTAGTAGTAAGAAGTAACTTCTTCGGGAGTCTGTCAAAGAGTTCCATCACCAAAAAGGCTTCCTTGTACTCTAAAAATTGAAAAATATGTTTTTTCTGTAAGACCCAAAACATTTAGATTAATCCTTAATCCTAAATTCCTATCTGGATTAGTTGCTTCACTAAGTGGTCAGGATTTCACTAACTCAGAGAGGCACTGATGGCAAAATAGTATATAATTATGCAGCAGCAAAGCAAATGTAGCGCCGTTGTACATACTAAAGTAGACTCTCTGATGCAAATGACAGTTTATATTCTGCCATTGAGAGCCATCGTTTTCTTGAAGTTGTGATAATACAGTAAAAATATCACTCGCCTTCAGTCACGTGACTTTTTTTCTTTTCTTTCCACCACAAAACAAGTCATGAGTGCTATTGGCATAGAAGAATAATTATCAGCAGTGGTACCAAAACCAAAACAAAACCCAACAACGTCCCTCCCCAACAAACCAAGTTAAACCAAGCATCTTTAAACTGCAATACTTTAGGAAAAAAAGGAACAAAAAAAACAGCAACAAATTCAACAAGCTTACCTAGAGCTGGAAAGGACAATATGCTAAAAATTTTTTAGCATAATTTCTCATCATTTTCTAGATGACAAAGCACACTACATTTTTATTGGCATGTGTTTGTGTATGCGTGTGTGCCCTTTTTTATATGGTTACATAGAAATGTATAAAGGTTTTGGAAATACCATCACTAAAACACTGTCACACATTCACACCATCTTCTCTACAACCAACTTGATACTCAGACTGAAATGGAAACCAAGAAATTTGGGAGTGATTCTTTGGTTTTACTGTCAGTGATTTATTGAATAAATTAGGCAAGCAGAAGGGGCTGGTTTGCTCCCTCAGCACTAACATTCACGCAGTGGTTAACACTGCCAGTCCTGCCCAAACTGTTCACACCTCAGGTAAGACAGGATGCTATTTGCACAATACTTTATAGATTCTCCAAATGGAGCAGGTTCCACTGATCCTATAGCAGATATGTGGCATCTACAAATGAAATAATTCACTTTTTGTTTGTTTGCTTAGTAAAAAACACCTCGAGGTTAGCGGATGCACGTTCTTCGATCTTCATGTGATTATCACCTCCCAGTCACAACCAGACTGGAAAGACTGCAAATAAAGAGCAAGATCATAGGCATGTTTTAATATAAACATTAAACTCTGCTTCTTCAGCAAGAATCTGACATTAATGATGTTTGAGATCTGATGATAATGTTACAGATATCCAGACTTCCAACTCATGCAAATGAGACCACACCGGAGTTCTGTCACATGAGATGGAACAGGATAGAGTCATTTATTTCCCTTTAGTTCAAATTTCAAGAACCAGCTGAGAAAATCCCGAGATTAAAAAAATAATTGTGTGCATATTCCTTGAAGTAAAAAGCTTCCATTTCTCTTCTCTCTAAAAGAAAAGAGGTCATCATGAACAGAGTAGGATGGGAATCAGGGTGAGAACGTTTCTAAGGAGGTTTGCCTTTCAGAGGGTAGGCATAGAATTGCAAGACTGATTCTTAAACAGAAGTGTGAACATAATCAAGCTCTTTAGGCTAAGAATTCTCAGGACATATACACACACATATAAATAAAAAACTGAAATAATCAAAGATAAAGGTTTAAAGAAAGTATTAATGCTTCTACCTATTATTTCTGGGCAAACACTAGGTGCTTAACAGGAAACTGAATGCAAATATACACACTCAACATATACCCAGAGTTACACAGAACAAACCCCAGAAGTACACCATAATTGTTTGTATATTATAGAAGTCAGAATACTGCCAAACAATTAAGTGCATTTTCTTCCTTTCAGGAAGCTAACTTCAACCTCTGTAATCCTGAGCAATCTACATGGATCTGGATGAAATATGGAAAATAGAACATGAGCTGCCTCCTTAAGTGTCAAGTGATCATAGGGGGATATTTGACTTTTCGTTGCCCCGTAACATGAACATAAAAGAAACTGCACTTCACCAAGACCCCTGCACTATTTTCTCTTGGAATCACTGCATTAGACCATGAATTTGAGACAGGCACTGACTGAACAAATAAAAAAAAAAAAAGAAAAAAGGTTCATCTACAAAAAGTGTAATGGATTAAATCTTGGAATAGAGATATAAAATTAAGCAAAGACTAGTCTATAATGTGGTTTTGTGACCATCTGTTTTGCTGAGAGTTAAATTTGGTACCATCCTTATTAACTGATCTGTGGTATCACCATAAAGAAAATTTAACCCAATTTATCTCATTTCCCTAATTTTTTTAATACCCTTATAAATGTCTTGATGTATAAAGTATGTAGTTATTTAGAAATTTGTCCTCCATCTTTCTGAAATTAATTTTCCTCAAACGCTCATTTCCTGGCTGAAGTCTAAAAGGAGGTAATATAAAGAGAACTTCCAAGGTGAACCTTGACTGGGAAATAGATTAGGGAAGCCTTTAGTTCAAGAGGATCCTCATTCAGACACTACTACATGTGGCAGAGTGATGAAAACAGCAAAACATTCTGGACTGATCTTAAACAAACTGATAAAAGACGAGACTCAAAATAAGCACTCCTCATAGCGGAGACTGTCCTCCCAACACAGATTTCCCATAACTCTTTCAGAAGTCTCAGATTTCTATTTGCAACTATCACACAAGTTGATTACAATGATTTTGTGAGTGGCTGGAATATTCCCAGAAATGTTTCGAAATACAGTCAAGTTCACTTGGCACACAATGAGCTGATTACGAAAGAGATTATTAATGAAGAACCGAGCGTAGTCCTTTGCTGTATTATCAGGAGAAACTTCTGCAGACACAAAACCTACTTCACCTCCCTGTTTCCGCAACCTTCTGCGCCCAGGTCAGACCAACAGGACAGTAGGGCTTGGCAAGCGTCGGTAAAGAGCCCAGCCATCAATGCTACCCTCCATTCAGTTGGAAGGAAGGCTAAACAGTGCTGACCCTCACTACGAAAGCTAAGCAGCTTCGCAGCAAAGACTTACGACTTTCCTTTTTACTTAATGGGAATTTTGAAGTAAATTCATTCATTGCTGGCCATTAAAAACAAGTCCTAAAACTGAAGCCATTCCATGCTCAATTGTTAAACAGAGGAATGGTAACATACACGCATTTTTCCTCTTTCAAAAATACCTCCAATTCCTGGTAACTTGGAGCTGTTTGGGCTGTAGTACCATGATAGCTACCAACGGTCAAATTCTAGCAGCAACACGATTAAGTTTACATAATTATGTCATATCAAGAAATGGGAAAAGCCAGAAGTATTTTCATTTGATCCAAAAAGGACGTGTGATACAGAGTTTGTTTCATTTGTGATTAAGTGACAAGAGAATACCATTAAGAACTCAAGGCGGAAGTTGGAAGTTAACCGCAGTTATCAGCACACTATACACCAACTTAAGATGACTTCACATAAAGCTTGAGGAAATTTTATCAAAAGATATGAAAGGAAAATTTAAATAAAGAAAACTAGTCTGCTTTCCCCTATGTTACAGTGGTTATTTTAAATGTTATCAAAATAGAGGTAATTAGGTTGGCATTAAATTACAGTACATAAAAGCTGCTGAAATTTTCATTTGCCTAGATGCTTAACCATCATTTTCTCAGCAGTTAATCTTCACACTTTGAAAGTGAATATAGAAAGTCTGCTTAATTTGCTATTATGTAACGTACCAAATGCAACAGAAAGTAATATGGAATAAAACATATCTAGAAATTTTCAATTTTACTTGCTATTTCATACATAACACAAATTTAATTTGACAAGAAAAAAAGTAACAAGAATAGAAGCCATCAATTTAGAATTGTATTCTATGCTCCTAAACCTTGAAGATGTGAAAGTAAGTTAAAGTTTCCATGGAAAACGTTCTATGAACAAAAAAGCAGGAAAAAATAAATCCTGTGCAACAGATTTTTCAGCTACTAGGAGATGAAAAAATATTGCTGTGAAGTGACTAAAATCGGAATGAAATCTTGTAGTAGTCTGGAATATAGTAAATTTCACTACAATATCAAAATGCAGTCAGGTACATGAAACACATGACAAAAAGGATATCCACAATTGCATTAGAAAGCCATTTCAATTTATATTCACAGTAATAAAGCTTCTTTTTTATGTACTTTATACAGAAGATATACAGAACTGCTTCTCTCTTATGCAGCTTGGCACAAGCCATTCCTGAGAGTGGGGAAAAAAGAGTAAAAGAGGATATTGGGAAAACTTTCTTCTCTTAAATAAATGAGAATAATCAATACTGTGGTATAACAACAACACTTTTTCCATTCTTGACCTTTCATGTCCAGTTATGGTGATTATAGTACAAACCATAAAAATATTATCAGATTTGGCTGCTTTTCCTAGACTTTGAAATGTTTCTTTTCCTGACAGGAAGGTGGGTAAGTATTTCACCTGGCAATGACATACAAGAAGACATCAGCAGCTTTCACAACTCAAAACCACAGAATGGGTTGGGTTGGAAGGGATCTTTAAAGACCATCTGGTTCCGCTCCCCTGCCCTGGGCAGGGACACCTCCCCCCAGCCCAGGTTGCTCCAAGCCCTGTCCAACCTGGCCTTGAACACCTCCAGGGATGGGGCAGCCACAGCTTCTCGGGGCAACCTGCGCCAGGGGCTCACCACCCTCAGAGGGAAAAATTTCTTCCTAATATCTATTCTGAATCTACCCTCTTCAGGTTTGAAAAATTCCTTTGTATTGGTTGCAGCACATAAATGGAGGAGATAATTTCCAGTGTCGACATAGCCAGAGTATAAGTCATGGTTTCTTTAAAATGGAGAGCAGGTTTTCCATTAAGCAGTATCTTGTTAGACTAATGTGCTTACACCGAAGGTTATACATTTATGTTCATATATTACATACTCTATCAGTTATTCTTAGGACCAAAGCTATTCTGTAAAACAATATAAAGGGAATAAAAATTTAATTCCAAATAATTTCTTTCATCACTATTTTGCGTTTGCACTGTTGTGATGGTCAAGTCAAAGCATGAAAATCAGCATATTATACTTGAGGCACAGAAATCATACTATTTTAGTGAAAGTATCACTAAGTAGCAGTTACACAATTTTTTCCCCACTCAAATATTCTAAATTCAAGTCACCTTGTACTTAACAGTAAATTACATCACAAAGCAGGTGGGGATGAGTATATATACATATATGAGTTGGGTCCTGCATAAAGTAGGTAAGGCAAATTCAGGGAGGCATACAAGCAAAAGAAAACCTTGAGTTAAGACCCAGGTACGTGTTAATCTACCATTGTTTCATACACTCTCCTTCTAGATGAGATAGGTTATGCTGTCTTAAAAAGAAAGTGGACTCAGGTCCACACTTTCAAAGCAGTTATACACCGAACAGTATGTAACAGTTGGGAATTTAATGATCTTAATTTTAGAAACATCATATGGACAGGATCCAAGACAACAAAGGTACTGTAACCTGCTATGAGAATGCAAAGGGGAAATGACAAAAAAAATCTCAGCTTCATTTTAAGAAAACGTGAAGTTCCTTACTCTGCAAAATAATAAAAGCTGCAAACTGTTTTCTTATTGTTTTTCTTTCTTCTTCTCTTTCTTGGCTTTGGATAGTCAAGAATCATAACAAAAAAAAAGTCAAAAAGAAAAAATGAAACAAAAAGAAAACCATACTCATTATTTTTAAAATGTCATTTGAAATCCAGTTTAACAGTATTTGCAATATGCATTTTCCATATCAGAGCTACCAGCACTTGGATCTTAATACTACTGCTGGTACATGCAGGCACTTGCACAGAATATTTTCAAAAGAACACATACTTGATTTTGTCTGTTGCCTAAGCAGTGAGAACAGGAGATAGCAGTGACAATTCCATTAGAAAAAACAAACTCCTTCCTGTGAAAACCTACTCTTGTTCTCTAAATAACCTGAAGACTTCAAAACACAAGTAGAAACGTCCATTAAATACTGTTGCTCCCATCAAAGCCCGCTATATACAAGCTCATTTGGCAACCCCCATTCAGGGAGATGGAAACACAATTCAAGATGGAAGTGACAAAACATTTTCTTACGCTCATGAGAGCAGTGGACAATCCATTTGGGCCAGCTTACTTCCATTTGTGACTGGCAAGGATCTTTCCTGCCTATAATTACTGTTGGCAGCAGAAAGCTATCTCCTTCCATCCACCGCCTTTTGCATAACCAATTCATTCTTTTCAAAACATTCAGGTCATAAAACTAAATTCCAAGTATCCCACGTACTACTTTATGTTCATTGTTCATATGCATGGATGTTGTTCCAGAACAAAATACTGACTTTTTGTAAAGTATCTATGATTGACTCATAAGGCACTTTTAAAAAGCAGCTTTATGGGAACTACTTTGTCCTTAGACTGTCTTTTCTGTCAAGTATTTATGCCAAAACAATGCTGCTATCATGTTAGTATAAAAGGAAGGAATTTGATGTGGGACATTAACACAGTCACTGTTATAACTATGTTTTAAAAATATCAGCAGAACCCTTTCCTGTGTGTATGTTTATAAAACCATTTTTTGGTCAGGTATTTCCTTGAACTACTAGATACATAAAACATCAAGACATCATCGACACCATAAACATTGTTACAGATTTAGAAATAGAGCTTAATCAGTGGACCATTTAACTCTGCATCCCAACTTGAACAGCAGCAGTACTTTGCTGAAAAAATGCTGCAAATACAAGAAGTCTGAGAAGTCTGCGATCTGGTCAAACCCATCAACACGGAAGGGTTCCTTGAATTGATTTCTAGCTCTTCCTATAGAATATAAGCAAGTCAAATCGTAATTTCAGTAAGCTTCCACATACAAATGGAGTACATGTAGATTTTTTAAAAAATTGGAAAGCAGCAATTTACTTTGGAGTAATGTAATTGTATTTAATTGCTTCTAATTAAAATAATTCTACGAATGTAAAACAAAAGTGTCTATTAATTCTCCGCATAAACTAAATTTAGCTATCAACTGAGTAGCTTATTCACAGTATTTACTATAATTATTGCAATACTTTTGTAACTTTCATGATTTAAAAGTTTGGGGACTTGATAGCAAATAATAGTTTCTGATGCATAACGCAAAATAATCTTTCAAACTCCCAGTGCCTTTGTACTTTGAATGTGACTCACTAAATTTACATTTTGTGAAAGTACATGTAGGAGTAAAAGCACTTATGTATTATCAAGAAATATGACATTATAATCCCATGAAGTTACTACTTATAGGAAAAAATAAAACTGTTCCCATTCTCTGCCATACCTCAGTGTAAAGTGAACACCTTCCATTAACTTTATCTTCTATCAACTTTATAAAGAAAAAGGACACTTAATATTTTTGCATATATTTTTAACTTCACTCTTAAACACAAAGTTTTAAAATCAGCCATGAAACAGAAAAATTGGAAATATTTTTCAATAAGTTACCTCATCTGAAAATAATTTTTGTATTTAAAACTATTCATTGATTTATGTCAAAGCTGACAAAAAGATGTGGCCAAAGTCAGGGTGGAAAATTAAACAAAAAAAGGAGCACATTCTGCAAACATCTGTATTTTATAAATAGATCTACGTAAGGCCAAAAGAGGTAATTTCTTTAATTTCTTCTCTTTATTTATCTTCCTTATTCTCTCTCCACTTTTTTACTACCTCATTTCTCGTGTGGTTCTTCAAACACCAACAGACCAACAAAACAAATGTAATATAGATTCAGTATGCCATTTTTAGGTGAAACTTCCTAACTGAAAATTAAAGTCATTACTAAATTCTACTTCTAAGATATTTTTCTTCATGCAAATAAGCCATTTTATTCTCCAAATTCTTTAATACTCAAAAGTTGCAGTCTATCACAAGAGAGAGTTATGCTTGATTTACTTCACAAGGAGATTGCATTAACATATGGTTCAGCCACCCTATGTAGTTCACCCCACTAACACTTGAGCACATACCTCTAACAATAAACAAACACAGAATTGGGGGGGAAAAAATGCAGAGACATCAACTGCAGGTGGGTGTAAACTTAACTGTGAATCCCTCAACCACCAGCGTTCACAGCTGAACTGTGTAGGAGTGGTCACAAGAGTAAAGAGGTGACTTTCAGCTTTAACATGGGGTTTTATTTTTTTTTTTTCCCTCACCTGCTTATGAAGAGAGACTAGAGCTGAGCCCTGGACAAGCAGTCGAAATCAGGAAAGCAATTTTAATAAAAAGAATAGGGTTGTAAAAGTGAAAAATGGCCTTAAAAAAAACAAACCACACAAAAGGTGACATAGAGCCACAGGCTAAAAGCTTGGAAGGTTTTTGAAAAGCTCCTATGGAGGAGCTCCTTCTGGAAATCAGGAGACAGACCAGGAAACAACCCGACACACAGCTCCTTTCCCTGTTTGAAGGCACTTGCTTCTCAGACTCGACAAAGCCATAGTGTGGAAACTAAGATACTTTTTTTATTTTTAAAAACTTTGTGTGGGGGAAGGAAGTACATTTCTGATAGTTAACAGTTTTGACAGCGTATTACCAGTGGTTTCTTCAAAGACACCAGTTCAAAGAGCCCACTGAAGAAGGCCACAAACCTCCTGGCTTTGGGCACAGATGTATTGAAGAAACATCTGTGCTGCGCACGGTCAAAGGCTTCACTATTTCAGCAACGGGGAATCTCACTCTCAGTGAAACAGCGTTTACCTCTGCCTCATGAAATTTAAACCACTACCAAAGACCAGAATTAGATAATTTATACCATGGTAATGCCATAATGAAAAAAAAAACCAAGCTATTGTAGTGATAGTAATACACAGTAAACTACTTTTCTCCCAGCAACTTACTTCTTTGCATCACTGTATGGCACTGAATACATTCTTTCACTGAATGCATCCCCATGTGAAGCAGACGACTACACATTTTCTTTATCCAAAACTCACTAAGTCTAAAAACCGTCTGTTAATTAATAAAAGGTGAGGGGAAAATACACTTTAATAAACAAATGGGTTACATGAATACAAAATGCAGAGGGGATATTTAAGAACTGGCCAAGATTAAAAGCAGGAATAATGAGTTAAATTAGGAAAATAATTATTATAGTGTCCGTTTTGAATACCTGAATGCTAAAACCTTGAAAATTTACTGTTTCAGGGAAAATTCTGCAGTGCCAGGAAGATACTCCCAATGAAATGTAAAGTTTTTTCTTAACTTCAGCAATTCACTAACAAATCATCATTAAAGTCTTGATCCCCAGGGCATCTTAGAAGCACTTTTGCAGCATTCACAATAGGCTATTTAATTCCCCCAGTTGATTTCTAACTTCTAATTAGGTTTTAATTCATGATATAACTTAACCTTTCATTCTGATAGCCTGTATTCTTAAGGAAACAAGAATTTATCTTCCTAAACTAAAAGTTTTTACAGTCAAGATTGATGGATTATGGTGTTCTTTCTGCTTGTTTACCATCTCCCTCAAACTACCCTAAAATAAATCAAAGTGTTTATTATTGAAACATTCCAGTTTGCCCATATCTGCTGATCCTTCTCAACCTTCTCAAACCATGGCTCGGTTTTGGAAATGTTTCATCTCTAAGGTGAGAATTGGTAATGTTCCATGAATTACTATCTCAAGGCACATCAAAAGATCCTCTATACCAAGAGCCTTGTCTTAAAACAGTCTTTAAGAGTTTCAACAGGGAACAACACTGAATGAACGCCTCATTCCGCTGTATATCACCAGAGAGACAAGGCATGGTTAACAGGGGCTCGTTGTCCTTATTTGACTTCTCCCAGCTATGGACTGCTGCAGTACTTGACTCTCTAGAGGTTTCTAGAGGACAGCTTCCACCAGGTATACAGTAATTAGCCATCTCTCTCCAAGATCTCTTGTCATCTTAAACAGAATAGAAGAAGAACTGGGGGTAAAACAAGAACTAGAATCAGGGCAGAAGAAGAACTAAAGTAGAACAGACTAGGGGAAGAATTAGGGTGAAACTGGAGTTGGAATAGAACAGTAGAGTAGAACAGACTTCCCCCCCGGTGCGCCTCCACCTGCAATGCAGCACACTCCTAGCTCTGCTCTCCCTTCGTGACTCTGGCAGCAGCAGCAGCGATCTGCTGAGCAGGGATCAGCTACACCTTGGGACACTTACTCCTGCTCTGAGCCACACTGGCATTGGGGAAACGTTTCAGGATCCTTCCAATTGCCTACGCTGGGGAGAAGAGTGAGACGTTGTGAAATGCTATTCTTTCGTGGTGCTTCATCAAATGGCAGTCTGAGTTTATGCCTTATGCCCAGTAGATTTTCCTGTCATGTTTCAGTTTAATTTGTTTGTTCTAAATGTCAGCAAAAGATAGAGTCAAGCAAGAAAAAATTACAAGAATTTTTCTCCATGACTTATAGCACTGCCTGGATGGGATTGACAGGTGATACAACACTCAGCTATTTGTTCTGACCCATGGAGGTTAAAAAGCATTGTTTCATTGCAGCGTTAGCATTTTCAATTGTACCAAACCTTCACATCAATGCAAGTAAAAGAAATCAATTGCAATTTTTTCAGTTCCTATTTTTGGAAAGAGCGGTACACATTGTTCATGCT
The DNA here is from genome assembly GCA_013398815.1 of Ibidorhyncha struthersii. NCBI lineage: Eukaryota > Metazoa > Chordata > Aves > Charadriiformes > Charadriidae > Ibidorhyncha > Ibidorhyncha struthersii. The sequence goes on along the minus strand of VZSZ01006188.1, from coordinate 253,834 downwards.
AAAAGACACGCTGCTTTTCTTTAGTTTACTGATCTCATTATAAGCAAATATGATGGCAATCTAATTTTGTCTGCCACAAAACAAACAGCACATTCAGTTTTCAACATCCAGCCAAAAACTCTTCTGGTTATAATTTGAGTTTAAACTTATACAGAATGATCATTACCATAAACTGCAAAGCGTCCAGAAGACAAACTCCCCCCTTTTAATTCACCACTAGAAAACCCCAAAGAAATAAACACCGTCATTTCAGGTTTCTTTTACTTTGCTTTCAAGGATTTTGAAAGACCAGCTGGAAAGTATTCCTTCCAAATAAACTACAGATTTTAAGTCAAAGAATGCTTCCAGAAAGTTTTCTTTCAAGCATGCCTTATTAAACCTCTCTGAATAAAGAAAATTAAAAGGTAGATAGATAGTATCTTTGAGGATAAAGAATCAGGGAAGGGCTCTACGCATTACAAAACTATACTCATTTTTCATTTCAATTGATTTTGTCTACTTAATCATTAAAAAAAAAACCTTGACTTTCTTCTTCAGGAAAGAGAACAAAATCTTATTTTAAAATAAAATATAAAAATTTCAGTTTAATAATACATATGTAAATACTAAAGGTACAGATAATGGGATCTGTATGAAAAATTTAGAAAGCATTGTTCTTCATCATTAAATTCAAGATTATCAGCATATTCTGCTGAAGATTCAATTAAAAAGCAATATTCTAAATTTATTACTCACTTGTAAATATCAATTCAGTTTGCGTGTAAAACAATATAAATCTGCAGTAAACAGCTAAATCATTCTGGAAGAGAAATTTCACCTATACACCACCCTAATAGCAAGAGACAAAATAAACAACAGAAAAGCCACAACACGCTGATACTTCTCCAAAATCAAGACTATGTGGTGCAACATATCATGCCTTAACAAATCAATTTAACTGATAAAAATGTATGATAACCAAGAGGCACAATGAAAAAATATGTAGCTATTTGGTTATCAAATGTTGTAAGTTATTGCTTAAAAATTATGTTAATTTTCTTATGCCATATGGGAGATGGGAAGGGTCTGTCAGATCGCAATACTGATGAAAATTTCCTAATCAAGCATGACAGAAAACCAAACAGATTGACAGATAAGCAGAAATTGCATATGCCTCATTTCCTCTAAAAAAAAAAAAAAAACACCAGACTAAAAATAAACCCTTACTAATAATTATTCACTACATCTATTATAGTGACTGTTATAGCACCCACAAACTTCAACATGACGTGCATTCGACAGAAGAACAATGAAACCAGAGAGCGTATCACCCTAGAGGGCATGGGAGAACCAAAGGGAGATGAATCGAACATGAGCATCTGCCTCCCCTACTTTTATTACTGCATTAACGTCTTACAGGTGTCCCGATGGTGCTGGAGAGGAGAGTCTCAACAGCATGAAGAAGCTCATGGGGGTGAGTTACCTCACCCAAAGGAAGTGAATAAAGGAAGAAAGTACAAAGATGGGGACAGCAGGGCAAGGAATGAAGAAAGGTGTTTAAAACCTGATAAACTCAGCTCTGGCTTTTCAAACCCAAGCCTAGTAGCTGTTCCAAAAGTCCAGCCACAGGGAAGAGCCAGCTTTGGCAACACTGGGGAAAGTTGCCCCACGGTGTCCCAGGAAGGCTCTGCACAGCAGCAAGCTCTGGGAACACTATGCTCCACAGCCGGCAAGACAGTACCATCGTTTCCATGTTCAAGTAGTGCACTAAGCAGGAACAGACTTGATTTTAATGTTTTCCTCTCCTGTCCCATAAGTTCCTGTTCATTATTTTCCTATTTTCTATTTGGCGTATAGGAACAGTATAATACCAAGTTTGAACTAAATTTCTCCATGACTATAAAAATATTTTTGATTAAACAGATGTCAGCAAAATTTTATGGAGTGAAAATTGAGTAACAGATGGTGAGGTCTGTGAAGTTCAAAGAGGCTGTATTTTATTAAAAAGGGAATTTGAGGAAAAGAAGTATTTTGCTGGAAATACTGATGCAGCGTTTAAGCAAATGTAAAAATATTCTTAAATATTCTTACTTGATAGAAACCAGTAAGTTTAAAAAAAAAAAAAAAGGTAGTCATGCCATAAGCTTCAAACCATTAAAAAAGGGATTTTATTCTGCTTTCTTTTTACTGAATACAGCTTTTCATCCGTGACATCAAGGTTCTCAAAGAAAAATAATACACTTCATGGAGGAGAAAAAAAAACTATCAAACCAAAAATAACAATGACCTCGACTAAGGATCCTGGACAAAATACATCTTTTATATGACACACAAACTATTGGGAAAGGAAGTTTAGGAATACTTAACTATGGGATAACAAATAGTTATCCCAAACTTAATATTATAAGTATTAAACAAAATTGCAAATAATAGCATATGCCCTATAGGAAATGAAACTGAGAAAGATTATAACTCCTGACTACCATTAATGTATCAACTCTTGTCCAGCTTTACCACTTATAATGGTAGAAAAACATTGCCACCCACAGAATATAGATAGAGTCAATGAAATTAAAAGAATGGCATAGATATAATAATTATAGCATAATATGATTTCTCTCCCTATTCCTATGGCTCCCAAGTCTTTTTTTCAAGGTGGTATTTTTAACATTTTATGACATCTTTGGGGAAAAGAGAAAAAAAAATCAAAAAGGCAAGTAGTTTCAAATTCATGACCAGGCTCATTCTGCATCAAAGAGAAAGTTACAGTACCCAACGGAACAGCAGTCAGTGAGCTACTTTAGACATCCATGGGGAAAGACTTTGAGAAATCTAATAGTTTCAGAGCACTTAAACATGTGGAAAAGAGCTACCTGTTCTCCAAAGGAGTCTTGTGCACACAAGTCAGTTCACAGCTAAGAGACATCCTACGATACCTACGCAACATTGGTATTTTCATTGGAGGCACAGCAGCAGGGAGTGTCATGGCCAAGGTCCTCGCTCAGAGAAGAGCTGACAGAGCCACGCTCCCACCTGCAAGCTGCACCAGCCAACGCAGCCGAGCCCGCATCAACACAGCTCTCAGCTTCAACCAACTTATCTCCCCTGCCAAAAGCTGGCTGGGAGCTCATCCTGACTATGATCTGCTCCTGCTACGGCACAACTCAGAGTTCTGGTATTGTCTTGGACTAGCTTTAAGTACCCACTGATGCTACCAGTAGTAAAATCATAGAATCATAGAACAGCTGAAGTTGGAAGGGACCTTTAACGATCATCTAGTTCCAACCCACCCTGCCCTGGGCAGGGACACCTCCCACTAGACCAGGTTGCTCCAAGCCCCGTCCAACCTGGGCTTGAACACCTCCAGGGATGGGGCAGCTTCTCTGGGCAACACATGCCAGTGTCTCACCACCCTCAGAGGAAAGAATTCCCTCCTAATATCTCATCTAGTATCTAAAATTATCACAGACCCATTATTAGAGAGATATTTTTGATCTTGCCTCTTAATTTCTCAGTGACATCTTCTACCAGGTATTTAAACTGTGCCGTCTGGCTTCCCAATGTGTACAGTCTTACAGATACATAGAAGCTGCTGTATCCTCACACTTTAGAAATGCCACTTATTTTTCAGAAAGCAAGGCAATAAACTGAAAACCCCCAAGAGTGTGTATCCAGAACTAATGCTTCCAATTAATCAGCAGTAATATTTATGGTCTATGAACTAAGATCATGTCTTATTTGTGGTTTTAGACCTTGACACCAACACCACAAGAAATACACACTTTGTTACAAACACTGAATTTTCCCAGTGAAATACAGTACACACATTCAGCTTATATTTGACAGAGTGATGAAAGAATCAATTAATTAAAGTCTGTACAAAGCAAAACGTCCTCCTCAAGTTCTCTACGTCAGGGTTTCGTACAGGTACAAGGTATACAGGGGCAATGTTTAGCTTTACAAGTCATCCATCATTCCTTCCTCTGTATCGATTCATTTGTCAGTCATGTCCAGGTACCTTACACTTGTTCGGAGAGACCAAGCAAAAACATGAAAAAGTTTTTGGATTTATGTTATGACCAAAGTAATTTAGGTCGTGTTTAGTACAGCCCTCCAGCCTTCTCAAGGAAAAGAAGCATTCAGGTAACTGGTCAGATTCAAGCATTTTGAAAGCGCATACATGTTATCTAAAATATTTTCACAGTGCTTTGAGACCTAACAATTCTGTGTTTAAAAAAGCACAAAAAAGAAACATTGTGGGGGTGAGGGTGGTGGTGTTACCTACTCCTACTTAAAGGCTCCTTTTAGCTGTTTTCCGTATTGGTTAACAATTGAAGGTGTATCGTATTTTCGGTAATTCAAAAATCAAGGCAAGTGACCGAAATTCAGGTAACTGAGAGACTATCTTTCCAGAGATATAAAAGAAAATGCAGCTTACACATCTCGGGCATCATCTTTTAGAGCTATTCTTTATCTTCTGAAGGCAAACATAATGATCAATCTATAAAACCCCTGAATTAATTACCCAAATACCTCCTCTACCTTCAGCTGTTCAAGGATTCTGTAGTTTTCAAAAGAACTCTTAAACACAGGACATTTTGGTTTTTTAAGTATTCAGTGTCAACAGCATGGAAATATCGCTCCAAGTTTTAAGCAGGGATTTCAAAAGCTTGACCCAAGCTGATAACCTTGGTTAAGATTTTCATTTCTGGATATTTAAGAGGATATAAAAGGAGAAGAAACCAGTTTTGTAGCGGGGAGAAGGATAGTATTTTAAGTTGTGACAAAATTCTCAAATATAAATGCCCCAAATTAATGTTCCAGGGTGTTCATTGTGCATTTTTTAATGGAAGGACCATAGTATACAATATTAGAGTTGGCTGATGGCACAACGAATGATTATCAATTCAAAAATCTACAGTTAAGCTCTACACAAGAGGCAGTTCGGTATTTAGAAAGGAAAGTCTCATCTAAGGAAAGTCTCCTCCTTATCAGTGCTGATGCTGAAGGAAGCATTCATAATTCTCTCTCCTGCGTGTGAATCTGACAGCCGTGCTTCTGTATTAACCTATTCACCCCTGCGTTTGGGGTATTAACAGCCAGGAAAATACTTCACCTAGTGCAAACAACAGTCCTCTGGCACTGTGTTAAGGCACACTCAAAGGAGACTAGAGGACAACAGTGAGTGGACCTGGGTGAGTACACAAGGGCAGGGGATTCATAGTGAAAAATATTTGTAACTAGCTTTTATCTCATGGGGAGAAACCTGCTATATGGCAGAAAGAAGAACAAAAATCACTTTAAAGATCAGTGTATCATAGCACTTCTCTAAATTTTGAAAGTAGAAAACACACATTGCCAAATTTGGGTAAGTCATCTTTTTTTCAGCTTTGGAGTAAGAAGTGTTAACTCTCATCCTTCCTCATTTTCTGACGTGCTTTGGGATTCACTGTGAATGTGGGAAAGGAAACAATTTGACCTCTGGAAGAGCAGGAAAAGGTAACTGTGAAGGTCGTGTCTGGAGAGAAATCACTGCTCTGTATTCATGTCAATGTTATGGGACCTTGGTCCAATTTGTCAGGGCCAAACCTGACAACTACCAGTGCAGTGTATTTTGAAATACCACAAGGAAAAAGTACACTTCATACAATCTTATGGAGCCTTCTTTTTTCCTGCAGTAAAAGGCAGAAGAAGTCCATCTAAAAATACAAGATCATTTGCAAATGGATTAAGAAAGAAGGAAGTTTGTATCAATATGCGTAACACCCCCCGAACTGAATAAATTTACTTAGAAATAAAAAGAACTTGTTAAAAGCATGATTTTAAGGACACCTCAATGGCTAATTGTTACCACATTGCAAGCAGAAGTTTCTGAAGAGCTGCCTATTGAACACTTTCACTAAGAAGCTATTGTTTAGATAAAATACCATGTCCATCCTGCAGAAATTTAGGGCAGATCCCAGATATTTTCCACGAGAATGCTGCACGCTTTTTTTTTAATTTACGAGTCATTGTATAGCAGGACTCTGCTCTGTGCGCTGGGAATGTCAATGGATTTCTGAAAGTGGTACGGTGTTTGTGGTACTGCTCGTTACCATTGCTGACACTCTCCAAGACACCTATGTCACAAGGGGGCAACAAGGAAACTGTCTCATCAAATGCAGCTTTGCATTAAATGCCTTCTTTAAAGGAAGCTGAAAAACACCACACACTGTTCATGATGATGATTAAAAAAAGAAACAAAACATTTAAGGTCTATCTGATTAATTGCTCTACTTAGCTAATTTGATAAGCTCTCAGTCAGCTTTCTGTGCCTCCTTCATTGGCTTGATCTACTTTGTAAATTAATCTAATTATGAACACCTGCAATCAAAAGCCCCATCTCTGCAGAAGTTACAGGACTCTTATTTATACATAGTATTTTTAAAAAGGTCAATTAGAGAAATCATCTTGCCACAAGAAGCATTTCTGGGATACAAGGAAGGCATACAATAAGGGTCGTATTACTAAATACAGGAACCACTCCCTGCACTCTCCCATATTTAATTCCTGCTCTATTCAGTAATATAAACTGCATTCTTCAGAAGAATTCTAATAAAAATTACATTACAGCAGATAAAAGATGACAAATGATTCAAAGTAATTGCAATCCCCAAACCACATTAATCAGATAGGCCATACATCAGAAAGTGAATAATAATGGCAGGTTCAATTTAGGGTACCATGGGTATCCGCAGATAAACTGGGGACTTTACAAAGAAAGCTCAGTATTTTGATACCACATTAGAAGCATGTAAACTGATAAAACTATTTTGAAAAAAAAAAAAAAAAAAAAAAGTTCAGCATCATCTATAGTGGGCTTATTTTAGATAATAAAAGATTAACTGTGTAGCTACGAGTCTAGATGTATGACTTACCCTTGATTGACAACTGATAAGCAATCCATTTGTATCCACACCAGTTCTTCATAAAGGACATAATTCTTTGCAAATATAGTACAAATGCAAAAGCTGCACTGTGGTAATTTTGAAAGTATGAACTGCAAATTGATTTTCTTTTTAAAGCTAGTTGTACTGATAGCTTTAATTGATATCTCCAATTGTTATTTTATGCTATTTTTTCTTGTGAATATAAATTAGAAAAAAAAAAGAAGCACTGAACAATTTTATCCGACTATGCTTATTTTTTGACACTAGATTTGTAATTCCTTTTCACAAAGTATTTTGTGTGCAGAATTTTCAATACTCTATTTTAATCATCATTTTCTCCCCCTGAAAACCATTAAAGCAAGACTAGACAGCATAAACCGAATTTTTCCATCAAGATGAGAAAAGTTATAGTTCAGTTTATCTGGGGGTTTGTGCTAGCCTTGATAAAACATGCTTAACAAAATTAGACTGACAATAATACCGTCAGACTTGCCTATCTCATAAGAACAATTTGCATTAGTAAAATGTAACTATAAGCCCTTGAGATTACAACAGTTTCTTGTATTTGTTGTAAAAATATTTTAGCTAAGCAATGCCAAGCTTGGGGCCTCAATCAGTAATTGTGTAAAGAAAAATTAGGAACCCCTACTTTAGAGAACATCTACGAAGCTTGCAGTGGACTACTGCTAGATGGGCTCTAAAATGAAAGACACTTATCATACCTTAGAGCACAAAATATTGGTCCAATACTTTAAAACTGAGACTATAAGAAAGCGAAATCAGTAACAGAGCCAATAACTGTCTTTCTGGGGTTCCCAGATTAATTAAATTGGCAGACGCAGTGCTAAGATTCTCTCAGACTTTCCAAACCTCCAGCAAGCACCAGCAAATAGTAGAACTGCTCCAAACACCACTATGTTGTACAGGAGACTATGGAAAAAACTCACACATTACATGGCAAAGTTGCTAGAATGAGGGAAAAAGCATATAAAACAAACCAAAAACTGGAAATACAGAAATTTCAGCATTAAAAGACCTGACAGATATCAAGCTTTTGTTCTTGCATTAACTCTTATTCCAGAGTGATAAGTAATTAAACGTCCTATAAAACTGAGCAAGGGTTTGTCCTTGGTCAGGATCTGCAAAGATGCACATAAACCTTTACCATTGGCTCTTCGAGACTCTGCAAGCCAAACTATTCCCACGGGAAAGAGTGCTTGTTATGAAGGCAATGAATATGCTAGGACTAAATATTTTTATTCAGGAAGTAGCAGTACATTTATAAATGTGACCGGACTCTCAGAAATGCCAAGCAGCAGCTTAACGGAATGTGTCTATTGATTACCTTGACAGTTTAATAAGGCAGATTTTCAATGACTGACTGAACTTAAGTGAACTAGGGAAGAAGATTAAAAGACTGTCCCTTAAAGCCTTGGCCACTCCTCTGACATCTCTAATCCCATCAGCTAGGGAAAGCTGTTTATTAACTTCTGGTCTCAAGAGGCAGAGGTCAATGAGTAGCACAGACATCCTTTGGCAGGTAAGGGAGAACTTATGAGATAGGAAGAAAAAGAAAAAAAAAAAGAAAGAAAAAAGAGGGGTGGAACCACATGAGGATTCAAGCTACTTCCAGTAAAAAGCAAGAGGAAAAATAATTAAACTAAACATATGTATCAGTAAACCCAGAAATACAGAAGGCGTTTTCTACTTAACAGCTCAAAAAAAGAACAGAACATAGTTGGGAACCATTTGATAAATGTGAGGCTTAATTCCAAAACCTGGTTTATTTTCATGTCATATCCATAACAGAAGTGGTAATTTGCTAATACTTGGAGGAGAAGGAACAGAAGAGACATGTGCTGCTTTGGAGGAGCACAGGGGCTTATTTTGCCTATACAAAATGAGTTTATGAAGTATTTTTAACTGAGTTATTTTAAGAAGTGCCAACGAGTTGGCAACCATGGAGAATTACTTAGCATAGATAAAGAGCCTGAAGACATGGAGCCTGGACAAAATGGGATCCGCTGGACCCCAAGCTGGGCCTTTTGCGTTGCTGTTTCCATCTTCTTGTCATTTAGTGACCAATCATGAAATAGGATGCCACTGCACTACTTAAACCACAGAGATGTCCCTGTCCTGCCCTGCCTACAATTTTTTAACATAACCATTGAAACTTTGAGGCCATTATCAGATTCTTCACAGATTTTTAAAACTTATTTTAAATTAGTTAATTAAACACTAGATGTTGTACAAAACTGGAAATTTGTCACTAATTCAGTAAAAAAAGATAAAGACTGAAGTCACATCAGTGTGTTTATGATCATTTCAAATGACTGACAAAATAACGTAATATCCCCTGGAATAATAATGCGTGTAACTTAACGAGACGAAATAAGGCTTACCACAAACATAGCACACAGTGTGATGCAATCTTTGTGCCACAGCATGCAAGCCCTAATAAAAATAAGAAATAAATAGTTTCAATTTTGGAAATATAAATTATTACTAGATACAATGAATGTAAAAATCAGAAAAAAGCAGTCCAACCATTTAAAAGTATCTGGTTTCATTTAGATGAAAATGGTTTTATTGCACAATTAATAAAATTCACCTCATCTCTTCTGTGTTACTCCATAACTGCAAATTTAAAAGTGAGTCTTTAAAAAAAGAATCTCCAATACAGCCTCCAATATAAAACTGAGGCATTAAAAATTGTCTAATTAAAAATCAAAATAATCCTACAGCTAAAAGCCATGGCACTTGTTGCCATTTATAAATATTCTGTAGTAGCATTGAGGTGTAAGTCTCAAATAGAACTGATAACCTCAATTTTTCTTAGAGTCCAGTATTTTGAAGGAAAAAAGGTCTAGCAAATAAACATACGCATGAATCAGGGAATATGAAAGTTTGACTCAGTTACTTTTGGAGGTGATGAAAACAAATGTCTCTTCCAATAATTACATCAAGACAAACATCTAGGTATTTCTTTGGTTCACAAATCTAACTACAGGATTACTAAATTTTCAACAAAGAACCGATTTTAAAACCTTCCGGAGATGATTTTAAGCAGAAACATAATACTGTGTGTATTATCATATTTGTCAAGACACAATCTGATAAGAATGCAGTCTTGTTAAACACATCGTCTTACCACTAGTCAGGTAATTGTTGCACTAAGCTGTGAGATTTGCAGTTACATAGCAATGACAGCCTTCTCAGAGTTCCAGAAGAGATACATTCAATATCAATTTCTCTTTCAATGCACTATTGGAACGTAACAAAACGATACACAAACTGGATGTACATCATGCTATTAACAGCCAAAAAGCAACTCTCTGAATCTGAGTCTCACTGTGAACACCACATACCTGTTCAAGTCAGAAATTAAAAGGACAATACAACTTATTTGAGAGTCAAGGCTAAGGTAGGTAGGTGAAACATCATAAATGAAATTGAAATCTGGAAAAGAAAAAAGCTAACCCACTTGATGGAAGTGCCATGGAATCCAGTTACTACAAGCAATCAACATATCGTTCATCCTATGCCAACAGAAGTACTCCCAGTAGTTCCAAGTCAAACACCTTGCTCCACTACCCAGGCTACCAACATCACTTTTCCACATTTATACCAGAGATTTTCTATTATGGAAATACACAGAAATGGCCAAAAACTAGAGCTCTATCATTCTGAACTGCGTGCACAATTCTGGAGCTAAGCAAAAGCAGTCAATCTTCTCCATAAACTGGCAATGCAATCCATGCATCCAGCAGGTACCTGCAGACTGCCTGGACCAGTAACGCCAAGAATCAAACTAACTGCAAACAGGGAGACACATTAGGGGAAAATATCCAAATGCAATAGCTTTAAAGTTCAAACAAGTCAAAACAACTTTAACAGCAGGTATGATAATGCTGCAAAGTAAATGAAATGAGTAAGGAGGGGACTCCCAGCACAGGACTTGGAGCAGTCAGAGCAATGGGAATACTTAGCTTTGGTTTATCTTGCACTCCAGTTCCCAATGTTTGCTATTTGAGGCTTAGGTTGCAAAAAGTGTCCTTCTGCCTAACAGTACAGGATTGTCATTAATCCTCCTGCCGCCATTTGCCTCATCATAAAGTACTTCCACTTGTATGAGACTGGTTTGGAGTATAAATTCAGAACATAAAAGTGCTCAAATATTAGGGTCATAAATTCAAATAAATGGCTAACCAGTGTTCCGACTCCATAAAGACTCAACGTTTTCAGATTGGGAAAGACAACAAAACCACAGTCCAGGATTATAAAACTGTCCCAGAGTAATCAATGCTAGTTTTAATATGCATTGTTGCTTTGATCAGAGATTACTTAAGGCTGAATCAGATCAATATTTCTTCCTGCTTTCATCCGGCATTCCAAGAGTTTTGGAAGATTACAGTTGTTAAAGGTACTGCATATTGCTGTAAAATTCCCTGTAAAGGAGCTTGATCTGAGAAAGCCAGTCACTCATAAAAAAAAAAGGTTCATATGAAATTTATTGTTAAATAAAAACCTTTGTGCTTCATTTGTTTCCCTAAATAGCTTAAACCTTTGCTGGAGCAGAAATCCAGTACACCTGCAATCATTCATTTGCTATGGTTGGCTGAAAATATGAATAACCATTCAAAAACCTGATAATCAAAGAATTTGCTAGAGAGAAAAGTAGTTTATTGATTTTTAAGACTGCTTTTGATGAGGGAAAGGTTTCCAAGTCAAACTGAAGATTGAACTATAAAGAAATTGATGTGAGTTCCCATTTATTCAATATCCGAAAAATGTGGAAGGGTCACAGAGGTGGCAACGGCAGACTCTTAATCAACAACCCAGTGTCTTATGAGAAAGCAAATAGATTCTGTACAAGGGTATACAAGAAATTTGGTCAAGTATTAAAGGATTCTTTGAAAAGGGAAGGGAAGGAAAAGACACAGCTCTTTTGTCCCTCTTTCAAGCAGCTCTGAGATGCTCACCTGTTGCCGAATGTCTTGAGAACTTTTAAATTATTATTACTTAAAAAAAAACCCACGGATACTTCTCAAAGGTTTATTTTTAGTAAGTGTACCTCATTCACACATTTTGTAGTGCTGCATGGGGATCACTGATCTATATGCATGACTGCAGTGATAAGATCTGGCAACATTCTTTAATAACTGTTTAAACTGTTCTAGTCGTGTGCTTCAAGCAACATGCAATTATTCCAACACCTAAAAAGAGCTTTTCCACTTGCAGTATTTTCCACTACTCAATATGTGCACCCTTGCCATCTGATAGTTAAGATTTTCCATTATTTCGTTTATTTGATTTACTCCTTTACAGCCAATGGACAAAGCATGTAGATGTAGTTCACAAAAGAGAGCTTAAATGTGATTTCCAAAGGCTATAATAAGAGATTCTTTCTTTGATGCACAAATCCATGAGGATCAGGCTGAAAAATATATTGTCCATCATTACATACTTACATAAATATAGAGAATGATCTTTGTAAAGACAAAAACTTTTAACAAAATTAGAAAGATTATATCAGTATTTGGCATGATACCAAACAAAGCCAAAACTTATACTGCAGCTTAGACTGATCAAAGTTGCTCTGTGTTTTTCAATTTACAACAAATTGCAGTAAGATCTGTTCACTGCAGCATCACTGAATTTCTTTCTACTTTACGTCTAAACATCCTAGAATGCTGCTGCTACACAGTAACATCTATTAAGATAAACAAAATAAATTGAATTTGTTGAAGTGATCATGGAGGTAAGATTTGGAATCAAGCATAATGTTTTTGTTAATATAAAAGGCGGGAGAGCTTTGGGTGAAGCTGGGATAAATAGAACAGCCAGCTGCATTAGGACCGTGTCTGGGAGGAAAGGCATCCCGCTGGCCAGAGCTTTCATCTTGTGCAGTGGAAAAGACCTCAAAACCCAACTGCATTTGGCTCTTGCATCCTAGGTCAAAGTTTACTGATGTTTGAATATTGAATGAATTAAACTCTAGACCTGCTAAAGCAACATGCCATGTTTCTAAAGTGGACATTCTAGCATATAATATACACTGTATGAGGGCTGTGGCATTAGCAAAAACTCCATACTGAGCTGCGCATCTGCAATTCAAGCTGGTACAGAAATGAAATCACAACATTTGCAAGTCAGGGAAGACAAGAAAGGCAAACTACACTGACGCTTGGGAAATACGTTACCATGGAAGGTGGAGAAATTACTTCTTTTAATTAAAGGGTTATTGCGAAGCACTTTGTCATCCATTACCACCCCCCTGCGATAGTGGTACAGACCTCTACTACACCTTCAATTGTTTCCACCTTCCATAAATGTAGTATTATTCCAAGTTTAGCTTACAATGTGAAATGCACCTCATCCTTCTTATAATTCCCCGGGATTTCAGTATAAGTAATTATAGCATTACAAAACAAAACTGACAGCCTATGTGTTAACTCAATATGTCAAAAAGACAGGCAGTAAAGCCTCTTGGTGGCTGTGGTACATCTACTGTCATGTCTCATCAGATGACGAACTGAAAAAGCAGCAGCTAGTGACAGGTTTCCTTGTTATGTGAGTCCAGGGCGTTCTCCTAAGAGGTTGTTCTCTCTCTCTCAGGCAAGACCAAGCTAGAAATGTGAGCTGGAAACATTGCTCCATAGCAGTCACATTCTCAAACACGCAAACCTGGGGCTTCCTTTGATAAAGTGACTGACATTAAAATCAAGGTGAAATTCCAGGCACCTTGAGTCGCTCTTGAAGCTAGAAGAGTTGCAGGCACCAAACAGACAACACTGCTTCTCTTCTTGGTCATGAAAGTTAGAGATGCATTAATTAAAATAATCCCACTCATTTTACTTGGAGATCTGAGATCACTGATGCCCTCACAGATGCTTTATTTCATTAGTGACCTAAGCTGTTAGGAATGAGAAGACAGCAGAGCTGATCATAAAAGTGTTATTGTACAATGTCAAAACCACTTCTGGAAGCGACTAGACCTCAGTGTTACAGAAGAGCACTGGCTGAGACTTCACGATATACCGAGTACTTCTTTGGGGATGTTTTGACAATAGAAATGTTGCTCTGGTAGAGGAAAGGAGGTGAAAAGGGTTTGGATTTGGGTTGTGGTTTTGGTTTGGTCGTTTGGGCTTTTTTTTTTTTTCTTTACTTCTTTACCTTGGCTTTATTTTAAAGATGCAGAGGTAAAATGATAAAAAAAGGAATTCAACGCCTAAGAAACAAATACCGACTTCAATCCACAATACATATATATACACAAGTATTTCATACAATGACTATTCTATATGTTAATTTAAGGCAACAAATATGAATGGACAACTTAACCTGAATCATACAATAGGTCTAGATGAATTTGATGTTAAAGTTTCATTAGGTACAGTTGTGCATCTAGTTGGTGACCTATATTGTACTTGGCTTGGTATGGTTAGTGGTTTAAGACCTTAATCTGTATTACCTATTTTATTCAAAGGCCATCTATTGTAGTTTTAAAAGGGGAGGGGGGGGGAGGGGGGAAACGACAGGTAAGGGTCTTTTAAGTCCCATCTTTCTTTTTTCCCCTGAGTTATTCAGTTTTAAAATAAATAATGAAACAGGTATTTAAGATTTTAAGTGCTGGAATCAAAGCCATATATTTCAAAATATTCAAGGTGCCTCAACATTACTCATATCCCAAGAGGTCAAACTTTTGTTCTTCTGAAACAGTTTTGGTTGCAAGAACATTCAAGCAGCTCAAAAGGCATAGTACCATCGTTACCACAGACAGACATATATTTTCTAAATATTCCATTCTATTACTAACAAATGGGGCTGGATTTGTAGCAGAACTCAAACAATTTCAAAGAAAATAAAACAATTATGACCCAGCTTATGGCCAAACACCTTCACTGTTTGTATTTACCAGCACTTCATAAATTCGCAGTATTACCAATTCCTTTAATAATTTGTCTGATTCTAGAAGAATCCTCAGATAATAACTATATGATATTATAGAGCTTTAAGGCTGTATTCAATGTACATACTAGATTGCTTTCTGCCAGAGATCCATTCAGTGATCCAGTAATATTTCCAGACCTTTTAAGGCTGTTTGATAAAAACCCTATAAAAACTAGTTCAAGAAGGAACAAGATTCACCTCTTATCAAGTCTCAAAAAATGGAATTCATGTTTGAAAAATATTTTTTTAGTTAGGAAAAAAAAATATTTTCTTATTTCTGAAAGCACAAGTAGAGGACTAACAAAACGCTGCTTTTCAGGCATTCTGAGCTAAAAATCACACATTTCTTAGGCATGTAAGGCTTCTTGGTTACTTACAGTGCCGGCCATGTGTCAAGCGGGCGTCCAGCCAGCAAACAGCACAGTAGCCAGCTTCCGCATGGCTAACCGCGCAAAAAGGGAATCAGAGAGAGGACCCGCATATTGCTAGCTACTGCCATCTACCTCTGCTGTAAGGCGTCCCTACCCTGGGACAGCACGGACACATTCACACCACATGTCTCATTATGCTAAATCAAACCTGCTATCAATTACGTGCCAAAAGGAGAAAGAAAAAAGGAATTTGGAAACATTTTGGTGAAAGAAATGACATGACCATAGGCTACAATGGCTACAAATAAGACAGACATACTTGCAGCAA
>VZSZ01006188.1:133293-238233 GCA_013398815.1 Ibidorhyncha struthersii | reverse complement strand
AAGAAAACCACACACAAAAAAAACACGAATAAAATAATAAAATATATCCATACAGAGAACAAGAAAATACGTTTGCTGTGCACTGGGCTACCCAATAGCAATGCCTCCAAGCCTTCGGCACGACAGCAGAAGGTGTCAACAGGGGACAAGCAAAATCACAAAGCAAGCAACTTGACTTAGCAAGAAAATAACAGTTGCTTACTTATCTCAACAAATGACAGGTTTAATGAACACAGCCACTCAACAGATACTTTCTTTTAGCAAGCATTTTGAAAGAAAACCGGTTGTTGGAAAGAGGAGTCCACCATTCCCCCTCAGTAGTCTTAAACTCATCAGCTTGGAATGGTTCTATTATCTCAGCCCAGTGGATAAGCCACTCCTTTGTTTCATCTCACTTAAAATTTTTCAACATCTTTCCACAAAACAGAAGTATCATGTCAAAGTGCAAATACTATTTCCACTGTAGCCATTATTAAATTATACATTCTTCCCAACTTACTTTTTGTACAACTTGCCATCAGTACTTTTGAGCTTTACTTCCCTCACTGTATAATGAACATTTCTCCTTCGGCATGGCCTCTTTCTCTCCTTTCTACTTTTTTAATATATGGAAATGTACAACAAGAATTTTCAAAGCCATCTAACAAAACTGGATATCAATTTCTCATTAGAAATCTCTGCAGCAGCTCTGGGAACCTCAGCCTACTCTCTGTGATTTTGTTAAAAGAAAAAAAATCCACGTAAATGGTCAAGGAATCATTGAAATTTTTATTATATAGATGTATTTTTTTTTAATTTATTCATGAAGAAATATTTTTAAAGACTCTGTTCAGTTACAGAGGATTTAACACAGTGTTATTACATAACTAGTTCAACAGCTTCCCCCACCATGTACTCTTCTCCACATGTAAATTTTTTTGAAGTTATTTCTAAGGCAATAACTTGATATCAAAAGTTTAATTTCAGAGTGTGACAGATGACAAATACCTTCTTCCTATTTAAGTGCTCCCCCCACAGTGCTATTCTAGTCTGCGCAGAATATAAATGACCGACTGAAGAAAAAAAGGGAGAATTATGAAGTATTTTGATAATAATCTAGTCAAAAGGATTTTTCCAAGGTTTTTCATTAAAATCCACATTTAATAGAGAATTAAAACAAGGAGGAAAGAAGTTACCTTCCCCAAATGACGCCAACTGAAGTACACTTCAAGAGCTTCAAAGATTTGCCTAGCAATACATCACTCTTGTCCCCTCCCAAGGAAAAAAACATGCATTTAGAATTTATGCTAGCTACATTTATTGTAAATACATTTATGATGCTGCAACAAAGGAATGCTGCCAGACTGCTCCATGTATACAGAAAGGACTAATTTCTGCAACCTTCTTTTAGTATAAAGGACTGCAGTAAGTTTAACACAGTGGTTCAGTGTATGCTTAAAAGCTGAACTTGGACATATCTCAAAAGCTCATAGTACTGCAAGCCTTCATGTAAGAAAGATCAATCAACCTTACTATTAAACCCACCAAACTGTCTAGCGAGACTGTTAACCTTTTTAGTAATACAAAGAAAATAGGTTTAACCTACTGCTTTGCTTGCTGTTACACCAGATGTTTGCAAAGACATCTGTGATTCTGACTGCATCATAGGATGGGCTTATGCTATTAGGGAATTTTTATGACACTACTGCTTTTTCAAATATTCAAGGATAACAAGATTTTCCTTTTTTGTGCTTCTTTCTGATTCTTTTTTACCTGAATATCACTGGCAGGATTCTCAGCTGATGTGTACAGGAAAATAAGTTTATTCCATTTCAGAGAATCTCTCTCAGCCACTAGAGAAAACTGTACATACACTTTAAGACAACCCTCAAAAGAAAAAGGGCTATAATTCTGTTCTCATTTAGTTTTGCTGGCTAGTGGAGCATGCATCGTGCTGCATAAAGGTCATCTCCATAGGCAAGGCCTGCCAAGGGATAACCTGCAGCTTAGCTGAAGATCTTCTCGCAGGCAAGAGCTATAAAACACTGAAATCACACAGTTTGCCAGGCAGGCACATCCTAACAGTAAGCATCTTGCTGTGAATTTAGAAAACTAGAAGCACCCCCACCATCTCACACAATGCTTTAACACACCTTCTTTTTATTTTATTCGTATAGATGGTTACAAGTGCCTGCGTGCTGGCCCAGCACAGCACTATGGGAAGATCTGAGCTCAAGTCCCAATAAAAGCACAGACACTTCTGTAGCGCTGTTCCAGAGTCATTCATGCTCGATAACAAAACAGTACTGTTGCTGGTTCTGGAGGCAGCTCAGCTGCCTCTGCTTAGCATCCCACTGGCACTGTAGACATAATGGGGGGGCTTCACAAGAGGCTTATTCATCCAATTAAGATGCCTGCCTAGACCAGAAGTTTAGGGTGGCTGAAGGAGCGATTGAGAGTTCCTAGCAAGTAATGTGAGCATCCAGTAGGTGCATCCACGCATTCCGTATTTGAAACGGGATTTACACCTCCCTGTTCATACAGCTGGGGTTAAACTGTTTTTCTGACAAAGTTTTACCTGCAAAACATTTTCTTTTCTCTGTTAAGGTCTTCCAAAGCACCAGAAAAGTGTGGTGACAACAGTCCCAAGACAGATTATTTATGCAAAGATGCCTTCCAGCATTTTCTGAAACTAAGTTCAATGGCGTTGTCATAGCTGGTTTTCCCATCATTTATAGTAACCATACACATAATTATTCATTACAAATCGTTACTAATTACATGTGCTACAACTTGAACTCTTGCAAGTCATCTTGCCACTGTAGTCCCATACCACTCTTAACAGAAGTAAAAAGTAAAGCAGAAAGAAATACAGGCTACCAGAGGGTTTGCACCAACTAAATTGCTGTCCAGAGACATCATAGAATTGTCTGGGTTGGAAGGGACCTTTAAGGGGTCCCTAAGGGATCATTGAGTCCAACCATCAACCTAACGCTGCCCAGTTACCACTAACCTATGTCCCTCAGCATCACATCTGCCCGTCTTTTAAATACCTCCAGGGACGGCAACTCCACCACTTCCCTGGGGAGCCTGTTCCAATGCTTGATAACCCTTTCGGCAAAGAACTTTTTCCTAATATCCATCCTAAACCTCTCCAGGCATAACTTGAGGCTGTTTCATCTTGTCCTATTGCTTGTTACTTGGGAGAAGAGACCGACCTGCACCTGGCTACAATCTCCTTTCAGGGAGCTGTAGAGAGCAAGAAGGTCTCCCCTCAGCCTCCTTTCCTCCAGGCTCAACCCACTTCCCTCAGCCACTCCTCATAATGGAACACTGAACATTAAAGACTGCTGACATATTCCTTCAGAAATAAAGGATGGAGAAATGAAACACACAGATATATCCCAATTTCATCAGTGATCTGTAGATAATGCATTCTGCTGGCCAAAGGAGCAGTATCATTCTGTTCCATGTTATAAATATAGTAACTGTCATACACAAATGTAGCTCCAATATAGCTTTCAATTGTGTGTTGGCTGATTTTGACCCCTCCAGTTCAAGCAGAAAAAATAATTTCCCCTCTTTGAAGGGAACAAGCATTGCTTCTGGAGAATATTCTGCCAATTATTAACAAGAATTCTGGCATGAAGTTTATAAGCAGATATATACTTATCAGGAAAATAAACAAATATTACAGCTAAAGCCTATGAGGAAGGGAAAAAGGCTGTGAAACTATGTCTTTAACATGAACCTCAATCAGAGATCCTGGAGTTACTAAAATTTAACCACTTCCCTTGATATTTGTTGTTTTCTCTATTTCTAAAGAAAGAGCTCCAGAGTTTTCTTGACACAGATCAGAAAAACAGGGCAGATAAAAGCAGATAAGCCTGGTGAATCATCTCTGTCCCCAACTAGAAGCATAATGTTTAGATGTCATCATCTTTCCTTTTCTTTTTCCTTTCCTTCCCTTTTTTCCTTTATTTTAGTCAGGGCAGACTGAAAACTTCCTAATGAAGTTCCAAAGTAGTAGGCACAGTTATTCTCAAATGATTTCTAGATTAATTTAGAGCAACAATTCTTACAAGGAACAGGATTATAATCCTGATAAGGTGGTATTTGCTATTGAAGAAAGATACAAAAATTTGCAGAAGATGAGATATTCCTGAATACTTCCTCTGATCTAGCAACTTTTACAGTTTCTTTACAGCAGCAGTTTTCTCAATAACACCACCAATAAAAAACGAAGGTAGTTTTGGAGCATGTGAATAATGACGGGACCATAACAATTTGCAAAAATTTTGTAAATCCTCATATTAAGACATTATGTATGGCAAGAAGCATCTGACACAGACCTCTCTGTAAATTAATCTGTTGGCTTTTTATGCAAGACATGTTATGCTTTGCCTGTTTATTAATGCCTATGACTCAAAAGCACCAATCAATTAAATTTTCTTTGATTAACTAAAATACAGAAATTATTTTCATGACACACATCGAAGTGGTTCAAGATGAACTCTTCTGATTACAAAGCAGACAACAAGCCATTTTATCAATTAAAATGTAACAATGAGATGCCAGTGAAAATTTTTCTTGTGGTTGACAGCTAACCCTCTTCCTAAACTATTCCTTTTACTGTCTGTGGCTGGATTTTTGAAAGAATGCTTAAGAGCTGTTTGGAGAAATATTGTTCTGTGACCGGTACTTTAACATGCCTAGGATGATTCCTTGCAAGCTCTTCAGAAAGGAATTCACTGGAGCACAACACCAAATACTCTTTTTAAAATCCAAGTGATTATAACCTCTCCTCTATTAAAGGCAAAAGAGTGGTCTTTCAGTGAATCATTAAGGAAAAGCATTAAGTATTTTAAAACATTTCTTAGCTCTTCAAGACTTCTCCTGCATAGCTTTCCCCCACACTATTGTCACAAAAAGGCAATGCTGACAGCTCTTCAGGCTCCAGCAGGAAGCCACCCACACACAGATCTAGAAAAATTCTGCCTTGATAAACTGGCTTCTCCTGGCCAGGCCTCGACGTGACGTCGCACCTCTTCCTACAGCAACACAGCGCTGGCAGGATCTCCCTCTGGGGACTCATATCTGCCACCGAAAGCACTTTGCAACCAACAGCGTTGCTTCCAGTCCACTTATCTATAGGATCCAGGACCAGAGGAGGCTACAGTGCCTTTTGTGAAGTCTCCATTCCATCTCCTGTCTACCCTGCCCTCAAAACACATTATGGTCTCAGGAGGTGTGTTCCCTACGTGTTCCCAGAGGCCCAAACTAGGCCGACTATACTGCGTCCCCTCAGCTGTAGGAAGCTTCATGGGCAGGATCAAGGAGCACGTGCAATTAGAAAACACAGGCTGCCAGGAGTTGCAAAGGATAGCCAAACCCAGGCAAAGGCAAGTTTATTGCCCAGGGTAGTAGCATAAACGATGATCGTGATAGCTTAGTTTCCTAATAATTATCTGCCTGAAGATACCCATTACTCACCAGTATTTTCACAACTATCAGAATACATTCCAGCTGACATTTTTCTAAGTTTAAAAAAAAAAATATCCCTTATTATGGATTAGAAATTTTTGTTTGTACTGACAGTGTTTCTGAGCAGGGGAAACAACACATAGTTAGAATAAAGAGTACATAGTTAGAATAGATTGATTTTTCAGTATCATTTCTAAGCATGTGAACAAATACTTGAGGAAATACAGACATAGAATAAGACTGTTTTAAAGGTTATAATACAGTACTATATTTATCTCCCTTCTCTCACAAAGTGTGCCTTTAGACAAGAGAAAACAGAAGGCATTAAAACCACAGCCATCAACTAAAGGACACGTAACATGACTTCAGTCGTACCAGATTAGACATATTAAATGCAAATACACGCAAAAATACTATTCATAAAGTGTTTTGGAGGTCTTAAATAAGGTTTTTGTAAAATGTGTCATTCACAGGATAAGTGCAGATGTATTAAGTTGTGTGAGATTTGATGTAATTAATTTTGAGTGATGTATTCAATCTTTGTGAGATTTCTGACCCCCATTTGAGATCTTCCGCATCTAGATCCTCAGTGGCTTCAGCATGCACAAATATGGCTGAGCCAAGTCCATGAGTATCTTACAAAGTCTTGCCCAGAATGCTCAGAAACATTTACCACATTGGTGATGATTGTATGATGAAAATGCATCAAGATTATGTAAATTCCAATTGATACCAAATATTTGACTTCACACAACGAGCACCCGCATGCCAAACTAATGAAGCTGGAAAGCAATATAAAATCATGATTACTATTCCTTTCAAGAAGGAGAAGCGAGCCAATAAATAAAAGTTGGCAAAACATTAGCACTACTTTTCAGTAACTGCAAATGTAGAAATGTATCAGACTTTCAGCATGTAAAAAACCCTGTAATCAACAGCCGTCCACAAAACAGACTAGAACCAATACAAACATTGCTTATATGTTGGTATTTCTAGGTATTACCTATTACTTATAGATACCGGCATCATCATTATTCCAGGTTTCCCCATGTGGATGGCTCCAGATAATAATTCAAAGTTTTTACCCATTGCTGTCACCGTTTCTTCAGTTAACGAGCCATGAAAAAAACCTCCATTCACAGGTACTTCTAGTACATATAATGCGCAACATAAGCAACATTTTGTTTTCCAATCTGGCTTTATTTACTGCTTGAACTGAAGAAGACTCTTCAGACATTTACAACAGTACCACAAAAGCCATTTCTCCAGCTTCTAATAGCTACAAAAAAATTCTGAATAGCTGCCTTTTCAAGCAGCAAATACTTCTAACACCACTAGAAACTCCAACTGAAAAGCACTGCAAAGCTTTTCTTTGCTTCCACCAAAAGTCACTTACTTTTCCATAACTCCATTATAATTTAAGTCTGGTAACTGGGAAACATCCCTATTCACGACACTTAACTATGACCAGTTTCGCAGAATAAAACCTGCCCAAGAGCAACACGCTGCTGGTGATTTTTTCTTCCACAGACAGGCCAAAGAAAGCTAACATTCAAGAGCCATGATTTGTCCTTGGCCAAAAAAGGAGGGCCAGAATGGAAAAATGAAGGTTCAGCAGCTGGGTCATGTACCACCTGCTTTGCCCTCAGCCCTTCAGCGGCTGAGCTGCAAGCACCACTGAAACAGCTTTTGCTTCTTTTCAGTTTTATTTTTTCCATTTCTCTCCCATTGCTGTCCATTTTTTCTTCTTGGGAACAGAAGAGACTTCAATAGTTGAGCTCCGGCAAAAGTTTGTCTTAAAAAATAAAAAGCATTTTCAAACAAAAAGGAAACAGCAAGTTAAACTAAACAGCTTGATTTACCTGTGTTTGGTTTTGTGGTATAACTTTTCCTTTTTTAAAAACAGAAAAGCACAAAACTGCTCAAGTTGTTTAAAGGAAAACAATAAGTACAGATTACCATGATAAAATGCAACGAAATTTGTAATATATACAAAATATAAAATTGTAAAAGCTTACCTCCAAACAGTACCCCCTGTATCGTGTTAAGTTCCAAAGATTCAACGAAATACGTTCCCCCAAATATCTCTCATATGAATCATAGAATGGTTTGGGTTGGAAGGGACCTTAAAGATCATCCAGTTCCACCCCCGTGCCCTGGGCAGGGACACCTCCCACCAGCCCAGGTTGCTCCAAGCCCCGTCCAACCTGGCCTTGAACCCCTCCAGGGATGCGGCAGTCACAGCTTCTCTGGGCAACCTGGGCCAGGGGCTCACCAGCCTCATTGTGAAAAGTTTTTTCCTAACATCTATAGTTTTTCCTATATCTACAGAATAGTACATTATGTTTACTATATGATACATTTACAGTGCTACCAGTGTCAAACTAAATACATACTTACGAAAAAGGATGGATTTGTTTCTGGCAAATAAAAAGCCATAAAGCTTTCCATCCAGAGGGGACCAAGCTAACCACGGTCCATTCAAACATCATACTCAAAACATTAATTTAAGACAGTTCATTTATTTCCTGCTGAGGACAGATGGATCTTGTTTCTAGGTAAATCTCCAGCATGAGTTTATGGAGTCAAAGGGTTAACAAGGACCCAGGCATTCTGCCGTAAAAAGACATACTTCAACAGTCTTATTTCCACAGGACAAAAGAGCATACAAAATTTCCCACCAGAGCCACACGTAACAAAGTATTCCACATTCCAAAGCAAGGATGCATTAATTTCACTTAAAGTTCCTCTACTCCCATTGTATGTACTTAAATATTTCGGCAAATAGACAACATTTTCTCTTATTACACTCCCTGCTCTCACTTATTACTCTCACTACTTGAAACTCCACCTGTCCACTTCAGTAAGCACAAAAGGGCCAATTTTTGGAGGACCAGGGGAGAAGAGGGTTGTTTTGTTTTTTTTTTTTTTAAGTAAATCCATTTTCAATTGTCTCAGATTGACCATCTCAAATCAGTAACAAGCTTTACAGTAGCCTTGGTTTCATCTTTTCATTTACTTATCTTTATTCCCCATAAACTAACAAAATAAAAAGCTTTCAGGGATTTTCAAAGTGACCCACGCCTATTTGATGCCAAGTGGAAAAAACATTTTATTGTGATATTCTATAATCAGGATCCCATTGCAAAGCAATACTATTTATGAAACAGATTTTTTCCCTTATAAGTGAAAAAAAGGATTCCTCTTTTTTTTTAAATGAAAATTTCTCCATCACACTCCATGTATCTAAATTTGTGCAACGTAATAATAAAGGTTTCCTTCTTGGAGAGCTTTTCTGCAGCATCTGAAGGTGCATTTCATCCTTCGTTACTATATGTTGCACTTTTAAAAATCATTGTAAACATAAGATAGCAAAAGCAAACAAAACGGGTTTCTACCCCCAGTGTAACATATGATATATGACAGGTGAACAGAATGTGAAAGTCTTTCAGTGGAAGAGCAGCACATCACATCTGTGTGAAGCATCTTCCTCAACACCTGGTATTCACGACAGGAACTCCTCCACTAACAGAGAGTATAGAAATTAATAGCCTGACTTTCCTAGACATAGAGGTTTGAGCTAAGAAACTAACAGAAATATCAGCATTTGTTATCTTAGGGCATCAAAACTCTAACACTGTGCGCGAAGACAGAGCAGGTGCTTCATGGAACAGTAAAACTGTTCTCAAAGCCAATAATTTATTACTCTATAGGATGCAGATCAATACCCCTCAGCTTTATGAACTGTTTCAATCAAGTTATTGTTCCTGCTGCACCTTTACTTCACTGCACAGAAGAGAGGTTTATATCAAACCCACAGGATAAAGAAGAGCTGATGTGCCAGCGGGGAGGCCCAGATCAGATTTAAGTTCTCCTGTGTGCCTTGAGACCCCCTGTGAGCCAGATGCTCAGCACCACAATGAAGCAATCAAATTTTCAAGTCCCACTGACAATGACAGGAGTCCAGATAAGCACCACATTTACAGATCTTGTCACTAAGTGCAAGAACTGTGTAAGAGAAATTCATTAGGTAGCGGAGGGGAAGGCTAAGGGAGGAAGAGACCATTGGAAATCTCAGAGCCTTGTCTGAGGGTAGAATTCCTATTGGAATACTAACGTTTACACATACCACTGGACAGCCAGCTTTCAAAAAAATAAGCAAAGCAAATCAACAACGAACCCACCCTACTGCTTCCCTAATGCTCAGGTACTCCCCGCCCTCGCACACAAAGAAACACAGGCAAAGACTTCATGGTGTGCACACACTCAAAAGAAAAAGTAGTAGTGCAAGCTTAGATTGAACAGTGAAAGGGAAATGGGAAAACTGAACACTATTTAAATAATCCAAACCGAACATTGTTAAAATCTTCTTTTGGCTTTACAATCATTTGCATGTTTTTGTTCATTTAATGGCAGCTTGCAAATCTCACTGAAGCTTAATAAAAATTACAGTGTTTTATGAACATAAACTATTCAAAAAGCTGCCATTTATTACTACAATGAAACAAGAAATGGCAAGACTAATAGATCCCATCTGTCTAAATGGTAACAATCCCATGGAAAACTCATTGCAGGGTCAGAACCCAATTATTTTCCTTTGGGTCATTCAGTGCAAACAAAGTTCATGGCAGCTCAGGTTCCAACAGCAGAAACAAGCAAGAAGAACTGCAGCTCTTAAAATTTTATTATGCCAATCAGGTATTTCTCAGGTTTTGAAACCTTTTGAGTGTTCACTTTGAATTGATTTCACAAAATCAGAATTTGAACTGGAATTTATTTGTACATACCAACATGTGTTTTTCAGAGTGCTGCTAACCTATTTGGCAACCTCCTCCCAAGACACACGTTTGACTTACTCTGCATTGAGAGATTTGTGGCAGTCAGGGTCTGTGTAGACTTGAAAAAAATAAAAGCACATAGTTTTCATAGAGCATTTTATCTTCTGTCCCTATAAAGCTTTTTTAAACCTAAATATATATTTAAACATTAGCCCCTAATGCTAGTTGAAAAGCTGGGCTCCTTCAAAACGCATCTACTTGCGCCAAAGAAATGACCCGCACATCAGTGCTTCCAGTATCATCCATCCCTTTTGCTGGAGGTAGAAGCTCAGTGTGAAAGTAGTAAAACTTTTTTTTTTTTTTTTTTGTTACTTTTGTCAGAAAACACTGACTATGGATACGATCATTGCTACTACCCACTGACATTTGCCATAATCACAAGATATAATTTTCAAAATTTGCATGCCTTCAGAATACTAGAACCACCAAAACACTAAAAAGAAAGGCACACCCCTAGACAAAACCTTACCAATAAATACGTAAAATAAGAAGGAAGAAAGTTAATAGCTGCAAGACAAAATTTGAATCAGTAGATCAAAAATGATCTTACATTATTTTATTGTACAACAGAAAAAAAGAACCTAGTCACAGGCAGGGATGAGAGCTTATAAAGCAGCAATGCTGTATCTTTTTCAGGTAACACCTTCAGTGTTGTCGCTGCAGCGACTGACTCAATAAGCAAGACCTCTTTAAAAATCTGAACTGCATTTGTGTGGGACTGCTCATAACAACCTTTCAATGATGGAACTCTAGTCTCAAAGGTTTTTTTTTAAATCTGAATAGTAATTCTTAAGCTATGAAGATTTGATTGTCCAAAGGGATACCATTAAAAAATGAACGATCAGGGCAAGGGATGAGGGCAAGGATGAGTTTATCCAAATTACCCGGAGCTTGTAAGAATGGGATCAAAGCCTGGACCAGGACCCCCAGTTTACAGCAGAGTCTAGTCTTTGCATTAGTTCAGACCAAAATATGTGCTCCACATGCAGTCTGCATTATGAGATCCTTCTGCAACTCACACCCCCCTCTATTAAAAGCAAATATTTGTTTCAAGGTATTTATTACGTACTAGCTTTGGTAAACTGTTGAGCACAGTAACTACCTTCAGATGCTTATATTAACACACTTGGCAGAGCTCAAACCAGCTCACCAAAAATACAAAAATGTAAGAAAGAAAACCAAGAAGATAATACACAACATCTTAGATAAGAATTAAAAAAAAAAAAAACAACACCAACACCACCCAAACAAAAAACCCAACTAAAAAAAAATAAAACCAACCACCTCCCTTCACTTTTTCTCCTATACTACTTGACTATAAACCGGTTTTGAAATTGGTCTACTACAAAGAGGTTTACAGTCCCTGAAAGCAAACTGAGTATTATTTGTTTTCCTTTGCAGCGCTGCAGGACCAGCATCTAGAGTAGCGCTCTAGAGCTTTGGCTCATGTTGCTTTGGTCCTGGGAAACCAGGTTCTGCCAAAACATTCTAAGAGCCCCGCAGGCTTAAGGCTAAAAACCAAGTGAGGCTCCTACATATTCCCCAGAGCTAAAGGGCTATTTTTACTGGTAGCCTACAAGCAGACTTCCACAGATGCTGTCAAGGCCCACACCTCTTGCGATGCAACCACCCACAATGTGGACTTGTACAATAAATAAGCACCAGCACATCAGTGTGTGATCAATTGATGAGTATTTAATATTCAAAAGGAAAGGACAGCTAATTCCCTCGCTGAGATTAAGAGAATTTTTATCATTACTGGCAGCTACAGGTACATTTGTGGTCCTGCAACTCAAATGTAACATTCTAAGCCCATAGGCAGGGACAGATCTACTAAAGCTGTTCACCGAAGGACGATTTCTCTTTTCATCCTCGGTTCCCACTAATTTTGCTACTACCATACCAGTAATTACTCTTTCTAAATGCCTTCCCTACTTTCTTCAATTTTAATTATACTGTGTCAACACCTAAAAACCACGCACAAGACAAAGAAGATGCATTTCCTACAGCGGATACAGAGTTTTTAAAAGAAGGAATACAAGAGCAAGGCCCCGTTAGGCACGAGACATCAGCTTTACTTTGCCTAGCAAGTCCCAGAGAGGGGTAAAAATAAAGATGAATTTTTGAAGGGCTGGGACAGAGAGCCATAAGGCAAAGGAGAACTGCAAAAGCCAATAGAGGCAAAAGATTTTTTCCGACTCTTACTTGCCATTCTCCCCAGACTCACTTCTCCCTAGAAAATGATGACAAAGAAAATGCTTGCTTGTCACTCCCACTAAGTAATACAAAAACAAGGCTCACAATCAGCTTTTAAAAGCTTTTTCTGTCCTTTCCCCTCCAGCTTTTCTACCATATCTGTATTACCTCCCAGGGCAAATACGATAGCCCAATCCAATAACACAAACATCAAAACATTTACGAAGGTGGTAACTTTTGTTTGCAGATCACTTACCACTGTGTTTCTCCTCAGGAAAGTATCCCTCCCTGTACCCAGCACCTGCAAGCAGCCCCTCAACTGGCTTCTCTGTTGCTGAGTAGGTTGGATGTGTGCAGATTCATGTTTTCTGCAACTGTTTATAAACCAATGCAAAATGCCTACTTGTGAGAAGTTCCTTTTTAGAAGTACATAAAATAATTTCTAGAAAGCATTCTGATGGCTCAACAATGATTTGTCTTTAAAAGTAAGTAAAGGTCAGAGAACCAGAGTCACAAGTAAGATAAATTGCCGTGGCTCAACTGCCTTGGATACAGTTAAGTTCATAATCAGACTCAAACCTGCTGCTCATCTCCAGAAAACACAGCTTGACAAGCCCCAGAAGTCTGTGACAGGGCCTTTTTCCCTCTGCCTGTTAAATAAAGTTGCCTTCCAACTCTCAGCTATTAAGAATTCATTCCTCTTCTCGTGTGAGAGGGAATTACCTAATTCATCACAGTTCAGCCTTACTCTCATAATAGCACCTACAATTAGGGCATGTGTCTGTAATATTTCCTTAGAAAGTTAACCCTTCTCCTCCTAACTCTCAAAGTCTTTATCCATTGAAGGGAAAAGCGACTAAAGCTATGAAAAGAAAGAGCTGGAGGATGGATCCAAAACCTAAAGCCCCACTGTGCTAAGCATACAACACAAGCAATATCCTATTTCATTTATAGGTCTCTGCCCCCCCCCCAGCAGTAGCCAAAGTCCTGTTTTAGGGATACAGACCCTCTGTGGGCACGAATCAGGACACACCTAGAAACAGGATCCACTGGAAAACAACCAAGCGTGTACCTGGAGTTCCTTCTCAGGTCTCCCTATTAGGAGGTACTTCTTTTTACAAGGGATTTGTAAAATCTTCCACAACTGAAGGAATGCTCCTGACATTAATTTATCACATAAGAGGAGCAAGGCATCATTATTGCCTTCGCCCCCTCCTACCATAGCCACCACAGCTTTGTACAGTGCCACTCCAGAAGATAAATCATAGAATCACACAAGGGTTTAGGTTGGAAGGGACCTTAAAGATCATTTACTTCCAATCTCCTGCCACGGGCAGGGCCACCTCCCGCTAGACCAGGTTGCTCATATGAAATGATATTATTCTTACTGAAGCAAGGCTAATAATGAAAAGACAATGCAGAGAACTGTTGCAATGATGTTTACAAGCCATCCACCTGACGGAGGGTATGATCCAACACAACTACATTTTACAAACAGAAAGTGTAACTGTTTCTTCTACTGTCATCCATTTTACCTTCTTTCATGTCTCACTAGGTATCTTTTTTTACCAACAAGATCTCTGAAGGACCCTAGCAGATCACGAAGCAACATTTTATAAGCAAAGTAAAACTTACTGCTTTGCACACAAGTGACATACATTTAGGATTTAAATTGTTAATATTTATTTTATAAAATATTCCAGAGGAAAGAGGGGTAAATATTTTGGTCTAATGGTAAGACAGCCATTTAATGTCATTTTTAATTTCTGCTGGCATTGTAATTGGTTGGCTGTGTTATTTATGCACTAACAGAAGAACACATGAATTGAGACTATACCAAAAATGTCCTTGGTGGGAGAAACTTCTTGACATCTANTTTTTTTTTTTTTTTTTTTTTTTTTTAAATCACCAGGCATCATCTTATAAAAATATAAAACACTTCTCTGCCTCATTAGAACTATACTATACAATATCTATTTAAAAGCTAGCAGCCAGTTTCCCACCTTAGGTCTTACAACAGACAAAGGAAATTTAAGTACTACTCAAAGCCTTTAGATAATTCAGGAAACATTTTAGACCAGCACGGTTTCTTTAAGGGCTTTAGCAGCTAAGATTTTAATACAATATCAATTAAACTTTCTTCCAGAAGGCTTAATTGTATGTAGCACCTAGCTCCTTTTGTCTGACTTCACAAACACACGAACGGTACAAGCTCTAAAGATAAAGCTTTTGCTAGCGTAGAAAACGTGGATTTTTCCTGCAGGGTTTCATCACTGACACACATGGAAGTCAAAGGCTTTTGCTAGAGAATTTTGCGCATCAAAGCAAACATGCAGGACTCAGTTCTAATGTCACTTAGCACACTGTAAATG
Organism: Ibidorhyncha struthersii; assembly: GCA_013398815.1. Lineage (NCBI taxonomy): Eukaryota > Metazoa > Chordata > Aves > Charadriiformes > Charadriidae > Ibidorhyncha > Ibidorhyncha struthersii. The sequence goes on along the minus strand of VZSZ01006188.1, from coordinate 223,364 downwards.
CAACTCCATTAACATTCAACAGATTTGAGCTCAAAGAATTTAGTATAAGTATTAATTATGTAAATTAAGTATATGCTTTTAAACATATTTAACTTATGGAAATGACCCAAAAATTTAACTTCATTAGAATTATTAAGTACCACAGTTCAGTTTATTTTAATGTAGGACTAATTGGGAATCGGTGTCATTTGTGTCCAAAAATACTTCGAGCCTCCTACCTGAGCTATGTCATTGCTGTAGAGTAACATGTAGCAGGTATAGCCTCTTGGGCAGGTAACATCTTCATTTTGGTCAAAGTTTTCAATGAAGTGAGAAGAAGGGGCAGGGGGTGGCGGGAAGAGGAGCAAGAACAACATTTTTCAAGATAGTTCTTTGCTAGGTTGGCATCAAGCCTGAGATAAATCAAGCTGAAATCTGTGCATTATTGATCGATACTTACATGAGTAGCTGTAATGTAGACAGGTGGATTTAAAATACTGGAACCTATTCAGTGTTTGTATTCCTTCTTTTGAGCCATTTTCTCTTTTGGGTTCTTTGTTGGTAATGACTAAATGTATTCACCCTAAACAACAGATTAAATCCTCACGTAAGTTGCTTAAAAATTACTAAAAAATCAATAGTTAACTGTGGTTTGGGAAGTTTTCCTCATGCTACTGCTAGTTTTTCCTCGCTTTAGCAACCACCCAACTTGACACGCAACATAGCTCTCATCTTCTTCCCTTTAAAATGCATACAAAGGAAGAAACAACTATTAAAGGATAAGAAGCATTGTGAATTAAGAACTATCTATCAGATTCTTCTACTCTCTAGTCATGCAAAATCTGTTCTGGAGAGTTTTTCCCCTTTCTACCTTCCTCCAGTTAATAGTGATAGCATCATCTTGGCACACAGAGAGGAAGTTGGGGTGAAACAAGACTGTATCCCCACTGGTGTTCCTGGTGAGAAAAGACAAACCTGCACTACAGGGTAGAAGACAACTAGCAGTGAGAATGTCCAATGGCTAGAGAACGCCACCACGTGATCCTCCACTCACAAAATGCCTCTCTTGGACTTGTCATGTCTTCCTGGGATAGTCTAGGCATCACCCTGGAACGCATCATGCCTGCTTTTAAGTATCCAATTCATACATTTGACCTGTAACCTCAGTCCCAGCAAGCAGAATCTTCCGGAGCTCTGACAATGCTCTGCCAAAATCTTACTAAGAAGAACAGAGAGAAGAAGAAAGGGGGCAGTGGAAGGGGGAAAGGAAAGGATTGAAAAGTTGCATACTCAAAAGGAGGAGAAAGAAGAGATTCAAAGTCATAGAGACCTATACTGTTGAGAATTTCACTAAAGGCAGTGGAAGCAGCTTTATTATCTAGTGACTGGTATTATCCATTCTCTAACCAGACCCAGGCAGAACAAAATCCATGATGAGAGAACAGAAACACAATGACTGATCTCAAGAAATACGTGGCTGATGAAGTAATCAGGCGTTTTGCCTTAAACCCGCTAGTGGCCCTGAAAGAAGTAATGTCAGCTAAAGCAAATTAAAAGAAAAAAACAAACAAACAAACAAAACACACAAAAAAAAACACACAAAAAACACACCCAAAACCAAAAGACCCCCAAACTTTTAGTGACTCTAATTCGAAACCCTGCCTTCTAGAACGCATTAATTCATACTATAACCATTCTGCCAAAAAAAAAAAAATTGTAGTAGGAACAACAAAAAATTCTAGTTTAAAAGTTTATTTTTAACTTACCGATGGGATGACTACTTTTATTTACCTCTAACTTTAATGAATGGGTTTATTAAAACAAAAATGCAAGCATATATACACAAACATCTGCTTTGGATGACTTCGTTACTACCACCCTTTAATGGCTTTATAAGGCTATGTCGCAAGTGTCATGTTATTGGCATTCCTTCACATGACAACACCAATAGTTCCAGCGGGACTACATGAACATTTTGTTGCTGTGCTGACAAACTCTGTGCTACCATGATGCAACTCTTGGTGGGTGGAAAGATAGTTTTTTCCTTCACACTCTTCCTGGTGATAAAGGCCAAAATTAAGTTTTTTGAAAGTTACCCTTCTGTTACTCCAGGACCATCGTTCCTGAACTGTATGGTACTACTACTGACAGAATCTTTTCTCTTCCAAGTTGACAGAAGCTTCCTTTCTGCGAGCACCGTACGTCCAACTACAGCAACTGTCATGCAGCTGTAGTGTCAGTGAAGTTTGATCAGCTACACTCAAGCCAAAATAATTTGACAGCAAGAAGAAATATCTTACTTGTTGGATAAAGATATGCTGTGCTGAACATTACAAAGGCCTTACATGATTTTCTACATAGATAGGAGTGATCTCTGTGGAAAAACAGCTTCTCATCCATAAGATAACTGTCATTGCCGTAACCCATTTCGTTTTTTTCAAACAGTACCTCCCACTGAGAAACCAAGTACAGTGCTGCTTCTCAAACACTGATGTTTCTTCTCTTCCAAAAATCATGGAAAATGTAGTGAAGAAAAAAAAAAAAAAAAACCACCAACAAAAAAAACCCCACACCTCACTTTACTTGGGGGGAACCAAACAAAACCCCCTTTGGTGCCCCAAAACATATCTGAATTCTTGTTGATTTTTTATAAATATCAGAAGAATACCTTGGCTGCCATGTTACACAACTGCTAGGAAAATTAAATGGAAATGCTGTGGGATTACTAGCACAGAACAACCAACCCCCTACTATTTGTGGGAAAATATTAAACCGAGTTCTAGGTTAAATAAAAATTGCAGTGTTTTGAAGAAACAATGCATTGATATAACAGCAGGAGTAAAGAGACACTGTTAGAGGAAGGTATTTTTGTGGATTTCAGTCTCTGGTTCAGATTTGCTTATATATTGACGAGGCTTTCCTCCTGGCAGATTCCAGTGTCAGACAGCTAGTTTGTAAGGGAACAATTTCATTCTAATAGTAGTACTGCAGACTTACTAAAATTAAGTATTCTTATTTTTACCTTTTTCCGTTACCTCTTTTCTGTATCTCTGCAAAGCACAGAAGAATCACTAACCAAACCCACCCCAGTGCCTATCTGATAGGAAGCAGGCTGACTAATGCACAGAGAGCCAAGCAAAGCTCTAGCACTGCTAAAATAATAACAACTAAATTATGTTTTAAATCCGTCTTTCATTTGCTGTTAGCATAGAATTGATCTGACTGAAAAATAAACGGGAACAGACATTGCTAACAATATTTTATCGTATTAGTGTGATTTCAGTAATTTCCATTGTTTAGATGTAACTGGCAGTACATATCAACTTACCTGGCTAGAATGCATCTGGGTAGGCTTACTAAAGATAATCCTACAAAAGGAGCCACATGGTTCAAGAAGATGATGGCATATAAAGCTTTTCATATCTAGGTAGCTAGTTAAAACCACATCCTAAATAAATTCTATGATTGCCCACCAGGATATCTGATTGATTACGTGAAGCAAATATAACAGTCTGAGCCCAGTTTCCAGGGAAAAGTAACTTGCAGATTGGTTCTAATTTACACATTAGCAGTAAATAACAAAATATGTATGTCACATGGACTATGCAAACAGAACACCTGCTTTCTTTAATGGAAACCTGCCCCACACTAGATTGGATAGGGAAGGGAAAAAAACAATTACATAATTTTGTGAAGTGCAGGACCTCACCTTCCAGGAATTCCTGTTATGTAGACAGACGAATTTACTCAAAAGATCCCACCCCCCAAAAAAACAACATACCTAATATAGCTTATACTGTACAGACAATAAATCTAAATTAAGATCTTTTACTTGCAAACACATAAAACATTAATTAACATATAAAAGCTTCAGCATTGTGCATAACTGAATTCTCCTTTACTTACTTGTGTCATTTATACGTAAAAGGAAGCAACACAAGATGATACCAGTGTAATTGTAGCAATATAACTGCACGGTAATCCAGCAGCAAGTAAGAGATGACCATACTCTGTTTCACAAACAGTATAATAGCACTATAATCTTTTTGAAGCTTTTAATATATGGAAACATTTCTTTCTGCAAACCACAGGAAGACAGTAAGTAATAAAAAATTATCCCCTTTCAATAAACTTAGAAAAAATAAGTGGTTTCAATAATCATTAACAAGCTGTGTAATCCTAGTGAGCCCTACAGATTTTTACCTTTAAAAAATATCTACAATGCAATCTGAAATTACTTGGTCCTGCATAACAGAAATGACATTTTTCTGGGACATCTTCACAAGGAGCAAATTACAAGGGCTGTCAGCCCCTTCAGTTAAATGACAGTGGAAAATACTACTATATCCTTTAGAGTATTTCTGATTCTGATGAGCTTGGCAATCTGTACGCATTTGTAATAAATACTACTGCAAAAATTAAAATGCCTAAAACATCACCAGACTGAGTTAAGAAGTTCAAGCCCAAGTTATGAAGAAGTGTCTGTAGCCACTGGCAAGCAAAGGAATACAGAGGCTGAATACACAGCAACATCACACGTCCACAAAAACACATCCCCGCTGTTTTAGAGAGACAGAAACTGTCAAAGGGCAAGAGAGTCTGTGTTTCCATAATTAGGAATACTATGATCTCTGTTCCTATCACTATAATAATTGGATACAAATGGGTTCATGAAATAGGTGACCTTTGCCATCCACATGGACTATCACGACAATGGCTAGCGGAAAGAACACCAGGCAATGAATGGCTGTAGGAAAGAAGTCTTCAGAGCTTGACAGCCACAGCGAAGGAGTAGGGGGAAACTGAACTTGCAGTCTTTCAGTTTTCGTATTTTTCCCAGGGCCAGGAAAAAGCGCTTGTCTTCCTCTCCGATAGGGATTACTAGATCATTGAATCCTCCATGCAAAACAAAACCAGCATTCCCTGTTGTCTCCAAGCCATGGAGTTTAAGGTTTACCTGAGCTAAATGACTTATTTTCTGTAAAGCTGATTGCAAGTGGTCCCTGGCCCCTCTATAGATGTGTGACAATTTAAATAACTGACTTTAAAAGTAGAATGAAACAGCATAGTAATGTAAGCCAAATCTCTTCTGTAGTCAAAATCTCAGCTGCTAAACTGCTGTCAACATATAGTGATAACCATCTCAGCTGTTCACAGACACGTAGCAATTAGGCTGCCTGAAAAGATTTCAGTTTGAATTTTGCCATGGTGATTAACATATTGAACAACAAATGGGAGATGGGCCCTTCTGACATCACCAACTTTTTAGTTTCAATGAGGCAAGTTGAGAAGTTACACTGTGCTTTTCACACACCCACAGCACCCCCCCCGCCCTTCTTCCCAAATGAGTTTCCCTCCGCTGAGGTTTGCAAGCTATCTGCAGAAGCAAGAGCTGCGACCGGTGCTCCAGCAGGCAGAGGAGGTGGTGAAGCATGAGACGACCTGGAAGCTACCGCACAACCTGAAAAACTCCTCAGAGCAGGGCAAACCCATCCATTTTCTCCAATTTATGCGCAGGGAGCCAACATGGCTGTAAATGTTTAGTACTGCCACAGAAAAAGTGGTACAGGACAGTACAAAAGTACTGCGGAAACAAAATTTGGTTTTTAGCTTTCATCCTTAAGCATCTGACAGAAGCCTCCTTGAGAAAAACAGAGCTGCATCCACCCTCCTCAGCAATAATAACAAATCCCTTCTGCTGAAGGTTATTTTGCCATAAAAAGCAGTGGGTTTGCTTTGTTGTTGTTTTGTTTTTTAATTCAATATGCTATGCAAATAGTAAAGCAGAAAAGTTAAGTAGTTCTAAAAAGGAAGGGCTTATTATACTATTAAAAAAAAAAGCCAATAGCATTCAACACCTTCACTTCGTCTCAAGGTTCCTTGAGATGTACTTAAAATAGGGCATAAGGACTGAGGCTGCCTTTGCAGATCATCTATACCTTGAAGTATTATTAAACTCTGAAGAGCTAGCCCAACAAAAAGCCATTTTTCTAAATGAGTGTAACTGTTCCACTGATGTAGGGTATCAGATCATGTAGACATTATAATAAAATTCAAAGGAAAAAGCCCTAAATGTTTCCACTTACATACTCATTGCTCTTCTTGTAAGACATTTGGAAACCACACACATCTGTGAAATTGCAGACCTACCTGCTAAGTATAGAGATGCTCTACACTGTAGAGGTAAAAGCAGCTCTTAGAGAGACTATAAAACAGGTAGTTCCTCTAGGAACTTTTGGTATATGACCGCTCTTCATAGATTTATAGTCTCTGATTTTTCTTTCCTGGGTTAAAACCTCTATGTTACACCTGTAGCACAGGTGTGTGACACTTTCAATTTTACAGGTGGAAAAGAAAACTGATGTGGAACTGCTAGGCAGAAAAAATAGGTCCACAGTCATTTAAAGAAAAAAACATATTCATTTTTTTTACAAAATAGATCAACTATTTTTCTTTTTAAACTGTTCTCAAACTCACTCAGAAGTCAGAAAGGCTTCTAAACAACAAAAAAAAAAAAACTTAACCCAAACAAAAGCAAGACAAAAGCCTCATTCACCAGGAATAGTATTTCCAAACTAAGCATCAGTGAAGTATGTTCAGAACACTCACATTAATTTTTACTTTTATCGGACTCTTTGCTCTTTTTCAAAATGCATAACTAGGTCTGAAATTTGAGCATCTCTATGATCACTTTGAAGAAACTGGCAAACACTAATTTGACAAAATAAAATAAAAAAACAACTAGTAAAACACTAAAAGAAAACACAGTTACAAACCGAATTATAACCTCTGGAAAAAACAGCATATGCCAATTAATCTTGCAGCATGACAACATGGTGCTAAAAAAATCAGACTACAGAGATACAAAGTAGTATGAAGGAAAGTAACAGGCTGACAACACTACGGTAATTTAAAAAAGTAATTAAAGCCTACATATTAAACTCTCTTTACCTCAGTATGCTTTGCAATTTCTATTCGAATCAACAATCGCACTCAAGATAAACTTTTGTTGCCTGAATTCTACAGCGTTTGTTTCCTGTGCTGTTGTAGGTTTGCGTGTCTGTTTCCGTATGTAAAAACCTGAATGTAACAAGACTATGCAATATTTTCATGTAAATGAAGCTACGCACCAGATAAAAATATTACTTCATGTGCTAAAAAAAAACCCCAAGCTCTTAATGTCTAAAGTAGTGAAATGCCTAGAAACTTTGAAATGTTCATATAACCATAAAAATTTTCATAAAACCTATCATTTTTATCAGTTGTTTGCATTACTCAAAGCAGGTCACTTTCACCCTTGTCTGTCTCTAATGGTTTTCATTTGGACTTTTTTTAATAAATAAGCACTTTCCAGCTGGGACTTTTCCAGTGACAACATAAAATATTCAATACAGCGAAGCTTACTCTGCTATACCAAGCCTGCTGCAAAATAAAGTTAAAACAGCAGAAGGTGCTGGACACCCTAAGCAGGTGAGTGTTTGGATAGCTTACACATGCACACACACAAAAAAAAAAATACATAAAAGAGCGTGTCTGCACAAATACAAACTCTCTTACTGTCTCTGAACTGAATATATATATGGTAAAATCTCATTCACTAGGCACAGAACTCCAGTGCATAAGATTATACTAAACAATGGCTTTAGAACCTATTCATGAAGTTAAACCACTTGCAAAATAATTAATTTAGGATACCTAGGATTAATGCTACTTTTATACACTTAAGTCATGCAGTCTGCAAATAGTGAGGTATCGTCATTGTGATTCACTGCCAAGAACAGAGTTGTCACCTGCCCACTGACACCGACCAGTTTGACACATGTGCACTTCACGTCACTCCCCAGAGCGGCCTGCCCAGGTAGCCTCACCCACCCTCCCACTCCAAAGCCGCACATGTCACTGAATAATAGGTTATTTTAACTTTTTTCTCTACTTAAAACCCAGCTAAGAGAGCTCTGAGAGTGAGGGTGTTGTGTAGCACTTGTGGGCTCCCTGCCTCATTTATGACAGGATTTGTGAAAGTAGGAATGGAGAATTTTATTCAGGAAGCAATTCTGAAAAACAGAAGATAGATATTGCAAAACTTCCCACAGGAGAAGAAATCAAAATAACTTTTGAAAAATATGACAATCAAGGCTTGATTTCCAAGGGAGCAATGACCAGAGAGGTTGTGGAGTCTCCCACTCTGGAGACATTCAAAACCCGCCTGGACACTGTCCTGTGCAACCTGTTGTAGGTGACCCTGCTCTGGCGGGGGGTTTGGACTAGATGATCTCCAGAGGTCCCTTCCAACCCTGACTATTCTGTGATTCTGTGATTTGCGGGACTTGTGGACGCACCTGGCTTTCTGTGCGCACTGAGCATGCTGGGGCAAGAACCGAGGAGCCGAGAGCACAGGCTCTGCGAGGTCCTGGCCCAGTTCTACCGTGTGAGAAGGAAGGGCTGCAGGCCTCCTGGGACGGTGGAGCCCAGCAATCCTCATGGAAGCTCTGCCTCAAACTGCCAAAGCCAACGCTGAGCTAGCAGGAAACAAGCTGTTTCCAATGGTCTGTTTCATTAGAATTTCAAAAGGATACATTTACACAAACACTTTGGGTTACAATGAATTCAAAATTTTCAGCCAAAAATGGTTTTGTCACAAGTCTCCACCACTCCTGCCACCAAATTAAAAACCAAAAAAAAAAAAAAAAATAAAGATTTGTTATGCAAGTCTGGCCAGCTGGATTCTTTCTCTGCAGCTATTGCAGAATTCTTACATGACCTGGAGCCAACAAAATTTTTCACCCATGCTCACTGATCATGTGCTATGCATTTTCTGTATCCAACCTGAAACTGCCAGATACGCTGAACACTCACAGCTACAACTGCAACTTAATGGGTGCTGGAGCCCGGAACAGAAAAAGTACTGTTACTACATTAAAAAGTTCTAAAAGGACTGAGAGTATTTCAAGTTAATGCTCTTGACAAGGTGACACTATTCAATATTTTGAGTCATAAAAACATTAGATTCTCATTTTTAGCTACCTCATGATTAAAAGATTAAGAGAAATATACTATCACTGACCTACTGACATCTCAGCACAGAAGCACTGATTCTCTTGCTTTGATGGCGCACAACACCCACACAACAGAGCCACATCAAAATACGTTATTTCTAAACCAAGAATTACAAGCTCAGCTTTCCCTGCTCTAGATACTGCTAGAGAAAGTGTTGCTGCAAAGAAATTACTTCCAATAATCATCCCTTGCTGCTGCAAGACATTAAGTAATTTCAGAAACAAAATAATTACTTTCATTAATACTATTGATAACATTTTTGCAGGAGCAATCAATGTAGGTATTTCTGTCAAGCTGTCACTGGTGACATACTGGCTTAGCAGACCTGCAGCCATGGAAATAGCTCAGCTACTGATTCACTCTCCGAAGACCGATTATTTTCTGAACTCAGGGTAGCAGGGCATTTCCATATTGAGCATTTTATATAAATCAAGCCTCACGGAATGACCTCCAAACAGAGAATAAACACATTCTCACTGCTCCTCCTCAGCCTCCTCTAACACATCACCTGTCCAGGAGCATAGGGAAACAAAGATTAAGTGAATAATAATTTGAAGTAAAACATAATCCACCATATCCCAAACTATTTACTTTCATTTCTAACAACTTTTCCATTAGGGAGGGGATGTCAAGTGGAAGATAAACCATTATGACACATAACAGTTTGGTAGAACAAGGATTTTGAAAGATTATGCTTTGATTCTGGCTAGTATGAAGTCAGCGTGAGTGTAACTGCTAACCTTAACTGGAAGCTACCGTTGATCCATTTTTTTTGTGTAATGCATTTTAAAAAAAAAAAATGCTTACTGTCTCTGTAGGGATTAAATGGATCTCCCACTTCAAGCAAATGTAATTTATTAAAGCATGAGTTAGACTAGCCTTTATACTTTCATCTTATACATAGTATTGACATTCAAATAAGACAAAACAACAATAAAAAACAGAAATATAGTTGCATTTAGATATTTGTATTAACAAAGAAAAAAAATGATGTATGCTGTGCCTGAAACTCCACAAGGTTAATTTGTTAATCATTAAGTTAAAGGTTCCAGTAATGCTTCCTTTCAGGAAAATATTCCCATTTGGTAAACTGGATTTTACAGAGATTTCCAGATACTCACTCTAACTTCCCTCTAATTTACATACAATTATGATGGTGGAGGCAACAGAGTACAAACTTACATATAACAGTAATAATCTGAAATGCATTAATGCTTTGTCTAGAACCTCTAGATTCCAAATCCGACTGGGGATGCTGAAAACAATATTTGATTCCTTCCTTCAAACAACGTAGTGCATTTTCATATAAATACAGTTCTTTGGAAATGGCTGAGACTTAAAGACCATATCAAGTGGCCATAGGTTGCTGCTAAGGAGTTTAGTAGCCTGCTGCAAAAACTGTTCTAGATTCTATTCACAAACCAGAAGCTCCTCCCTGATACACCATCACAGCAGTTTTGCAACAAAGGAGTTCCTATCCTTAAAAGACGTCTCAACTTTTTCTTCTTCCAGAACAAAGGTGGCCTGAAATATCAAGGAAAACAACTATAAAAATGGAAATTTCTCTTAGAAAAGTATATTTACTGAAACTCCGAGAAATCAATTGTTCATGGGCAGAGACCCACATTTCCTACAATACAACATCCTTTAGAGAATGCTTTGGCATTCAAGCAACAGCTGCAAACAGTGAAGATGTGATGGCTTCATTTCAGACTGAAAGACCTGGGGCAGGGGTGAAACACTTACTACTGTTATGAAGTGGCTTTTTACACAGATTCTGTTGCAAGTGCTTATTCCCCAGCAAACTGGGCTCCCTGCTTGCTTCCTCCCTGGCGCTGCTCTCTCAAAGCCTAGCACTGCCCAGCATTGGCATAAGGAAGAAATGAAGAAGGGTGGGGGTACTCAAACAATTAGAATGTTTTTCCATAAAGGAGTAACAATAGAGCTATTTTTACTTTTAGTCATTTAATAAAACTTTGGTAATTAAAAAAACCCAAGCAACACAACACAAAAAAACAAACACAACCACCTTAAATAACTTTTTAGACAAGTTACGAACAGACATTCTTCCTCCGCTTCCTTCACCCCAACAGTAAAACAGATTCCATCTAAAGAAAAGAATACTGTTTTGAATATTTCCTTTCACCAGTTCAGAATTTCAAGCAATAAAATAATAATTTTATTGATCTGATTTTTTTATTTGATGAAAAAAAAACCCTAGCTTATGGGTTAAAGATGTTACATCAGAAATAGTCATATAATGTGTTTTTTATATTGTTGCATATATCCTCTGTGCTGCAGTGGTCCTGGCCCACAACCCTCAGACACTATGTAATGACTATCTACCCTGCTCCACAAGATCTACCATGGATCACAAGCAATTTCTCAAGTTACTGCATGACTCATTTTCTCTTTGTAGACAGGAGTGATACCCCTACTCCTCAGAGCTATTGAGACAACTTGTCATAATATTATGGTAGTAGCATCATAAATACTCGTGTAAGTACCATAAAATACAACAAAGTGATAACATTCAGTTACACTCCAGTATCTCCCAAAAGCATCCAGCTCTATGTTGGAGAATTCCCTAAGGAATGGAATTAGTTTCAGTTTTCTGCTGAGCCCTACTGCAGGAAACTATATCTAAATTACTAAAATACCTCGTCCACCTTCCTGAAAAAAACCCCAAGGTTTTAGCTGGAGGCATAATCACATCCCACTGTGGGACAGGCCTAACTTAAGAGAAATCTAGCTCTTCTAGTAAGTCAGAGTCTCATCACAAGTTTAAACTCTTGTTTTAAAAGCAATTATTAGACGCTCATAAAATATATTCTACCCATTTTACATTGACGGAAGTCATTACAACCATTTGAGTGCCTCCTGCCAGCAGGACTGCCTGAAGCTGTTACTCTTTGTATGGGTTTTCTCCTCTTCATCCCTACAGATCTGAATAACTTACCATTACTTTGGAAGCTTTTTAATTTGTCTTAGAAGCTTGCCCTTATGAGGAAAGGTTGGTCATACAGAGGTCCTTTGCCTAAATGAAGTAGTCATTGCAACAAGTTAGAACAAGCTTATCCCCACACCAGTTTTATGTACGTGTGCTGTGGCACAAACTGTCCCAAATACTTCTAGAATCCAATGGTGCTGAAAACAGTTGTGTCCCTTCATACATTTTTCACATTTCAGATTGATTCTTAAGACACTTCAGAAACTATAGTTTCGTATTATGTAATGGTCTCTTTTTGAGACTTTAAAGAAAAAAAAGGCAAGCTCATTTCTCACATTGTCTTTCTAATGCCTTTGGCTTTACAAACTTTAAATGCTGGAAGTACAACGTGGAATAAATCTTACTGAATGCGTAGCCTTGCCATGGTCAGGAATGTACAGGATTAAGACAAGCAGTGCTAAATCACGCTTGCCAATACGTTTCCAGGGGATACGGCTCTGAACAAACTTGACTCAACCTTCAGTGGTTCTCTTGTACGACAAGGTACTCCAAAGACAAAGGACAAGCTTTAAAAGCAGCTGGGACAGACACCTCTAAAAATGGCAACTCAGCATACATTAGTGACCTTCTTAAAAAAAGTGTCTTATAAATCCTTCTACCATCTACGTGCCAAAAATCTTTACATTCAACACCTAAGGGTACATGCAGTCAAAGAAGAAATACCAACAGCTTTAGGAACTGCAGTGTTCAAAGATAATTCTCTAAGTATCCTGAAAAGCTTCAGAACAGTGAGTAAACAACCTTATTTTACTGCTTGGAAATCCAAGTTGCAATCCCCGAATTGGAATATATTATGGTCACTGACTCCATAAGAAGATTATAAACAATCAGAATCCTTAAAATCTATTTCAACTAACTAGTATTTGTTTAGTTTGAAATAGAAAGGCAGCAGTACACCACATGCAAAGCAAAATTTTCAGGGAGAAATCTTTAATGAGAAGAAATTATATACTTCGAAATAAAGAGGAGCATCAGGGTACAAGTATTTTTTCTTTTCAGCTACAGGTGTGACATGCAATTATAGTATCAGTGGTTTGTTGCTTTCTTTGTTCCTTGAGAAGGAAAGCAATCAATATTTTTCCAATAAAGTTAAAGCATGATACATTAGTGTTCAACTTCCACAATAAGAGGGGGGAAAAAAAACCCTAAAACTTCTGAAAATAACAGCTGAAGGAGATGCTGTGTTTCTGTGAACTACAACGAGAGCACTTGTAGCTCAGCACACCCACCAAAAAGGATTAGTAAAGACTCTAAAGTGCTAGCAGATCAATATTAAGCCATCCAGTCTTTTTTTTTTTTTTTTTTTTAAGTCCAGCAGTACTAGTATCTAATGCGCAAAACATGTATTGCATACAATAAACAGCTGTTTCTAATGTTGTGCATTTCAAAAGAGGAGAGAAACTGTTTTGGATAATAGGCTAAGCTTTCACGGTTAAATCTAAGATTTATGGGAGAACCATTAGCTACTGTATAATACTGGAGGAGGCTAAAAACAAAATCCAGCATATGCCAGTTAATCTTGCAGCATGACGACACGGTGCTAAAAATCAGACTACTAAGATACAAGTGTAGGCAGAGAAATAATTTGTCTTCTGTTCAGAGGCTTTTTTCCTCGGGGGAGGGAAAAAGGAGAAAAGGAGATGCAAGGGCCCAAATAGAAATAAAAAAAATTCTTCCCATGCCCTTTTTCATACAAGGTTGGAACTATCCCACAAACAATCTTCAAAATAAGTAGAATCGGTTAGTATGAGCTAAATTTAGTTGCATATGTTTTTCACAACATATGCAACTACAACTTCCCCTCTTCTTCCTGAGGGCACACACTTCACTAAGTTATCTTGCACTCATTAATTATAGTCTCTGTAAAATTTCTGAGGAATACTGTATCATACAGAGCAAGTATCCATTTGTGATTGAAAGTCTTGAAACAACATTCTTAAAACAAGTAAGCAAACTTTCTACTCACCCCCCCTCTACTTTCCCACTATGTTGAAAATCAGTAACTTTCAGACAAAATATCCCTGTTATCTTAGCTATGGCTGCAAAAAAGCACAAGAACACACACAAACCCCTTCCCTTTGGAGAACGATTTCTGCTGCAATTCTTCTCATTTGGGATAACAAATTTTCTAGTCTGTCTAGAAACCCTCTTTTCCAGGATGTTGTTAATTTTTTTTTAAATATGAAACCTGAAATCTGTCACAAATAGAATTCAACTGCATTAATTAACATTAGTTATTACTCAACTAAAATGAACACTAACTCCTTCTCTCTTTGACTCTATACATCCTTACCTCTTTGAAAGATGTGTGATTTCCTATACCCATCTCCTGTGTTAGTGAAATAAAGCAAAAGTTTCACCTTCTAGAAACCCTTCAGCTACTGGTTCGCAATTCAGCTACAACTGTCTCGCCATTTCAGTAGGGCAAGTATAACCTTCCAGTGGAAATGCTGACACAACTAAACACAGTCAAGTACAATTCTTCCAAAAAAAGCCTTCTTCAATGGACAGTGCGGGTTAAATGGGGGCTAAAATATAAAGTCATAATGATGAGTAACAATTCCAATTTAAAACAAAAGTGACTTTAAGAACTATCCGAAACATAAACAATAGCTTCAGATTAATATTCCCAGCACCATCACTGAACAAATAGCTTTATTATCTTTATGCAATTGTGTTTTTGCAAGATAATAATGAAAAAGGCAAATCAAAAGTAGCAACAACTATTCCTTAGATTGTCAAGTCCTGCTAGCTAGATTTGATGAATTCTGTAGTAAATGCAGAATAGAAATTACATTTAATCAAGAATAATTTTAAGAAATAGTCAACATATACTCTTAATAGCATCATGCATTAAAACAGAATTTGAGAAGATGAGACCAAAATCCTTACTGGTGCTTCAAAATGTTGCTTACAATCAAGGTACTTCTGCTCTAAAGAGAATAAAAACATGCAAGCAGTAAGTAATGAAAACACCTACAGCAATGAAGATTTCCCATCCTACTTGTAGAGCAGCAGCTAAACCAGGAAAAGAACACATGATCCAATACTTCTATCCTATACCTGTAAATCTATGTTCAGAAAAAAACATCACTATTAGTACTATATTAGACAACATTTAATGCTATATAGCAGAGGTGAAGTTTCTTTTCTGCTCCTGTCCAAGCTAGAAAAGAGCGTTTGTTTTGGTTTTAAACTCAGTGCAAATAGTAGAATAATTCTGCTATGTCTTATACATAGGTACAATACTACATATCACAGTTTATCACATCAAGGATAGCATAAATCTCTGCATACCCCTTTAAGTCAACCTGTGTGCCTTCCTTTTTTCCTTTGCCTCAACTCAGGAGAAAGATCTCTAGAGACCAAAAAAAATAAAAAGCAGCATCAGGGCACATTCTAGGTTCCAGACTCAACCCAATCTCTCAGTTTGTCAAGCAAAGCCAATAAAATCTCACATTTTATCCATAAACCTTTCCCCCTCCCCAAAAATCCTCTCTGCCTCCCATTCTCTTTCACACATTCACTAGAAGTGAAAATGTTTCTGTAATGACTTCTGAATGGGGTACTTCAAAATTCCAGTGTCAGACCAGTTTCTTCTTACTTCACAAATTACAGAGTTATTTTAGTTTGGCCAGACTATGTTCACTTCTCCCTCCACGCTAGATCAAGCCACAGTGAGATGAGGAACTGTGTTAACATGCAAAACATACCAGAAGAAAACAAGGAATCTTGGGAAAACAGATAATGCAGAAGCAGCAATTATGCTTCTACTTCATGTGCTCCTCATACAAGAGTTTAAACAGAAGAAAATTAATAATTTCTTAATACCAACTTCTGATGGAACTCTATGCAAGTTCAGTGTTCAGTCTTATTCTCAAAATGTACTATTTATGGAAAATCATCACAACCAAATACTGTCTTCTAAGTCTCTTAGACATAAAACCCCACATTAGTTACATACAAGTGACCAGCAGGCCCATTAAACTGGGAGGGGGGAGGGGCATTCAGTAGTGCTGATTAAAAATTGTAGATCTGAGCCAACAAGATCCTCAAATCATAGTTGTAAAATAAATATACATTTTCAGAGAAACACCCATAATCCAAAAAATTAGATTACTAGATTTTTGTCTTTTCAGTTCTACTAAGGGAAACAAAAGTGTCCAAGTAGGAAATTACAATGAACCAATGAAAAAAAAAAAAGCATGCAAGTCTTGAGGAAATATCAACTATACTTCAGACTAAGCTTCTTTTTTTAATTAGAGTAACTGCAAAATTTTTATTTTGAATGCAACATGGAGTACACTCGCTCTCAAACATAATGTGCATAAGCTGAAAGTTGAGATGAAATTTTACTTAATATAACAAACAAATACCTTGCGAAGTCACTAAAAAACAATAACTAGAATAGTCCCATTAGAAAGTTTACTTTCAACCTTTCGTTTTAGTTGTAGGCAGCATTTTATTCACAGATAAGAAGACACTTTTATTTTAACATTTTTGGTCTCTGTGGTTCAAAAATATTTATAGGTCTCAGTCACTGGAACAGCGGAAGTACAAGCAGTTTTTGAGGCCAATATTGGCTTCTTCAGAAAAGCGATTTTAGGAATCATGCTGTGGAAAAGAGGAGCCACTCCAAATGAAGAGAGTTTAAGAACAACCATAAACATTTTGCTATGAATAAAAGAAAAAAATAATACCTGCTTGCACATGTGCACATATATATACACACACAAAATAGTTAGACCATGTGTACACATGTACTCACAAACACATACATCAGTAACCAGAACTTCAGAAAAGAAAGTAAGTTTCAGCATTTCATTGCACTCCTACACCTACTATCACAGCTCCACAGGCTTACGAAACACCATATAAACAAAGACAGCATCTTTCTCTCACTGGAAAATTCACTTCCCAGTAACTATTCTCAGAGTGGACAGAATTGCCACTAAATTCTAAGTGTAGGACTAAAGAGTACTGGGCATGCTGGCACACAGTCTGTTCTTCTGTCCAAGTAAGAAGGAATTAGCAGCTGTTTGGTACAGGACCTGTTATTTGGGGATGACCTTCCACTTGTTGGAGAACAAGTTCACAAAGGCACTCCTCGACTGTAAAGCTCCCTAACACCGAAAGCCTCATAATGAAATCAGGCGTCCTTCAACCTTCTAACAGAAATTATTAGCAAAGAAAACAATGTTTTGCCATTTCCCACTTTGGAAAGAGATTTCTTGCACACAATCTGGTACCTTCTCCGAAAGGACAAGTTTAAAAAGAAATCAAAATGTAAGGTGCTCCCCGCCCCCAATAGCGATTCATATTTCATGAAATCATTTCCTAAAAAACCCTTTTCTTAGCTTCCTGTTCTAGCTGGGGCAGTCACATATAAGTTAACCCTCTGCCAAATGAAAGAAAACTCAATACAGCACTAAGACAACAATTGCAATTGCTTTCAGATAACTGCAAGGGAGAAAAGTAAAGTTCTTCATTATTCCAAAAAAAATCAGAAAATTTTGAAGAGGAATACCAAGAATAAGAGTTGCTGCTATTTTATGTTTTCCTTGAAACAAGGAGTTTTTAAGATTGTGTGATTTGTAGACCAATTAGGACAAGTTAAAATGGCAAGTGTTACAGGACAGTGAACACTACAGAACATTAATTTTGAATAATGCTGACCACAGACATCCAGCCCTACAGATGTTTTTTCAATACATACTGTTCCTAATAAATATTATAGTTAAGAAATAGTAACAATGTTAACTAGGAGTAAATACAACCCATACACATTTGAGAAAAAAGTTTTGACAGAACAGATAATTTTTACCATTCTCAAAATGACATTGCAGTGAGGTGAAAACCAAAAGGAATCATAAAATCAAATGCCCCTTAGCTGGGCTTCAGAACACTAATTTTTTTCACAGAAAGGAATGAAAGATTATGTAAAGCAAAGACACACCGCCAAAATCTTATAAGGTGCTTCTGATGCAAGTCAAAGCTTCGTTCTTCCCTCAGAAGAATGTACATGATGAAGACCGGTGGTTTTTATTTATATAAAATTAGAATTACAGATAACTTTAACAGCCATGAATTCACTTACTACATACACAACCTAGGACTGTTTGTTAATTATTTTTACTTCCCTCCTCCCTTGAGGTTCTTGGCAATTTATTTCTGACAGTCTTTTTAGGAGGAATGTGACACCAAGAGAAACAGGTGTTAACTTATACGGTGAACATATGAGAATACTTAATTTAGCCTGAAAGATCCCATATGCAACCTTTATTATTCCTAAGGAAGATACACTCTGTCAGACTCCTAAGTTACATGGGCACATGAAAATATTTTTGCCTAATAGGAGTTTTGTACATCAAATAAATCAAAGGTATTCGTTCCTTGAACTCACCGTACATTTCAAACTACCACTACCAAGACTGAAGTATTCAAACATACAAAACAAAATCTATTAAAAATATGCTATGATCTACGTATGATTTTACAGCACTTCATAGTATTTTGTTTACCGCACAGGCCCATGAAGCTGCAACACATGCTTCACTAAAGAAGTCTACCAGAAAGAAGAGGCTTAGAGACAGAGACAGCACCCACTGCATTCTACGGCACTGCTTCCCCTTTCAACAATTGCTGCCACTGCCCGTTTCTGTTCTGAATCTGCTACAGGTTGATATTATATACATTTAAATAGCTCTAAGATTGTTTGCAACTCCCATTTGTGTCCACAGCAAACCTAGAACTCCGATTCTTGTTGTTGTTTTGTTTTGTTTCATTGGTCAGGGTTTTTTTTAAACTGTTACCTTCCACCCTACGCAAACACTCTTAGCTCCCTCCTTTGGAAAGCACTGAAATGTCCAAATGGACAAAAAAAACCTATAAATTTAAAATGTTTCAGGACTGCTGCTTCAGAGAATTCCAAAGGACAAGAAGAATCCACGAACAGAAATGTACTTTTAAAATATATTTTTAACTATTTAAAAGGAAAAGTAGCACTTTTTATTTATATAGGTTGAACTCTTAGCATTGAACCATCTAAAAAATTTAAAATATAGCTGAAATTGAGTCCTCCATGTTTCAAGCATTTGTCTTCTTGCTCTTGAATTTTCTCCATGGGTTAAGGTCAAGCAAACACAACCTGAGAAATCACAGCCTGCCAGGATTTGCTACAAGAATCTTCTGTGAACTATTTCAGGTATTACAAAAGCATCAGGAGCAAAAGGCCAGTAGGCAGTTCTCGCATTGTCGTTCAGGCTTGGAAGCTGTCAGGAATGCAAAGATATTGACAGAATAACAACAAGTCTCAGATAAAATACCTGTCAATCCTGTTAACATTAAGGTTACATTTCTGAAGAGTTACTATATTTTCTTCAAATTTGTAAATAAGCCTTTAATATAATTTGCTGAGCACAAAATAAGAATTTGCTGCTTGTGAACATTTTACCAATCATTGCCTTTGTCAACCACTCCAAACTGAAATCCTTAAGAATAACTCAAAGTATCGGTGACACGTTTCCTATCCCATCCTTCCTTTGCTACTTTCTCTTCTAAGTTCCTTTGCTTTAGACTAAGCACACGATCAGGATTATGCTTAATTTAGCAAGACCTCTGAGAATAGATTTTTCACTTTATCCTAAAGCATGATGTGCGAAGGCAAAAGGCCAAGTCACAGTCACATGACAGATTGTAAACGTGAAAGTAGTAAACATGAGGGTAACTTGAAATAAATAGTTTACTTTGGGTTGTTAGGCTGTCTAATTAATTTTTGTTTGACATTATTAGTATATTACAGCAAGCAGTGATTTAAACAGCTGCTTAAACACAGATCATACAAATACATGAGCATAGGCTAATGGAAAGACTGGCGTATTTAGGTTAAACATTCCTGAATAAATGAAATAAAAAATACTCCGATCACAGCAGAACCACGTGGCTTTCTGAAACAAGCAGCAGAAAAAGCTTGCTTTGCTAGTCCGCATGAGGGAGAGCACCAAATGAAATATGGCAAGTCCAACAAAGATTCTGAAGTTGTTATAAACTGTTAAACAACCTTATTTGAAAAGAGGAGAATTACATTAAAAATAATTCCTCAGCTTGCTTTTCTTTGAAAAAGGTATAGAAGCATTTCTCATTATTCAGACTAATTTTCATAACCAAAATGCATTGCAGTTTGCTTTGATGCTGTGTAATATTTCTTGATTCTGTTAAGTGGTACATAATTACACTCTTCCCCTTTCCCCCAACAGATATCATAAATTCTTCATCTTCTGACAGCTTCAAACAATTAGGCTTCAAAACATATGCAGCTGAGGCATATAGTTAAGAGTTTATGTGAAGCTGTTCGGCTTTTAGATGACAGACAGGGTCTGAGTTTTAGGGCTTAAATCACAAGCTCTGAAGATCTGAGGAGAGTGGCAGAGCCACCTTTGGTCATTCTAATATCTGGAAACAATCCGTTTGAATCTAAGATTATATCAGCACTCAATCCTCTGACCTTTCAATGCACACAACAAAGGCACTACAGCAGTAGAGACTCAGCATTATGAACTTACTCAAAAAAACTTCATATGGATATGATGTCTTATTTTCAAAACTCAAAATGAGCTAACATAATAAAACAATAAAAGTAACGATTGGATGCAACAGCACTTCATAAAGCTGCAAGGAACCTTCTAGATACCAATGGGTAAAATCCAGAGTATGCCCAAGATATTCCAATTATGCCCATGCAAAGACATTACAAGAAGGGACATCATGACCATATGTGTTGAGACCAGTCTTCTCACACCAGGGAAACAGATGGATACTCTTTATCTGGGAATCACAGAATCATAGAATAGCAGGTTGGAAGGGACCTCAAGGATCATCTGGTCCCAACCTTTCCCAGCAAAAGTGCGGTCTAGACAAGACGGCCCAGCACCATATTACCTTCCATTTCATGAAAATCCCTCCACAAAGACCGTGTGAGCTAAAGGGGCCACACAGGAAGTGTGAAGTGAAGTTTGCTTACCTGAAAAAGAAAAACAGACTGGAAGGAACCTCAGAGTCCTTTCCCACAGCTTGGGTAGAATATAGCAGACTTAAAAAGTGTGCCTGACGATGTGCCTCCAGTCCCATTTACAATCCTTCACACAGCCTCCACAGACCGCCCACTCCAGTGCTTCAGCTCTTCAAGTGTAGTTCAACTCTCCCCCCACCACTACCCCATTTAAATCTCGGTTGCAAACTCATCTGATGATGACTTTCTGTGCTACGCTTCTTGGATCACAGGGAACAACTGATCACCATCCTTTTTTCAGAGACCTTGTATTTAAAGAATCACATTGCCAGCTGATAGTTTTCTCTTCCAATTTCTTCAGGGGCTTTTTCCCCACAGATCACCTTCCCCAAGATTTTATTCTTCCCTTAATCACTGTACTCTTCACAATTTGTCCTTTGCTCTCCCTTCTCTTCCACTTTTTAAAGGGCAGCACCCAAGATTAGAAGCTAGGTAAACTGGCCTTCACGAGCTCCAAGGGAGCTCAGAGCTGGTGCATATTACAAAGGGTATCTCCAAACATCCCAGATTAAAAAATTTATAAAGACACTATGCTGTCATGTTCATAGTCCACTATAATCCTGCACCCTACCCTAACCCCAGTTCCCTCCACCTACTAACCTAATGATCTCTTATTTCAGGTTTTTACTTTTGATTTTAATTTTTACTAGTAATTCATACGTTTCCTTTTTGATTTGTTTTTCAGTGTTTTTGATTAATCTCACCTATTTGTAAACATCAATTTTAATTTTGGTACTGTCCTACAAAATTCTTGCATCCACGTCTATCCTGGAAGCACTAAAAGTTTTATGTGTTTTTCTATTCTACCATCAACCTGTTGCCCTACTGAAGCCACATTTTTGTGTCTCCCCTCTTCTGGTATTGCAGCTAGCCTTTCAAAGCCATAAAGTAGGTGGGTTCTCAGTAACACCTGCCAACTATTTAATGAAACTTGTCCTCTATGTACTGTCAAACTCATTTCTTAAAAATCCTGTTCTGACATCTTTCTAGATAACCAGTTAGGCCCTCTTTACCCTCCTACAAAGAAAAGCAATACTGCTTCCCAACCCCCCACACCATTCTATTATCTGGGAATTTTTCCTTCTAACAAATTCTCTGTGTCAAATGGCAGTAAATCATACATGACTTCAAAGAACTTCTTAAATAGCAAATAAAGTATTTTCATTTGGGTCTAAGCAAGTTGAATTCATCTAAATTACCTACATATTTTCTATCATGTTCTTATCTTCAGGTATGCACTACTGTTTTGAAATTACATAAAGCATCTGATAATAGATAATCTCTTCTGGATAGGCTAAGAGGGGGAAAAAAGAAAAAAAAAAAAAGAGACGACATTACATGCTTCAGCTTTCTCCAAATCATCTGTTATTTTCTCACTCACTAGGAGAAAGGGACACCTCCTTCTTTATAAGCCTAAAAATAGCAATCATTCTGGTTTGATCAGACAGTGGTCATGGTGAAAAGTCCCAATTACCATCTCCATCCATTTTAATTGGAGAACAGTTTGCTGAAGTCAATTAACAGCTTGTGGAGAACCAGAACTGTTGAACCTAATTTTGAAGCAAATCACTATTTTACTCGGAACAACACACTGTCAGTTAAGTGTCTCTAATATGTTAACTTTGCCTTTTGGCAAACATTAAGAAGTCTACAGCTATTTACACTACGTTGACTATATGAAATTTCAGTTTCTTCTTTCAGCAAGCTGACGCACACACAATTTCTTTTGTTGAAGATACTATCCTGCAGTAATTCCGCACTAGGCTCTACAACAAAAGGTCCCCAGCAATCTATGTGAAAAACGCACACTTCCTTAGGTTTTTCTAGAAGTATCTTGAATTTATAAAACCAAGACAGAAATTTCATGACTAATAGAAGCTATTGACGGCCAACAGCAACACAGAATTTATTTTTCCTGACCTCCTTAGAAGCTGAAAATACAAGGTCCTAGGTAATCAAAATGATGAAGTTAGTACCGTCAAAGTTCAGTAATTCTTTGGCATGATGGGTCAGAACAATTCGTAGTCGCTCTTCACCTACTCGTATCACTATTTTTTATTTAAAAACAAACAAACAAAACCCAAACTTAAAAGAGTGCAGATGGTATTTACAGACCTTTTAACACCACAGACCTTATTCTTTGCTCAGATAAACTGCCTAATAGACAAAAAAATTCAGTAAAGAGCACCATTGCAACACAGTTAACTCATTTATAAAAGCATGTATAAGTGGATCTGTCAAGATGTCATAGATCCCCCACCTAAACTTTCCCAGCAGTGGTATGTAGCTGTAGCTATGTAAGCTATGCTTGGCACTTCAAACAATTTTTATCAGAGACAAAAATCAGAAATGTCTGTTTCCTCCCCTCATTCTGCATGCATGCATCTGACTTCTGAATTTACAGCCTAGAGCCCTTTATCACTTGTACATTAGTTACAAATCATTTACTAAATACTATGGAATATTTTTAAATTATGACAGATTTCTTAACTTTCTCAGATCCTCCCCAATGTAAGAAAGACTGCAGTCTCTCATTCTCAGGCAAAAAAAGAGAGCATAACTGTCACTATGAATGAAGCTAGAATTCCATCTGTATTCACAAAAAACAGTTCAAACCATTATTTTTAAATTATTGGTTAATCTTAAGGAAAACATTTCTGTCAATGGTGGTGCCATGTCATCTACTCAATTCATATTACATACAAACCACCACCTATCTCAGACAGCAATCTGCACTTACAAATTAATTTGGTTCCAAAGGATTGGAACTCAGTTCCAGTGTCTGAGTGGATCTTCCATGCTTCAGTCCCTGTGTAACAGTTAAAATACCAGGGTGGCCTCAATTTTTTAAAATTTATTAAAGGAAATAGTACTTATGATTTATGTCACATTTTGGACCCTAATTGTCTTTAGAGGTTTTGAATATCCACTAAGCTATTTTTTGCTGGCTTTTGACACAGAATGAAAATTAGCTACACTAATTATCTTCAGTTTAAACACCGTGAATACAACACATCAACACAAATGCAGTGCTTCTTACAATGTGCTTACAAAGAGCTTCTTGCAATTTAAAAAAAAAAAGTCATACCTTGCCAGTGTTTTGTTTAAAGGTTGTCTACTAGAATGCATTCAACTTCTGTCCACTAATAATGCATTCTGTGCACAGTAAAAAATGATGGTCAACTTTTTAAGATGGCAAAATTTTTTAAGAGGGCAATAGCGAATTTGGAATCAGAGTATCATTCACCTTTCAGTAAGACAAGAAACATCTCTTTTCAAAAGCACTACAAATCTGTTAGAGCACTTTAGTCTATATAGTTGGATTTCTGTGGAGAAGGAAAGTCATTATGTATTATCAAGAATAAGTTTATAATATAAATAGAATTAAATTAAATTCCTCCTGATACAAAAAGGTTTTAAAAGATGCAGTATTTCTCTAGAATATAGATTTTAAAAAAACCCAACTGTGAATTAATTCATGGTCTATACCATCGTGGCAGCTACTAAACAATGTCTAGAAAGATATGCCTTTTCTGGTTCCTTCTGGGTGGACGCAGGAGCTGGTTTCAAGCCAATACCTGGCAGAAGCCTGTTAATGAGAAAAAAATCAGTTTGCTTAAGCTTCATATTCTGGAATATGGAGTTTAAAATGCAGCACACTGGTAAAGATGCTGGTATGGGGCAAATCAAGAGTTCTTGGTTCCTAGCTCAAGAAAAACTTTATACATACCATAAATTATTATCCAGAAGTCCTGGCAGCTGGTGCTGAGCACAGATGTTCTAAATGCCTGTGGTCCATTCTGCACAGCAGGTGAGAAAGTGATGTTCTGCATTAATAACGGGTTCTGGCTGGGGTCATAAGTGAAAATTCAGTGGAAAAAGCCACAGTTCTGTTTTGTGACACCACAAATACTGAAAATGGAAACCCAAGCAACAGTCACCATACACAAATCTAGGAAGAGGGATTAGTCTAAAGACCAAGGGCAAGCCTGTAAGCAGATAACCCAAACGTAAGGGACAATTACATTGCGTGTCTCACAGCTTTGTTCCTTTCCAATCATTATTTTCAGGTGCATGACATTCCCAGAAGTACATAAAATATTTAGGACTTTCTCTTCTAGACTGTCAGAAACAGAGGAGAAGGAAGAAATGCTTCTAAATAGATTTTCAGGATAAAAATCACCTAATGTGTGATTGACTACAAACCATAATACTTTATGATTTTTCCCCCATAGCTTTACAGCAGGAACTGTGATAACACTGTTTCCTTTTCAACATCACAGGTGTTGGAACTACACAGCGAATACAGCTAAAAGGATTGGAAATACAAATCAAGAACATGTCATCCTTCCAGCACCCCTCCGAGGTCAGTGGGTGAATTATTTCACCTGCATTACTCAGTAACTAAGCCTTGGTGGCGACAGGAATGCTTTCTTCTGGCCTTGAAAGTTAAGTAAACACAACACTCCCATGCTGTCCAAATTGCTTCTCTTTTGTATGGTTATTGGGCACTAGCATGGTTTTGTATGCAGTTTATACATAAAATATCAGTTAAAATTCTTGTCCTGAATCACGAGATAGACTGTTTCAACTGGGCAAAAAAGAAATACATATCAAACAGACAATAGGTCTTACGGCTACAATAGAAGCCTCGACAAACAGACATTCGCTTTTAACAGTCGTCCACTAGAAATGAGGAAACATGAGAGAAATGTTTCAGCATAAGGAAGCAAGGGACAAAATAAATTGGTATCAAGAAGACTGAGTCTGACAAAGAAGCCTCACAGTTGTCTTTGGTGAAGTTCTGTAGGGCTGTGATTCTACTGATTCCATTCACTGAAAGAAATTAAAAGAAAACCACTGAAAACATTGTTCTTACCAACTCTAATCTGGACATAAAAAAAAAAAAAAGTCACACACCAGAGAGGTGGGGAGCAAAGAAGGGAGGGGATGGGTGGGAGATCTAGCGAGAGATCCTGGACTGTTCCCTATAAGCAGTTTGCATACAACCATGCCAGGTGAACTCAGGACCTGAAAACACACTTTAACACATTTAACTTAGTATAACCCTAACATACTTAGAAAACTTTCAAAATTTAAGAGTTGTATTGAAACAAGCACAGACACAGAAAACAGAATCAGAAGGCATCCCCACCCCTCAAAAAAGAATTGATAAACCTTCTGATGAGGACTGAAAATCATTCAAAATTCACAACAAAAAGTAATAACCTTGCAGATATAGACCTGCCTCCAAAGAAAAATCAGTATCATGCCAAATACCGAATCATTAAATTTGTTTAGGACTCAAGACCTAAGTTTCTTTAAAACCTCCATCTATATTTTATTGTTGCTCAAACACTTAAAAATACAGAGTTATTGCAGGCCACAATTTTCACCATTATATCCAAACGAACAGATCAAATCTGATGCAGAAAACTTCATAAATGGGCTACCCCTTTGGTGCACAAATACATGATTTGATGCCCAAGGATAGGCAGCCAAATATTTACACCTTTAATCATTTAATAAGCAAATGAAAAGTTGAGCATCAGTGAGAGATTTGAACCTATAGGATGGAGAAAAATGGAAGGCTCAAAACCTAATTTTGACAACCGAAACTTTCCCAAATCCTCCTCCCAAAAATCTAGACATAGATGTCTAGGAGAAACAAAGTTATGCAGTCCAAGCTGCATTAATAGCTCAGATGTTTAAAATTATTCCTGTAGTCAATACAAGGTGAAAACTGACTCCACAGACTACCTCTCACTTCACCATAATGTTGCAAAAATCAGAGATAAATAATGGTAATCGTTAACAGGTTAAATCTCAGAAACCCGATGAATACAAAACTAAAAATTCTTCTTTTCTTACAGAGCAAGCATTTTCTTCTCATGAACTGGCCAAGTTCAGACTAGATTCTAGTTTTCTTGTTTAAGGTACTACATACATAGAGCACAAACACCCCATTGTCTTCAGCATTAATTCTGCATGTTTCTTCATATCCCAGTGAAGCAAAGTGAGTGACAGCAAATGACCTGCAGTCTAAAGGGTAAAGTAAGAGTGAGGGAAAGCCACAGATCGGATTACATACGTTCTGACAGCATAGAAGAATCAGGTACACAAATACAAATTACACACAAAGCCTGGCACTGAGGCAAACACGACACAAGTAAATATTTGACACTTTGAAATGACAAGCTGTGAAACAGAAATAAGTATCTAAACTAAATGCAGCAAAGCCCCTCTAATTTCATTGCTAATGAAAAGAAAGTACAATTAAAATTAATGCAGGCAGAAAAAGGTTGTCACAATTTAAATCCTGTAACTCTAATCCTTGTCAGAAGGCTGGAAAAAACCCTACATTCATGATTTTCCTCAAAATATTGCTGGCCTTTCACCCTGAAATATTTCGGTTCATACACCATCTAATTCCAAAAATTTTCATCAAAATCCACAGTCTGTATGTCTCAGCATGCACTAGATGTGACATGAGCTTGTGAAGGGAAATGGGTGCCAGTAAAAGCAAGAGGGGAAAGGTGAATCTGACAAGACTGTATCAGGAAGAGACAAGAAAGTTTTCTCCTTTCTACATCCAGGAGAATAAAAGCATACAGAGACATTCCTTCACAGGTTTTGGAGCCAGCAGGTTTCAACTCAGTAAAGGGATAAATCTACAACTAAATTAGTCCCAACTGGGAAGGCCTGAGCGATGCTCTGTACACACCACCAAAAGGACCATCCTCTCTCAAGCACACATGAACAGCGCTGTGGTAGCCAGAAGGAGGGTAAACACCATGCCTGCATTTTTAAAAGTAAGTTTGAGATAACAAATTGCTTAATCAATTGCAGTAGTTATAGTAATGTCTAAATCATCTTAGGAAATCAGTAGATAATGTTAAAGAAAAACAGAAAGCATGTTATAAAATGTAAGTAGGAAAATGTTCAGTGGAACAATCACTGGTTTCCTAAAACATATGAAAAACAAGCAAAGTTCTAACTTCCAAGAATAATTTAGTTTTAAATGCATAATTTATCAGCTTTATAAAACAAACAAAAAAAAAAGAGTTACAAGAATATCTAGGCAAGTCTTTCTGCTTTTTGCTAAGACTTGTCATACAAATGACTGACTGCATTAATATACAGAATTAACTTTGCTGCAGCCATACCAAGCAATAAGAGATGATAAAAATGCATAGAAACCTATTTAATGACAACTTTTTTAATTCTATGCTAGCTCTGGAAATTAAACTTTCCAATAGCTGTAGTAATAAGATGCATATGAAGGTATTCTTAGAGCTTCTTTTTCCTGGTGAGCATCTTTTGCTGGCCTCTACAGTCTTTGTTCAGGAAAAAAAAGATCTTAGAATACAAGTGAGAAGAGTAATGTTATCAAAGTATGTAATAGAGTAAATAGAGATAGCAATGCCTTAAAATAATGAAGACTCACAATCTCCTGTAACACAAACAAATAAATTTATAGACACCCCATACACAAGAGGGTAGGAACTGTCACAATCTGTTAATAGAAACTATGCCTCTGTTGTGCATTTCTGCAGGTAACTTGATGCTTTACAAAACGTACAAAAAAGTTTATTAGTATGGATAGCCCCAGGGCATGACATCATGCACATAAATGTAATGTGTGAGACAAAACATACAGAAATTATTGCACTTTAGCCCAGTTTTCCATCAGTGCTGATAAATCTGTAGTTGCATCTGGCAGCTGCTGATTTAACCCAACAGATTAAATCACTATAGCTGCTCAGTAAAGCAACAGAGCACCTATTTAAGTGAACCTATTATCCCATAATCTTCACTGTTATGGTTTTACTACAGTGCTTGACACCTGTAACATATTTCATTTTTTAAGATAGTCATAATTCCAATTACCATCCAAGTTAGTTATCTTTTCAGTAGACAGTTTTTGGATAATCCTATCCAAATTAAAGATTTTGCATCTTCTTCTTCAAAGGTTCACATGGTGACTTTACATTAGTTCAGTACTTGAAAATAAATACTGTACCAAGTAAGTCTCAAAGTACAAAAGTTTCCCATTATCACTTGGGTTTTTTGGGTAAGACCATCGGTAACATTGAGATAATGATACCAGTAGTTGATTTTAGATTGTAAAATCCCAAATAGTGTAAGTACTAGAAAAGATATTTGGGAGGGTAAGGAAGATTACTGGCACTTTTCTTGCATTTTGTTAAGAGAATATGTTAGTGGACAAAAAGAGAAGAGCAAAACATAGTGCCAAGCATTGAAGTTAGTTAAATGATAGAAGATTTTTCATAAACCCAGGAAAAAACTCCCAAAGTAGCTTATTTTAATGAACCACAGTAAAAGAATCCCATATGTATTTTCCTCAGCACCACTTTAATTTAGAGGACCAAAAATGGTGGGAATCTTTCACATCACATGAAGTTTTTTAGAACTACTGAACTAAGCATACATTAAACAAATGTATGACTTTTTTTTCCAGTATAACTGGAAATATAAGCAAAGATACACAAATTATGTGCTTGTCAGCATCTCTCTATGCTGATGCATCATCCTCAATTGTTTTCAGAAGGAAAAAATCATGACCACCACCTGTAACCCTGTCATTGCCCATTCTGTCAAATCCAAGATGTCGGGTAATACTTCCCCCAGTATTCCTGTAACACTGAGCTTTTCCCCACTAATACACAGTAACGGCAAGTCAGACTTCACTGATGGTCTACAGAAAAAAAAAAAAATTCAAAAAACAGCGGAAAGAAAATGTAACAGAGAACAGTGTCAAAAGCCTTCCCATCAGCATCTATATGTGTGCTTACTATTTAGCATTTATCACCACTGTATCTAAATGCCTATCATAAATATGTAGATCAAATTATAACCTCCAATTAGCACTTCATATCTAAGTAAAGCCAGGACACAAACCACATTTTTAGCTGTAAAAGGGAAAAACTTTCTTTCATATTGATGAATAGGAGCTTTCAGCATTCCCTGTATCAAAAAAAAACCCCATCTGAATTATAAGACAGAAGTTCAACATTCTGTAGAAAGGAATCTAAACCTCTTTTCTTGATTTTTACATAAAGTACGTGGAAAATCTGCCAGGTCTTTAAAACATTTCCCAATGTAAGAATATGGGGGGGAACAGGAAAATAATTTTAAAGATACTATAATTTAAAGAAAGATTGGTGAATATAAGTTTTACTGACGTAGTGTGTTTTGCAGCTATCTGGTTTAGGTGCTCTTAATTAATACAGAATTACTTAAGCAGTCAAGGAACATAAACTGAAGAACTCTCAACAAGGCAAATTCTGCTGACTGGAGGTGGTCAGTCAGATTCCACGTGCAAAGGACAAACCCAGAGGAAAATAAAAGTGTTCACAAAAGTGACATTTCTCTATACCAGTCTAAACGTTATTTACGTCTCATTGAATCTGAAGGACTCTTAGAGAGGAGTTACAGGTAAGAAAGTCAAAAACAAAGCATCCCATCAGATTTGACATCCCTAGGATATGAAAAGTTCTACCTGATTAAACCAAAGAATAAATATCAGAGGAATGTAGAAAAACATGCTGCATCTATTTCTGACTGCTTTGAAACAAAAGACTCAAAACTACGTTTGAAAAAATTCTTTCAGATTCCAAACAACTGCTTTCACCAAAATTTTCTCCATGTACATCTACCACAGTGAATACTAAAATACTGCCAACTGTACAACAGGCACTGTTGCACAACAGCCACAGGTTCTTTTTCAACTTGCCATCATTCACAATCTAATAGGAAGCAAAGTAAGAACATTCTGTAGCATTTAAACAAATTAAAACCCTTAGATGACTTGATGTTTGTCAACACACTGTCTTTTGGCCACTTAGAAATCAGTAGTGATGGCACATGTGCTGTATTTAAAGGTTAACAGGGGTACATGTTCCTGTACATGTCTGTACAGTCCAGAGAGCAATAAGAACAGCTATTTATCAAATAGATTTTTCTAAGCGCCTGGTAAGCTTTAAGTAAATTATTTGAACACAAAAGTATAAACCAAACATATCTAACTGAAAAAGCAGAGATTACTACACAATTAAACTTCCTTCCAGCATATGGCAGTAGTACACATGGGCAAACAAATGCAATCTGTTTGAACCAGTTGTTCTCAGAAGCTTTCCCTATGTGCTCAATGATAACAAGCAGGCAGTGTTTCACATGCTAAGAGACCTGGAACCTCCTTTCATCACTGCTGTTCTCTCCAAAGCAACTCTAGTTACCATATCACTGCAGACCATAAGGAAATGGAAGTCAGATCAAGCTCAGTGAGCTTCAATTCTTGTGGACAACAGGTTACAGAGCTATCTCAAGATGACCCTTGTCACTCTGTGCCAAATTGTGCTCATACACGTTTACTGGATTTGTTGATAATGTCAGATAGAATTCAAAGGTGGCAGAAGACTGATGTTATCTAATGAATTTCACTAATCACAACTCATTATTTTGCTGATGCAGTCCCAGTAGCTCTCTGTTCCCTAGCACCACACATTTTACCTATATAATCCGTTTTTTCACATTGGCTTAGATTTAGCAGGTCTCCCAGCAAACAACTTGTAAGCAAGTGCCAGGAAAGGTGCAGGGGAGAAAATTTTCAAATCTTGTCCGTTTAGATTTTCTTATTTTAAAAGAACTAATTCAAGGAAATACCTTGCCAATTAACGTAGGAGCACCAATTTGTCTAAATACCCATCCCTGTTAGGAAACGACACGCCGTGCTCTCTCTTAGAGGTGGTCTTAGAGGTCTTGTAGGTGACCCTGCTCTGGCAGGGGGGTTGGACTAGATGATCTCCAAAGGTCCCTTCCAACCCTGACTATTCTGTGATTCTGTGATTCTTAGCTGCTATTACATCCATTCAGCCTCTGGGTCACTGCTGGCATCTTAACAAAACCTAGCCTACTTTCACCTCTGACCACATCACGCATTTATGGACAGTTGCATTACACAGTTGTGTATATTCAGTTCCTACAGTTTGGTTTTCTTAATATTGAAGTGCCCAAACAGCTACGTGGCGTCCTAGAACTCTTTGTTTCTATGGTATTCATGCATCTGTACACTGGTGCCCAACAATTTTATGTGTTTCCTTTCAGCATGAGGAAGATTTCTCAAAACTCCACCTAGATAAACTTCAGCATGTTTCACTGCTGAATTTAAGTCTGTTCAGTTGACTCTGTATAAGTAACCTGAACTGCAGCACACACCTCTACTCTCCACCTTTATAACAATACATGCTACATATGGTGACAGCAACCAATGAGTCCTGTTGTTCTCTTAGAGACAGTCAAGTCTACTTGCTTATTTCTAAAGACAGCCACCTGGAAAACTCCTTTCCCTCCCCCCTGCTCATCAAACTTGGATAGGAAATAAATAATTAAAAAAAA
Organism: Ibidorhyncha struthersii; assembly: GCA_013398815.1. NCBI lineage: Eukaryota > Metazoa > Chordata > Aves > Charadriiformes > Charadriidae > Ibidorhyncha > Ibidorhyncha struthersii. The sequence continues at coordinate 190,833 of VZSZ01006188.1, read as the reverse complement.
AAATTTAAAATGTGCAACCTTCAGTAAAAAACTAAAAGGTATTTCATTTTGGGTGTGGAGTTTTTTTGTTGTTTTTTTTTTTTCTAATACCTCTTTGGGGGAAGGGGGGGGGGCGGAGATTGCCTTCCAGATTTGATATTTTCCTACCAGGTTGGTTTCAAAGTGACTAAGGTCACAACTTCTTACTCTTAATGTCATCAGCTTTTCAATTCTTTGCCGTCAGTAAGCTCCCAAGAGTTTCACTTTGTTTCTATGCCCTCTATCTCTCCCTTTAAAATGGAAATCAGCTTGTAATTTTAGTCTTCCTTCTGACAAAGGCAGGACCATCTTAACATGCAAAAGAAATCATTAACAGACAGAAGACACTGTCTTTTCAGTTAGGGATGCATTCTTTTACTCTCATTTTATAAGCTTTATGAGCTATTCAATATTCTACCAGAAGAAGGGGATGATGTTTTTTATCTTAGTGTCCTTCTCCTTTCAACAACCATCACTGACAGTCTTTTCTCCACTCTTGTGGCTTCGTGAGCATATCTATTTGTAACTCGCAGGCTTCACAGTCTGGAGCTAGAACTACTTCTGACCTCTGCCCCTTCCCTTGAAAACGTTCAGCTGCCTTGGTGGTGAATGGCTGTTGGCCATTCAGTCCTGGCTCTCTGAATTACCTCTCTGAAGTCCTTCATAAGCACAGTTATCCTAACTTTGACAATTACTTAAGGCATTCCCCTCCAGTCACTCAGCCAGCCTCTGCAATGTCTCGGTTAAACTGAAGTCCCCCCTTGGCCTTTGCAGAGCTGGCATTGCACTTCAGCCCTCTTCTCCTATCCTCAAGGTCACTACCAAAAAGTAAGGGGCTGCACACTGGAAGCCGGAGCTGAAAAAAATATTGAGAAATGACATACTTCCAAGTCTCCAGAAAATGGATCCAAAGGATCTAAGTAGCAGACTATTTTGCTAAAACTATATCAAAGTTCAGGCTTATAATTATTACAGGTATAATAAATGGCTGTCTTCATGCTAGATAACTCCTTATAACTACTATAAACCTACCACTATTTTCATTTTGCACTTAACAGAGAAGAAGCCGAGACCTGTCACACCCAGCTCTATGTTTGAGCTCAAACAGGTGTTTCTGCAATAGAACCGGTTCATCAGTTCCCACTCCCCATACACTCCAGAAAAGACAGCAACTTATGACATTTAACTGAAGCCTGAAATCCCTTCACACTCCAGGAGGTCAAATTAAAGTCAGTCATTTATACAAATCATACAGAAAGCAGAGAGAGTCAGCTGAATTTTAATTAAAATGAATGGCTGTGTAGGCAGGATGAGCTGAGCCGTTCCTCATCACCTGTTTTGCTGAACACAGAAGGCAGTACAGTATGTACCATCCATTTAAACAAAAGAAGCAGAAACACATATTCCCTCAAGAAAGCCAGTAGCAAGAAGAAGAATCTTTAGTTGTATTCCATCTTCAGAAAAGGGTCACTAAATACCACAAAGCACTGTTCAAATTCCCACTCGGTTCAGTTAGACTGCATAAGCTCTATATGATATTGTAATCCACTCTTCACTAAACATCGGGAAAAGAACACACACATTACACGCATGCCTCTCTTGGCATCTACTGCTACAGAACGTCACAGAATAATAGGACATCATAACACCACATAATACCATGTCAGTAGACTTCCAGCATTCTGAGGTTGAAGATCTGAATTCCAGTACAGCTTTCTCTGCAACAGGAATAAACATGGCCTTGAATAACTTCTGACAATAGTTTGCATGGCAAAGTGTGAAAATTGCTATCTAATGGCAACTTTTAAAAAGAAGGATGCAGAATTAATGCAAATTATAAAATCTATGTAACCTCTCCTTAGGAGAAAAAACACTACTGCACCTTGGAAGCTGTTGCAGTGTTGACATAGTCCAGTTACTCATGTATTTTAGGAAGATCTTCATCTCCCTCAAACTCAATGATGAGAAGTCAATCAAAAGCGCTGCAGGACACAATCTAGAGCCAAGGTAACGTTCGACATCTGCTTTTGCTAAAGCTGCAACTTCTTGGTAGCTTCGTCAAAAGCTATAGGGATAGGTCAGAACACATCCTCACAGACTAGATGTAAAGTGCCAACATGATTACTAGTCACTAACCCCATCTCGGCGAGCTCCATACTGCCATTCTGGATGTAACATTCAGCTTTCACTGTATTTTGTGGAGGGCTACCAGCTGTTGCTCTCAGATCTCTGAAGTATCTTTTGCAAGAGAATGGATAGAAATGCATTGCGTTTCGTGGGGATGAGTTGACAAACTCTTAAAATTTAGCAAGAAGCAGAGAACCTCACTAGGCAATTATTGTTGGCCAAACAGATTTCATGTTTCAGTCTTATTTAGAACCAAGTATTAAAAGCACTATTAAATTAAACAAGATGCAATACAAGGGATTAATTCCTCTACCCCTACTTTCTTATTACAGTATACAGCCATTGTTTGCACACAGCCATCTGTCAAGTCTCAGAGCGCAAACAATCTTTTGGTTTAACATGGTCCACCAAAAGATAAGCTTAATTATGACAGAATAAATCAAACTTATCTTAGAGGAAAAAAAACATATTAGAAAAAGTTATTTTTTTCCTACTGAATGGTACGCATGTGTACATAAATATATACTATAGATAGATAGATATATAAACTGTGTAGCTCTGCAACCTCCTCCTAGACTGCAGTGCTGGCAGCAGGCTAAAGGTTCTCAGCATAAATAGCAGATTCTGTTGCTGCAAAGCTTGCTTTGATTTTGATCACGAAAAGAAGTTTGACACAGCGGTCAGTAAAAGGTCAACATTACCATATTACAATAACTATAGCCACATTTTTCCCCTCTCGACAGAAATAAACATAAACCTTGCTTCACTGGTGAACATTTCAGCCATTTAGCTGAAAAATGTAGTGCGTTTTATATTTTCATCCACCAAGAACAAGAGCATATCAGGAAAACTGACTATATCAAAATGTAGTAGTAAAGGAACAGGTTCTTCTAAGGAAAATACAGTAAGACGTCCACAAAGGCTTAAAGAAAATGGGTCTTAGTTTATTTCTTCCATATTTTAAACAATAAATCAAAGCAACCAACCACATTTCTCTGCATGTAACACTTCACCTTGATGAATAATTCCCTTTTCAGAAAAAAAATTAAAATATTAAAAAAAAGAAGATTGTCTGACTTTCCTCTATAACAACTTACCTACTAATGCCAAATTATCTCATTAAATCCCTACCAGTGTGGTAGCGTGATCACAGCACCATTCAGTAATGTCAAACACAGGTCTATAAGCACAAAAATGGTTCTAAGTGAGGAACCATAAGTAAGGAAAAAATGAAATCCACAGAATAGCACTAGGTATATTTTGATGAATGTTTTTAAAAGAAGCTAACATTAAAGAGGTCAGAAATAAATGGAACATTAAGTAAATAACCTCTTAAACTAATACGATGGATGAATTTACTAAGAATAAATTTTAAAATAGATTGCTTCTCTGACTACTGCATTTGCTTTCCCCCACAAAGGAAATAGGAATAATTAGTGGATTCGGCTGCTTCTCTCCAGGGATGAAGGTAATTGATCTGTGGGGGAAGGCCTTTATCTAGCACAGAGATAGCATTGGTACAGTAGAGGGGGGAGTGGGAGAAGGAGGGAGGGCAGACCTTTTGCTGGCATACCTCCAGAGCTGCTTATCAGCTCTTATCACTCAAACTCAACTCTAGGTATTTGAAATGCTGGTAAGGATGCCAATGATAATATTCTTTCTTTTATGAACTATAATGAAGGGGGGGGGATCCCCTATTATTATTACAATAAGCAAAAAACCTCCGAATCCATCTAGAAGCAATAAATGGACTACTTCCTTTCTAGGAAGTGCAGCTCTTCAAACCAAGGACATTTTTTTTGTTCACTTATTATATAGTTATGATAAGTGTACAATCATTGGCGTGACAACGCGTGAACTGCAGGTTTATCAGAATGGAAGGGGGTATTTTTGAGTTATTTTACAGTTGCTCAGTTCATTACCTACTGCACAGCTGAGCACTTCTTGAAACATAAACCTTGCTTTCAGTGTACAACAGATGCAAGTTAATTCCTTACTGCAGACAGAAGATGTGGAAACGTTAGAGATTTTAATTGCACTACTATCACCCCAAAGTCTACACAAACACTTCTAGGACTGGTCATTTAAGAAACCTAATTCTCAATAGCTCTATAAATACATAGTTTCCACATAAAATTAATAATATTTGTTTTCTGGAAAAAACTAATAGTGACTATATTTTTTCCCCAACGCTTCACGGGTTAGGATAAAAAAAAAAAAATTAAGTAACTCTCTCACACCAAAATGAGCACAAAACTCATACTTTGTGAGTCCGATTATCTGACAGAAAGAGGTAAAGATAGAAGGTGGTATTATTTAATAATCTAAAAAAAAAAAAAAAATCACATTGCATCGCTCAAAATAGCATGCAAGTTAAGAACCTTTAAGAACGTACAGGAACTCACAGGTTTCCCAAAGTCATTTTTAGAAAAATTAAATCACCTTGAAATAAATCAGTTTCTCTAGCAGACTAGAGACCTCCTTCCTTGAGGAGGATGTAATTCAGTTTATTAAGGTCACCATACAAGTCACCTGGAACCCAATCAGAACAGTAGCAATTAGCTTAATAAACACTAATATAAGTATTCTAGATTTTCACAGGAAGTTGAAGTGTGTTGATCTCTTTTCCAAATCACTACATAGTTTTCCTTTAAAAGACAACAGGGTAGAGGGGAGTGTGAAAGAATTTCATCTGTCACCAAAAAAGTAATCTGTATTACTGTTGTCAACCACACAGTGCTGAAAAAAAAAATAAATTATTATTTCGAAGGAGCACAAACAACCAAAAGCTCTTAAGAAAAATCTAGTCCTACTGGTTTGTCAGAAATACGGTGACTTAAAGATTAGCGTGGAAAAGAAAACAGACACATGATCTAACTGATGTAAACAGTTGTTTACTTTGGAAAGGTCAAGTCCTCAGTTTATACAATTTTGAGAACCAGCAGTGGCGGGAAGTATCATAAAAGTTTTGAAAGAAAACACAATGAGGGGAGTGGAAGGTCTTCAGTACTTAGTCCATATTACAGGTTAAATTCTGGAAGAAGACAAACAAAATAAAAAGAAAGCAAACAGAAAATAATTGATCAGCAATATGTTGCTGATCATTCCAAACATACAAAAGTAATCATTTCAATTTACCTTATCACTGACTCCCTATTGTATACTAAGCTTTTGGACTACACATTTTGTTTCTCAGCCTTATTTCAGAAGCATGTGAGAAGGTATCTTCATTTTCTTAAGATGTAGTTGACAGTTTCATTTAATCTATTGTTTCCAGTATCTTTCAGTAGCAGATAAATAATGCAGCGTCACACAGCTAAAAAACAAAGTTTAGTCCAACATTTACCCTTTTCATACATCATAACTACATCTTTAAGTCTTACCGTTCTTCCAGTGAATGCTTTGGCAAATTAAACTCCAAATTACACCTACTTTTTCTTTCTTTTTGGAAGTAATTAGAATAGGCAAAAAAATCCTAAGTAAAATAAAATTTTAAGTCTAGATCTTGACACTAATTTATTAGCTAATTTGGGGCCAGAGACAAAATTTATTTCTGACCTATATAAACGTTAGTTTTGGAAAGGAATTTCAAACCATCGTCATATAGTTCCTCCAGTTTTCAGTGTGATTAGATCAAGCAGTATGCGAAACCACATACAGTTTTTATTCCCCGCTCCATCCTCACGATACACAAACACGCATGGTTTTACCTCACATCTCTGGTCCTTCCTTCCTTTTCCTACACATACTTCTCTCGCAATCCAGGCTTCAGTGCATGATTTACACCACTGCAACCCAACCGCCATGGCACAACTGCAGTACATACAATTTCACACACAGTCAAAGTTAAAAAAATTGGCTGGACTCATATACGTATTAAACACACCAGGCATCTGCACCGCTACTTACTGCAAAAGGCTCAAAGTTCAACACATCTGCACTCTAAACCCAAAGGAATTATTGAGTGGCTATCAGTGCAACTGATCTACTAGTTAGTGAACTTGCTATTTGAAAAACGCTAATCAAGTACTGATGACAGAATAAAAATGAAGATATATTAACTGTAATTGTAAAATCAAAAAAAAGGCTATACTATGAGTTATGCATTCATCAACATTACACCTTCTCAGATGAAAGCAGTCTAAATAAAGTTATTGAAAAACGTACCCATCCAACTACTTAAATCATGATTTTAATGGCCATATCAGTAATCATTAAGTGCTTTATGAAATTTTGAAGCATAGGGGCAGAGTTAGATTCAAGTAATCGTTCATCTCCTAATAAGCTGAGTAAATATTCCATTCAAACAACTGATATTAAAATCCCAGTTACTGTATTCACTAAGAACTAAACCACCAACTAACTAGAAGTTACAGTATTTAGATTCCATTCTACTTTTCCATATCCATCATAATGTCACAGGAAACACACACAAAACAAGAACATAAGAGGACATGAAAACCACTGAGTTCAGCTGCTGTGGCAAGCACTCCCTGGCACAGGGTAAGTGGACAGGGCTGGAGACCCGTCACAGTGCACCCTCTCGGCTTTTTGTCCTGAACTTTTGACACAGATGCTATAAAAAAAGCTAAACTCTCCCAAGAGGCTAAACAATTGGTATGAAACTCTCCCCAGGCAAAAATTCTATATCAAACTGACGGGTTTTGATTCTTTATGATTGTAACGAGAACACAAAAAAATGAAAGAGTTAATATTGTAGATAAAGAACTTAAGTGCTGAATTCAGGAAAATTAGTGGCAAAATGCACAGTCATTTTCACAGTAACAAAATCATTACCACTCCCTTTAATTTTTATTTATTTTCCTTTTTTCACCTGCCATCTCAGGCTTTTGAATAGATATTACGTGGCATGCCTTATACAATATATTTAAACTGCTATTTAGTTTTGTGAAATCTGAAATAATTAATTTTAAAAATATTGAAAAGAAACTACTATATTGGAATTTATTACCACATTTGGGAATAAATGTATATGGCCTTTGGTTAATGTCCAGCAGATATTCCAGTATCATCAAACCCCCTCTGTGAATCTTTTATGCTGCCTAATGTCTCATCTCGATGCTACAACATATTTGACTGTTTTAGCAAATAAAGACTTCCCTCCCCATCCCTACTCTCCAGTTTTATTTCACTAAAGCACTATTATAGTTTGGATCAAAGTAATTACGATAAGAAGTTTTAAAATGTTCCTGTAACAGAGTGTTGGGTTTTTTTCTTGAATAAGTGTCCACTACTCTCAGTCTATAAAGCCAGACTATTTTGTGGCCTTTAGCCATTTACATGTGAACATCAGCCTCATCCAATGTGAAGTTTAAGTATCAAATTTCAGCTACAATTATTGATACCCTCCCTTTCCAAGATAGTTGGAGATTAAAAATTAAAATTAATCTAACAGGTGTTAGTTAACCACATAAATATTAACTGGCATTTACTAAGACATCATAAATTATTTGTCCAGCTTTACAGAGATCTACTATAATCTTCCACAAAATCGCCAAAAGACATGAGCATTAGAAGACTGTTAGCATAAAAATACACAAAATACAAATGAGTACAAAATACTCATATATTTGTGCCATGCAAAAGGTCAGTTCTATATCATGGCAAGCAGTTTGGCTGTAATCTAACAAAACATTTAATTGTATGAGACAAGCTAATGCTAAGCATGTCTTTAGCTGCTTTTTCAGGCTACGGTTAACATATTGAATCACGCAGGGCATTTTCATAAGAAGTCAACACTAAAAAAAACCAACTTCTAATTTCCAAGAATAATTAGGCAGTTGACGTTAAAAAAAAGAAAAAAATCTATCAGTAATTTGATAGTATTATCATCATCATCACTACTCCTTCCAAACACATGTTCAGGAACTGCAAAGTTACATGCTCCTAAGGCAAGTTACAGTTACTCAGTTTGGGGGGGTTTTGTTGTTTTGGGGTCTTCCTCCTCCCCACAAAATAATCACTACTTATGTAGAGCTAGTAAGAGGCCCTCTTTCAACTCAAGTATACAAAGCCAAATCAATTTCAATACATTTTTTTTCAAAGTGTCAGTGGCTACAAGTACTTCTAATTATAAATGCTCTCATACTGCATTAAGTTCCATGGAATAGTTAGCATCTTTAAGCCTGAAAAAAAAAAAAACAAAACCAAAACACACCCACACAACCCACCTCTCTCTACAGATATCTTTCCGTAGCCCACCAGAATTAAAGACAACTTTGAAGTTAGGATTCTTAATTTGCTTTCTTGTTCGCACAAATGCTCTGGCCATTTTTTATTAGTAACTTTAATTATCATATGACCCATTATTTTGAGGGCTAAATGAAAGGCTGAAGGACCATCAAGAACAACACAGAAAACACAGAAAACCTCAAGAACATGCCAGAAACAGTTATATTGTTACCAAAGGCTTTCTCTTAATACTTCACTGTCACTTCTACTCTTTTTGCCATATAAAAAAAAAAAAAATCTCTGGTTCTGCTGTGCAGAGGGTTTCACCAATCATTATTAAAGCACTGTTTAAGTAACAACTCTGGGTCTTCAGACAAAGCAAAGGTATCATGATTTTACATGAAAGTACCATAATAAGAAAGATAAAAATCTCAGTTCTTCTATGAAGTGTAAGTCCAAGTAAACAATTTTTTTATTCTTATATATATATAAAGACATATTCACATGTTAAGGTTTCAGTATGTTTCTTTTGTGAAGATGACAGCAATAGTCTGTAGGAGACAAGCAATGGAACGCAACAGTCCCCAAACACACAGAGAATACACTGCACATCCAATAATATTCCAGCTAGCCAAAATCAATTCTGTTGGTGCTTTAGTCCCAAATCTATTCTGGCTTTTCTTTTTTTTTTTTAAAACCTCTTTTACAGACAATGTTTCAGACACCATCTTGCTTCATTATGAAGACCTGAATTGCAGACAAAGTGAAAGCAGTAAAGCAGAACAAACAGCTTTGATTATCTTCTTCAAATATTGTTACATTGGCATGAAAGTGTTTGGCTCTCACAATGCCTTTTATATTATTTGAAACATGAATAGGTTCAGAGGAACAGAAGCACAATGAGGACGATTCAGTACATCTTTCATACAGACACAAATCCATTGTCAGAGCAAACACTGCTTTCCACATTCACCAATACAAAGGTCTAATAGGAAGTCCTTACTATAGAGCATATCCACATCCCACAGCACTAAGTACAATTATTTTACCAAGAATACATCAACTAAAAAAAAGCTTCATTATTTCATTTTATACATCTGAATAATTTGCCTATATATATATAAAATTACATTGCCTCCTGAATATTTATTCTGTCAGCATATACAGTTTCAAAAAACAAGCCCGTAAAACTGCTAGCATTAGCTTTTCTGGCTGAGGGAGATCCAACAAAAGCAGCAAAAAAATCCTCTCAATTTTAAAAACCCTACACTACCGGTACCATTAAATTTGCTTATTAGCCAAATAATAAGCCAAAAATCACAAGAAAATTATGAATATTTCCTTTTTACTTTGCATTCTTCTGCCACTCGTTTACTCAAGGATGCAAGATCTCCTGGGAAAAAACATTTAGTATTCAACAACAGGGGTATTACATCTAAACAAACAAATTTATTTTCTTGGGGTTTTTTTTAAAGGTACTTTCTCCATGTTCTCTCTTGATTGACCAGCTTTCCTCTATATGGTGTGTGATAACTTAATTTCTGCCAGTTTGCCTCATCGGCTTTCCAAAATAATTTTTCTCCTTACTCAATAATAGCTTTATGACTATCACACATTACCCTCAGTACCCTTGAAACAGTGCCTTGATATTTCATCTGGAGAGGAAAATCCAGAATATCAAAAGATCCAATCTCCACAGACCTAAACTCTAAGGAAAAACAACAAAACCAAAAAGAAAACAACAAAACCAAAAAGAAAACAACAAAACCAAAAAGAAAACAACAAAACCAAAAAGAAAACAACAAAACCAAAAAGAAAACAACAAAACCAAAAAGAAAACAACAAAACCAAAAAGAAAACAACAAAACCAAAAAGAAAACAACAAAACCAAAAAGAAAACAACAAAACCAAAAAGAAAACAACAAAACCAAAAAGAAAACAACAAAACCAAAAAGAAAACAACAAAACCAAAAAGAAAACAACAAAACCAAAAAGAAAACCGCACACTTGGGTTTTCATCATACTGATCCAAGGAAAAGGAAAGCTGCTTTGAATGTCAAGAAAGTTTATCTTGAAAACACATACATTTGTGAGATTGAGACATTCTCTTGCCACCAGGAATCTTTAGGGTAACACAGCGAATACATTTTAAAAAACATTTACTATGTTAACATTCAGTTTCAGAAATAGACAGCTGACAGATACATGCCACTTTAACCACTAAGTATACATTGAAATAATGAAACCAGAGTGTAAGTGGAACACACGGAAGACAACGTTTCACTAACCTGTCATTTACAGTGCTTCTCTCACAGCTGTTCTCCAAACCAGAATGCTACTTCCCAAAATAAAAACAGGATCCCTAACATAACTGTTTTCCTCAGGTTCATCTACAATTTTTACAGTTCATACAGGCCAGAGAGACAACTACAAATGCAACAGTCACTAAAACACAGGATCCTAGTTAAAGCATGCTTTAATCAAGTATGTCAGTCTGTATGTCTCCTTTAAGTATTTACCCATGCTCATTTAGGAACAAAGAAGCAAGCATCCATGTAGCACAACTATCTTAGGTTTCAATTACCATCCCCAAAACATACTACTACTAAAACTTGATGTTTCCAGGAAGAAAACTGCTTAAATAAAGCATTTAGCTGAAATACATATACTGTCAATATAACACACTGCTTCTCTGAGAAGGTACCAAATCAGTTCTTCCATATGCTTCTCCACTGCTCCAAGAGATTGTTTTTTTTTCTAGGGGAACAGGAGAGAAATAACCTAAAAGATCACCCCTAAAATTCTACTAGAATTTTTGTATATAGTTCGGTGAATATAAACTCTGCCCTGTCTCACTGCTCCTGACTCGAATACATACACTGTTGAAAATACCATTTGTTATTCACATCTAATAGAGCATTAATTCACCCACATTCCTTTTTTATCTTCTCCTACGATTTATAAAAAAAGTAGATTTGGACAATGGATGAGATAGTGTATCTATGGATCTAACATACATGTCCTCTCCTCTTCAATCTTTTTCATTCATATGAAGTCTTTTCTATTCTCAATGCTTTTACAAATGAACCTCATGAAGAAAGATTTTAAACCACTGTCTTGCCACATTTGCTATACTTCATGTATACTTTTAGAAAGTCTTTATACATGTTGCTTTCTACAGGAGATTTTGAAGAAATGGTTTTTGTACATGAAATAGTAAAAGTAGATGACTCGGTCAAAATCTAAGACAGAGGTCAGAAAGTAAGAAATTTTGAGTTATGCACTACCATAGTGATTACTTCGAGTCAGTCAAAAACTAACATAGCTGTAACTTAGAAATCGTCACCTGGGAAGAAATCTGAAGACTCTTGAATAGTAGAAAGACAACAGCAGAAGGCAAAACTGGACTAGAAGGCTGTAAGCAGAAGGAAAGAGCACGTCAAACAGTGAAAACTAAGAAAAATTAAAAAAATAAACAAATAAATCTTTTTTCAGACCCCAATATTTGGTCCAGCTAGCTTTGATTTTCCCCTAAAATTAGTCCTCAAGATACAGTCAACTCTCATGCATGAAACAAGCAAATTGCCATCATCTTTTCAAAGCAAAGGGAAGCATCACTTGGAGTTCTGTAGACAGATGTTCTCGGCCAATTTAAAAGCACATTTATTTCAATATAGATATATACATATAGTGCAATTCTTACATTTGCATGTGGTGTTACATTCAGTTGCATATGGTATTATATTCAGTTGCATGAGTAAGAGTTTTTTATTTAGTAGTATTTCCACGAGATATTTTAAAAAATCATTTTAAACAAGTATTATTTTTTAATCTTACAAGCACGAGTAGAGGAGAATTTACTTCAGACTTGGTGCTGTCCCAAGTAGACTTAACCCACTACCAAAATCAACGCAGCAACAAGGAATACAATGATGATGCTAAAACCAGAACTAGCAAAAGTCTAAACAAGAAAGATGATCCAACTTCTCCAGTGACACAACAGGCCAAGCTGGAAATTTACTGGCTTGTGATTTGGAATTCTAGGTGTTCAAACCACAGCTGACTTCGGCATTTTCTTTCCATTGACAACGCTATGGCTAAAAACTTACTGAGCACAAAAGTACATACACTAGCTTTACTTACTAAAGAATCTACGTTAAAATACCTTTTTAAGAATATGCACAAAATATGAAAAACTTAGCAGTGGAACATAAGAAAAAGTTGAAGGTTTTTATTCAAATGTCCAAAAAGCAAGCATATTCAGTATTCTGCAGTAGAAATAGAAGTAACAAAGAAGTAAAGTGGAAATTAGGCAAAATATGCACAGGACTTCAGCCATTTACATCTCAAAAAAGAGTCAGCAGTATGTTGATCACATATATTTTATGTTAATGTTATGCATTTTCTTCCAGCAGTTCCTAACTCCACTCAACGCTAAAGCTTTCCCAGTATCTCCACAAAATACCACAAGCAAAATATGCACATTACTAAAAGTATTCCGCTCTTTCCTCATTCTCAAAAAAGATATGACCCTGTGCACTCTCTGAAACAATCCAACATGCCAAGACATTTCCTTAAATACTCATCTCCAACTGCCTACCTCATCACAAGTATTGTCCACAGAAAGTTATCCAATAGTTGCTAGCAGTCTTACATAAAACTGTCTTAAAAATTCATGGGGGGTGGGGGGGAGAATAAAATATTTACAAAGGTATCTTTTCAATCCTGTGAATTTTTAATTACTGAATAACAATGTAGGTCTTAAAAAGTGTTGCCTGATAAATGATCACTTGCCCACTACAGAGCCTCTCAAGTATCACATCTGTTAAAATTTCATGGAGTCAGAGACTTTAATGATGTCTGAAAATTCTCTATTTTTAAACACTGACATTAAATGGAAAAATAAAAAAGCATAATGAAATTTTTGGAAAAAAGGCTCATTCAGAAAATGGTGGATAAAATCAAGAGCCTCGATGAAAAGTGAGCATTACAAAAGAACTGCAAACTGACGTAAATCCATATTTGTGACTTATAAAAACAACAAAAACAAAAATCACATCTACTGCAAACGAGGAACTATTGCATGCACAGAGTATTGGTGTTGGTTCCTATTGAAGAAACATCAGAAGTACTACTTGTCCACAAGGACAGGTTTCACTGAAAGAAATTTGTTTTTATTCAATCACTCTCGGCACTAAAAATGAAATAGAGGATTTCATGTTGCAAAGCAGAACACGACAATGTTATGCCACAAGCACTTGAACAGCAACGTAAGATGAAGAAGAATGCATCACACATGTCACTGCATGCTTTGCCTATAAAAACCTCTGCCTTTCAAAGAAAGACATTTTATTATCCCTGGTCATGCGGCCACATGTCAACATTATTGACTAATCACAAGAGACCATGAGTCTCTCCATTTCCTTCACCAAAGCACAATGGTTTCTTCCATTAAAGCCAAGGGCTCATCTCAAACTCCCAGTTTTTAATACCATGTTCCCGATACTATACATTACAGAGCTTTACAAGGAAGAAGCTCTGAGATACAGCATAATTTTTCTACTTTCCTCTTGCTCCAAATTGACTATCTTTCATTGCTTCATAACCTCTTTCCACAGAAAGACAGCCTAAGCAAATGACTCCTCACCCCACCATAACAAAATTCATTCCCTAGCCTAAGGCAAAGTAAAACCAACTACATTAGAAAACAGATCTCTCAAAAAAGCAAGTTAACTGCCTAAAACAGCTTCTGTTATAATGCTTTAATAATTGCTATTTTTTTTCCAAATTAACATATTTGTAATAGATGAAAATGAACACAGGTATCAGAAAAACAAAGTGACAAAATACTTTAAATTTTTACTAACGGAAAAATCTGTTCAGGGGGAAAAAAAAAAAATCAAAAAATTGCTACACAACACTGCTTACAAAGTTTGCACAAGAGCCTATATACTAATATTTAACAAGCTGTGCATTTTCATGACAAAATCATATTTTATAATTATACTTTGAGTTATTTTCTTTTGGAGAAAAGCTAACTTAATGAACATAAGAAAACAAAACCATCAACATAATAGAAAAGAGATGATGTGACTGATAGATAATAACACAAAACATTTTATTTCCATTAACTAGTTATTTGTTTCTTGCACATCGGTATCACAGAAAATACTATTAAAAAATAACCAGGTGAATCAATAACAAGCCTAGTGAGATGTCAGTCATGTACCTGTGACCATTAACAAATTAAAACATAAAACTGGAACTCAACCAAAACTCAGAATAAAAAAGCAATCTACAAATTCTCCTAAAAATTAGAAGACATAAAGAATATGCTTTATCATTTTAGAAAAAAAAAAAAAAAAACAAAAAAAACAGTAAAAGGCTCCATTCGAAGTCTTATGCATTCTAAATTAGGTCTGTAGATCCTGGGGATTACTTTTTATTTTGTGTTTATACCTGAGGTCGCATACAGTTTTGCTGTGAGTTATTTTCCTTAGATCCTATAAGGCTGTAACACCTCAAACTTTCTGACCTTGAAATACAAACATCTACATTCAAGCATAGAAAAATCTTATTCAAGCAGGCACCAGAAAATGTCTAGTCAAGTTACAGAAATTTAGATAAATAGAACTTTCTAAATTCTTTCCTTTTGCACTTTATCTACACACAGTAATCACACTGGCTCTGTTCCAATTTCGCCCTGTTTTAAATCCCCTGACTACTCAGAGTTTGGCCGCCTTTTTCGTGCTTCTCATTTTATAGCTCTTACTTTCTTTTTAAAGAGAAAAACTTTAATCTCTCTTATGATTCCTACTGCTTTCTTGTGTTTGTAGTCGCAGTGTCCAAAACATTGCCAGCCATCACTAAAAAAATCTGCTGTTCTCAGTAGATAGAGCTCCGATACGAGGCAGAGGTGCAAAGCTGGATTCACCACATTATCGCACCCACTGGGTATGGGGAGAACCATCTCTTTTTAACAACTGTGGGGCAATGGAGGAACCGTTGGCAAGGTCCTTCTAACACAAGGTGTTATGGTTTGAAGAACCCACAACAATTCACTGTCAGTTAGACAATTATTCTATTACTCAATGACCCCTCCCCACCCAGGAAGGAAAATCGGGAATAAACAAGGAAACCCAAGGGTTGAAATATAAACAGACTTAATAGAATAAGACTAAATAATTAACATTAATAATACTAAAGAACTAGTATTGATCCCAATACCAATATAAAATATAGGAGGATTATACTCAGCCCATTCTATCAGTAGGAAGCTGTGCACTCCCAGCAGGGGACAGCAAATGTGGGACACTGCAAGTGCTGTGGCTTCGGGAGGAAGGGAAGGGCTCCAGGCTCCGGCACCGGGGCAAGAGGTTCTCAGGATTGGAGCCATCATGGAAGAGAAAAACTCCTCAAACTTTCTAATCTATATTGAATATGACATTCACAGTATGAAATAATCCCGTTGGCCAGCTTGACCCAAGTGCCCAGGTCTCGCTCCTCCTCATCCCCACACCTGGTGAGCTGGAAAACACCGAGACCTTGAAAAACACATACCATAGCTGGCTACAAAGTAAATATTTTCACAAATTCAGACACTAGAGTCTTCTAAAAAACACAGTTTTTCCTAGCATTAGAAGAGACCTTACTGAAAAGTAAAATTACTGAAAGAAAAATTAATCCTGTATTGCTCAAACCAGGACAAAAGGTTCAAGGAGAGAAAGAAGTGGCTTTGTGCTACTGACACCTCTCCCTTCTACACCTCAGAATTTTAGTGGCATAAGGAAACAGCATTTTCTATGGATTAAGGCACTGAAGATACAGTATAATTGCCACAGTCTTTATAACCAAGTGTGCCCAAAACAGTGACGTATTTGTCCCACAATTTTCATTAGCAGAGCAGTTCTAGCTTTGAGTCTAAGCACAAGACTAACTGGAAAACACAGGAATAAATAACAAAAACATACTTTAAGATACTACTGGACTCATTCCAGAAGAACCTGAAAATAATCAGTTTAATAAAGCAAACAGTTACAATTATTCCTTCAAAAGCAGAGTTGAAAATATCTCTGGTGACCGCCTAGCAACACAAAACCTATGAAGAGAAACAAATTTCAAAAGAACTGCCTCCCTCTAATTTTAACAAGAGGAGCTAAAAAGAAATGGCAAAGCCAAACAGCAGAGTGTCACTTTCCCACATATTCTTACCTTCTAGATCTGACTGAATATGCACCTGCCACAGAATGACTGACAAATTATGCAAGTTGAAAGCAATTAGTGTGATCAAACACAAACTAAGCAGATTACAGACTAGGAAACCAACATGAAAAATGCTTTGCTAGCAAACATAACAAACCCCAAACAGCTCATTAGTGCATGACAAGGATGTCCAAATTGTCTTCTGTAGACAACTTGTGGTTTTCACACTGAAACGTTTCTTACCAAAGGCAAACATCGCTCTGCAGGCTGGGCACCACCTGCCTCATAGCTACTTCTGGTACTTTTTGCAGCCCCAGGAACAGGCTAAGGTTGCCCACTGCATCTCTGGCAGCTCTCCTTGCCCTGTTGGCATCTCAGCGCATTGCAAGGGAGACAGCCAGCAGCTCTGGCTGCATGCCACTTGCCACAATGCAGGGAGCTGAGGGAGAGAAAGGAATCCTTTAGCTCTTCCCCTTCATAGCTACCTGGGCATCGACAGGATAGCAGAGCGGAAAAAAGAAGAAAGCTGCTTTGCTGGTTCTTGTGTTAATGCAGGCTAAACAAGCACTGGCACTGTTCTTGTTTGCTGGAGACTGGCTGGTTTCCCCATCTCCAGGGTTTACTGCTGTAAATAAGCAGATCCCAACCATATAGTTGCTTCCTCATCCTACTGCAACATCTTGTTGCAGATGTTGCCAAGAAGGAACCAAGGATCTAGTTACATTAATTCTATTCCTTCCATAGGCCCAACCTCTGCAAAGGAATATTTGCAAAGGGAACTGCCAGCAGGCTCAAAATTAATTCCTCCAGCAGAGCAATATAATGCAAATAAGATGCCTTCCTCAAGCAATAGCTGTGACTTACTGACCTTGCTAGAATATAAAGCTTGGCCTTCAGACTGAACGAATTATATCATCGGTGCCAAGCAAAAGGTACCACCAGAAGCTGTAATCAATCTAAGCAGCCATTTGCTTACTTGCCAAAGGACGGTCTAACAGTGCCCCAGCTTTGCAGGCCATCCCCACTCGGCAGCACTGCTCACAGGCTTAGGGACAGCCCAGCAACACGTCGGCAGTCAGGAAGTTTTCTTTTTCCAGGTGCATTGGGTGTAAATTCCCAGGTTTGGCAGCAAGGGGACTGCCGGGAGGCCTGTGTGGGAGGAGGCCGGGGCTGCCCTGTGCCAGTCACAGCTGGTTCCAGCACAGACCCACTGCAAGCCAAAGCTGAGCCAATCACAGGAACCTGAGGCACCCCCCAAGCCAATCAGAAGAGCCTGCAGCGCCACCCCAGCCAATCAGAAGAGTCCACAGCACCCCTGTGAGTACCACCATTTCTGAAACATGTCAATGCCAGAGAAAGGAACGTCGCTGACATGGCAGAGCTGCTGACAGGCCTGAGGGGACTACGGCCTGTGGATGGTCACCAGAGCTGAGGAAGTGGCTAAGGAGGAGGAGCAGTGGAAGAGTGAGGAGCAAGGAGCCCCCACCGCAACCTCCTGCGCCACCCCTTGCCTCACCCAAGGGAGCAGTGTCACCCGCAGCCACTGCGAGGGAAGGGCAGAGGTGCCCGTGGCAAAGCTGAGTCTGGCAAAGGGCGGGAACGGTGCTTTTCTGAAGTGTTTCAATGCTCGTCATCTTTGTTTCACAATCAGTAATCAAACATTTAAAAACAAGTTAGATTCCCCAAGTTCGGTCTGTTTTGCCCCCAGCAGTAACTGCCGAGGGCTCTCCCTGTCTTTATTTTGATCCAGGAGATTTCTGACTCCTGTTTGTCCTATTTTCTCCCCTGTCCCACTGTGGGCAAGGAGTGAGCGAGAAGCTAAGCGAGCACTTCGCTCCTAGGTGAGGCCAACTCACCATATCAGGGCAGATGGTCAGGGACTACGTAGTCACTGCATCTGCCCTATTCCACAGCAGCATGCACTGTCTCCATCGTTAATGGAGTGGAATCGTAATTACACGTCCTGGCTTGGAAGGCACCAAGACATGAACAAAGGCCTCAGTCTTTCCCCCTTTCTCCCAGTGAACCACTGCAGCTGTAGCTTTTTGGTTATCTGCTACAGACCTCAAGTTTCAGACCAGGTGTCAAAAAGCGTTTGTACCCTACGAGGTACAGAACAGACATTTAGAGAGATTTCTACAGCCAAAAATCTGGTATACAGTTACCTGCAAAAAAAGAGGTTGGCCTTGCATACACAATTAATTTCTTCTATTCCCACAACCCAATCCACACCAACAGACGGGTCTCAGCTTCTGTTGACAGAACAGCAAGGGTCCAGTGCCAGCATCTTTGCCCTAGGGAATGAGCCACTGAGGGGGAATGACACTCCCAGACTCTATCCTATACTTGCCCCCAGCTGTAGCGTGCGGAAGGGGAACATGCACAATTACCTATCTCACGTTACAGCTATGCTTTGCTTACAGAAATAACAACTGTTTAGATAGCACGAACCCCGTTCTCAACCTACTTCAGATAATTCTATACTGTTTGGGAACTCTTTTTTCCAAGTGTCTCTCCCAACATGCCTCAAGTCTTGTTTATCTTGATCCATAACAATGAATCTTACTTAGAGAATCTAAAAATTTTGCCTTTAATTTCTTCAGCTCAAAGCTTTCAAGCAAGGTCACCAGATCTTGCAAATTGTCACCAAAACCCCCCACATAGCTGCCTTCTTTACCTTTGAAGACCAACAAAAAAAATACAGCCAAGTCCTTTGCTCAAGGGGATCACAGCATCCATAAGTAATATTCCTGTTGTTAGTACTCTCCAATTTTACTTTTTCTTTAAAGAATTTGTATTACTTATGAGTCTACACAATATTCTAATTGCAGCGCGTTACCTTTTTCTATTAAGAAATCGGTACATTCAGAGCACAAGATCTTTCTCCTTGTCCTGAAAGCCATCAGGGACAGACAGACATCTCATGCAGGTCTATCTTGTAGGATTATGTCTACAGACTAACAGATCGTAAGTATAAATCATTTCTGAACAAGTCCAAGAAGTTCCTTCTTTTTGCAGTATCTTGCTGGAAATACACTTTATGGCATTTATATTTAATGTATTTTCAGTGACAAGGTTAGAGTGTATCTCCCCAAGACTGTATTTTACCTGCATTTAACCTTGTCCAAATTTAACTGTGACCAACACAGCAGAGTGTCCAGCCATGAACACATGGGCCACAGTTCAGCTTTTTCACTTTCTGAAAAATAGGAATTGAGAACTTACATACAGCATGTAGCCAATCTTGGATTTTGAATGCAAAATGCGAAGTAGTTGCATACATCTTTGTTTATGACTTCGTAAGTTTTTAACCTTCCTCTTATTTACCATCAATTTGTCCGAAGAGCAAACAATCAAAATGAAAACGCTATGCTGTGTCAGCACAGCCTCAGCTTGAGAAAAAACCTGGCGGAATTAAGCTCTTTTTTTTGGGGGGTGGGGGGTTTAATTTTAAGAAAGCATCCATGAAAACTACTCAGAGTATTAAAAGAATCAGCCTGCAGAAATAATAATCTCATTTTATTTATAGTCAGGGTCATGGGAAATCTGTCCCGGTATATAAAAAAAAAATACAGCTTCCCAGATTAGTTTTGGTAACAGAATTCAAAGAATGAACAGCTATGGGAAAGTTTAAATTCTCATCAAATACACCTGAGTGTCCTTGTTCAAAACAGTTTATACTTTCTGTCACTCATTAAGCAGCAAGTACAAAGGCAATTGTGAACTCCAGTGTACCCAGGACAAATTTTTGTGGTAACCTAGTGTTTACTAAGAGTACATGCATCTGTAGTGTTTACAGACTAGAATTTGTGATCATGGTTAATTACTGCATGATTAAGATATTATTTGAATAATTAAATTTGGAAAACAATTAATAAAATAACTTTATTAAATGAATTAATAAAAGCAATCGCTAACCTTTTATTAAATATCACATATATAGAAGTCTGCTGCACATGCTATTGAATTAGTTGTATCCAGCAGCAGTTCTTATCTCTTAAAAATTGCTGATAGCAAGAGGATGCCTTTCTTGTGTACTTATTGCTCTGTTAGGTGCTTGCATAACAAAATTCATCTTCTGTCACTTCTGTTTCACAGTTTAAAAAGCTGTTTCTTCTGAGTACTGCATCAACGAAGTACAACATCACAAACAAAGCTGTACGGAACTAAGCCTGAACCCCAAGATAGTCATTGACCTTGAAGAAATTATTCTGTCTCAAATCAGTTTGTATTCTTCCATGCCCAGTCATTCACCCTGCTGCTACACTTGTGTACGTGAAGCAGTTCTGTCCCCTACGGTGTCATAACTGGAAGAGTAAGATCTTTGTTATTAATACACTTCTATCTGGACAGCCATAGTTCGTGACACTAGACAATCTTTACAGAAATGCTACCAGACTTGAGTCATCTATGTCTCAGAACATTTGATTACCCTCACAGAAATAGCACCTTACTGAAGAATCATATTCGCCCTTAATTTTCCATGATAAAGGTATGCTTCTGCTTTTATCGTTTCAGGAAAATTAATCGCAGAAGCTGAATCTTAACAGTAAATCCACATAATGGCATATTCTCCAAGGCATCCAAGCTACAGGCTTACCATTTCTGGAGGCAGCTTTCTGCTAGTCCTTGCAGAATCTAGCAGACTGTGACTAGAGCCTTGATGATATACTCATTCAAAATAACAGTGGCGACACCATGTTCTATCAGGCCCTCATGTCCTAGACCACAAGCAAAAGGAATAAGGATACCTTTGTAATTCTGTAAAGCAGAATCTGCAGCTAATTCAATAATTCACTCCATTCTTGCTGCTCCCTGCAGGAACTGAATAGACCCTGGGTGACACCACCAGCTGTACAAGACAAGCTGTGTCACACAAAACAGGTGCCCACCTGCACTGAGGTGCCTCAGGAAGGAATCCCCTTCGTGCTGACTGCCATAGGACTGTTTTTTTCTCTTCAGAAATGCTGCAATTATCTTCGTCAACACTGCAGGTAGGTAAAATGTTGGTGTCAGGTGCCGGCCAGCTGGAATGCAGCCTGGAATGCAGCACCTACAGTCCCAACTGTACTCTCTCTCTTCCATCACATTCTCAAAGACACAAGCTTGGCCACTGCGAAAGTCACTAACTTTTTAGTAAAGTACATTCATTATGAGAATCTACAGCAGCACTCAGGTAGCACGTGGTCTTATAGCAGCACCACGTTGAGATGTATTCCTTCTCACAGACCTACACAAACACCTGCCTGCACATCTTACTGCCCTTATTATTAAGGTTTCTACCTACCCCTTATATCCCATTTCTGTTCCCATCTCACATTTTCTCACCCTCATCAAGCACACAACTTTGTGTGAATGCCTTCATTTGACTGAACATGCATTGCTGCTCAGTTCACGTATATATTTCTCAAAAGTGTATATAAAATATATTTGTATAACTGTGATAAATTGGACCTATAGGAAGCGCTGTCCAGTATTTTCCTCCGCTGGAAAAGAGTTAGCATGATGATAAAATTTCCATTTCTATTTGCTGCCAACTACAATTACAGTTATTTCATTTTGCCTGGCATTAGCCAGATTCAGGAGGTGTGGCATTGGTGTGGGTTTTTTTGTGGTTGGTTGGTTGGTTGTTTTTTCAGGGGGGTTGTGGTTTTGGGTTGAGGGGTTGGCTTTGTTATTTATTTTTTTAGCTGGGAGAGTGGGGGGCATTTAATGACGGAGCCTGGTATTTCCTTGGAAAAAAGTGGTTATTTTAAAGCATGTAGATAAGTTCTATTTCCCTGAACAAAACAAAACACACCACCAGGTGAAAACTATTCTGTGTACAGCACAAAGCCTATTTAATGCAGTTCTCGGCCCATTTCTATTGCCTATTTCTCTGGGTCACCGTTCTCCAGTCTACTTGATGTTTCCCTTCCCGCATGCAGAGGTCCAAAGTGCAATTCAGCCTTTAACATTAGCAGTCCTCCTCAGATGAACAGAGGGAGTGCAATTTATAAAAGCACCACAGATTTCTCAGCATATTTCAAAGCCAACGTCACGCTCTTGAACAGTAACTGCATTTGTTTGCTTGCCATCTAAGTAGCTGTAAGAAGTGTTGCTTTGCTTGGTAAAAGCACACACTGAAAGTTGAAACTCATCTTTTCAATGTATATTATAGCAAACCTAAAACCTTACAAAACTGAATATAAGAGTATGAAGAAACTGTTACATTATTTAAGCTAGAAGTTTCACAGTTGGCTTTTTTTAGATGACTACCATAAAACCAATGACTTGCAAGTCTTGAATAATTTCAGAATCTACATTAAATGAAAATAAACATACTGCATCTCAACACAGGTAAGGGTGAATAGTGGAATTAGTACAATACACGTTAGCCTGGCATTCTGGCCAGGAACAGTACTTTCCAAGTTTTGCCTCAAAAGCTTTCCAGGTAAAACCCCAAGTATGTGAGCATTAGAACCTAAACCCACCTAAGGTGACAAAAGTTCCAATTACTTCACTCCAGCAGAAGTGTCCATATTTTCTAAGCACACAGAGCAGGAGGGCTCACACGCTTTGTTGCTCCAATAGTCAGGTTAACAGATACCAGAGATCATCTCAGTTCCTGAAACTGTATCAGTTTCACAGAGGACTGACACCAACCCTACACATTAACACTAATCAGTTGCTCCTCTTCACAGCTTTATAAGTTCACAAGAACTGCTTCCCCTCAACAATTTGGTCTTATCAGCAAGGGAGCCAGAGTAGTAAGTGTTGTGATGTGAGTACTAATTAATTTGCTCTTCATCACTCCTGTCATCCAGTGATCCGAATTCCTAATTTCCATTACAACCTTTCCTATCTACCTTAATCATTTCTGTCCTTAACACTGCTTGAGCACTATACAAAGCAAAGGACTTCTCTAGTTCTTGCAGTAGAGCAGGACAGTTCACTGAGCATCCTCTTACCACCTCCTGCTCTTCTGCCTTTCGCACCACAGGGGACTGCATGGAGACCATGTATTTTCTATCATCAGCAAAGTCAAAGCTCCTCTTGCTGACACATAGAAAACTTCTTTGACTTCTGGAAATGACTAGAAATTGCCTACAGCAGTACCTACATTACAAATCAAGACAAACACACACAATTAAGAAAAATGCAAGGCCCCACTCAACCTAGCCAACCTTTTTGGCAAGCATAAATCCAATGAAGAATCTCTGGCCGATTCCCATCAGCCCAACACCCCCTCTTCAGAGAATCAAGACCGAGAGTTTGGGCTGTGGGGAGCTCCACATGAATACAGCAGAGGGGTAGGAGGCTGGAGTTGCCTCATACAGAGCTGTCACTTTGCCCTGCAAGACTGCAAAATCAGGGCTCAGAAAAACCGCCTTCGTTAGCCACAGCTCAGAAGCAGACAGTTTTTCCATCCAGGCCTGTTCAGCAGCATACATTCCCAGTCTTACCTACTGAGACACACATATTCACTTCAGGTGCACAGATGCATAACTTCATCACATGCTTTTTAGATCAGAGGCTTAAGTACTACACTGTGTCAGTGCTGTCACTTCACTCTCCAAGAAATACTGCTGTTGTCTCACCTATATAAATGTCATACCATAACTGAGCTCCTGTATTTCACCCTACTCAAAAGCAGGTACAACAGCCACATTTCTTTGACAAAATGATTAGGAAGGATATCCAGTGGTGCACTGCAACAAAGCAACAGCCCCTTGTTATCTTGCAAAAGTAGGTTAAATTTTAGACGTTAAAACCTAGGCCTTTAAAGCATAACATTTTCTGAAAGGTGGATCACATAGGAACTCCAAATTCAGATTTCCTAATGAGATGATCTGCAAAAACGATTGTCTCGCATTAATACAACTATGTCCAGCCTGATCTTCCTTTTTATGAAGTTGTTCCATGTGCGTATAGAAAGCCTTTAGAAGAACATGCTTCCTTTTGCTTAAAGTATTCTAAAAATATTACTTCCTAATGAGGATCTCATTTGCACGACAAATTCTCTGTGCAGTGTCAGAAACATCTTTAAATGAAGATGTCAAGCCTACAAGAATTATTCTGCACGCAGATGAGTTCTCACCAAACTCTGCTTGTGACAAGTTCATTTCATTTTCATCATCATGTGCTTTGACAGCAAGATAAGAGAATCATAGCTTTTCCCTGGTGAGAATCCTTTGCTCATCTATCAATTCAAACAAAGGAATACCATCCAGTTGAGTTCATCCCTGCTTTCCTTGCCAAATATTTGAAAGCAACCATTTACAAAGCTAAGAGTTAGAGTATGTATATTACCCATACTTTCCACTGTAATTCTCACAGGAGTAAATGCAACTATTAATGAAAAACAATAATAAAACCACTACAGGCTTTTCCTCCCCCTACACTATAATTTAAATGAAACAGTCCATAAACCACCAAGGCTTTAAAATTGGAGATAAACAGCACGAACATCTGATTTAAAAAAAATAAACAAAAAAAAACACCAAAACTTGCAATGTCTGCTTTGCAAATACTGAAGCCAATATTTTTCAGCTGTCTACATAACACAGAGAAACCTAGGTACATTCACTGAGAGTGACACTTATGTACATCTCCTATCTTGAGAGAAAGCAAACTTAGGAGTTACTTCCTCCTCCGAGACATCCAGAAAGCATTACACCTATCAGGAAAGCCTTGGTCCAGTCACAGAAAGCGACAGCAGTGCGACTTCAATCACAGGCTGAAAAACTTTCACTTCATAACCCCAACTTTAAAGATGTCTACCTTACAGCACACAGTGCGCTTTTTTGGAAGTGTTAATTGGCATGAGAGAAGGCACTCTTCTTCAGGTATTCAAACATCACTAAGTGCTTCTGACAGCCTCAAGGTCAGGCAGGTGGATGGGGACATGGAGGGCAGGGAGCTTTCAGTCACGATTCCCTGGAAAAAAAAAGTCACTAGATATTCACATGACGTGACAAAAGCTTTATGGTGGAAATAAAAGCCATTTCTTACTGTACCTGAAATCTGAGAATACGTGAGAGCTGTGCATCGGAAAGCTCAGAACCTGTATGCTTGTTTTCTCTCCTCAGCCTGAAAACTTCAAGAATTAATGATGAAGTCATGAAGGAAACCTTAAAAAGACTTTCTGCCATCACCAGACTTACTTTCCCAGATTTTATCTGTTTCAGTTTCCCCCTCAAATCTTATATTACATTTTTTTTCTACTTTTTCTTTCTCCACCTCCAAGCTTTTCCATTTTCTTACATAATGCTGAATAAATATTTCATAGCCAAAGAGGATTTCTACCTGTTATGTAACTCTCATTTTTGGGGGCAGCTTCCCATCTCATTTTTACTGATAAAGCCTTCAGCGAAAGCAGAAGCTGTACTGATGCAAGCGAAAGAAGAGTGTGCCTAAACTTCAACAAACAGCTATATTTATGCTACATTGAAAATGCTAAGTGGTGTGAATTTTCATTTCATCGATACACATATGGGGTTGACAATATTGAGGAAAATATTAACATATGTATATAAACATCAACAAAACTTATTTGTCATGTAATGACGGAGGAATTTAAGTGTGCCAAGCAGATGCATCACTGCTAAACTGGAAAGAACAGTCGTATTCCAGTTCTGAAGCAGGCCAGGATACGTGTATGTGCTTTGGATGCCCAGTTTCAGATACTTCCCAGAGCCAGAGAGATTCTAAATCGCCTCCTCTAAAAAGTGCTCTGAATAGAGCTCACAAAAACCTCAGATGAACTTTTCAAATTTTGGACTGCAATATCTGGCCAAAAGCTGTTTCTTCAGCTCTAAAACTTAAAAAAAAAAAAAAAAAATCCACCTTTCTCTGGCCACCCACCTGTTTGTTTACACAGAGTAAACCCATTACAGGAATGATAATGCCAGCTATAACAAGAAGGTGCCTAGATTATAAAAAGCGTTTATGCTCATCAATATATAATCAGGTCACCAGCAGTGGACAGCAAAAATTATGTGTAGCAAAGAGACTGATGTTTCCAGACAGGACCACAGCAGTGGTTACAGAAACAGACCAAGCTGAGTGCTAATATTATCTCTAATCTCCCTCAACATAAGAAACACTTTCACTATATTATCTCAGCAGGATGCTTAGTCTCAGCACCATAGTTTTCTGAAGAAAAATAATTATTTTAGATTTAAAAAATTAAAGCATTAATTGTGGTTATTTTCCCCCATTTTAGTTAGGAATTAATAATATAGTGATGTACTCTTATCAATAACATTCAGAAGCAAAAATATATTTAAAATATTGGCTTTAAGTTTGATGACAGCAATAATAATACAAAGGGTACAGGTGTTACTCTGCCATTATCTCCTGATGAGATATGTCCTGAATGTGTAATATTTTAAGAAATGCAAAGAAGATTCCATAAATCTATTAAATTGTAATTGGATTTAATATAATCAGCTGTTTTCACTTGCAGTTTTATGCTACAAAACACAGATTGCAGAAAAGAAACCTTCTGTGTTTACTCAGTTATTGAATCTCGTCATGGGGACCACATAACAATCAGAAAGGTCAAACTTCTTCCTTCCATATGGTATTAAATAAATGGCAACATGGAGCAGTGCAAATTTTGGTTTTAATGGGTACAACATTCTGGGATTTGCATTCTAAAAAAAGAAAAAGCTCTTTGCTCAGCACTAAATGGTTTACTACACACTAGAAAAACAGGGTATCTGGGAGCTTGGAGATTACCAACACAAAACACCATTAAGGTGGTGCCAAAAAGATTTATGAACAGGGCAGGAGGGACCTTGAAACTTCGACTTTGATTCTTGCTTCCTTTTAAAAGTTTTCCTTTCCCCAGCCACCCAAACCCATGCTCGCACCGTCAGACGAGCAGCAAACCCATCCCTGCCGCCTCGCTCAGCATTAAGCTTGTGCTGAGGAGGGATCCTGATCTGCAAAGGATTTTAAACAAAAATCAGTCAGCAGGCGGCTGTAACGTGCGAAAGAACCCGCAAGCATGCTGCGGCCGAGATACATAGATGTGTAATATATTCATTTATTTATGTATAATGAGCGCATTGAATGTGCAGTTCCGCCGTGGCGGGTTTATCGGTATTTCGGGTCTGTAACGTCCCCGCGTCGCGCGGGATAATTATAGCTGTTATAGTAACGGCGCGGTGGGCAGCCGCAGCCTGCACAGCACCGACGAGGTGGCACACAGCATGCCGGACACGAGCTGTGCCCACTCTCTGCCGGGGTCACCCACAAGGAGCAGCCCTGCTGCCTTCAGACGGGGTTCAGGGCTCTGGCCGAGAACCCCCACCGGGTTCTACTGTGCCCGCAGCAGGCAACGGGCAGACCCCCTCACCAAGACCAACCGCTGCCATTTGGAGTTCCCTCATCTAACCGTGAGCAGCAACAAACAGCCCAACTTCTGGGGGCTGAGCGCTCCTGGGTTCCCTGTCCCCCTCAGATTCCACCAAAGCCAGTGGAATTTCAGGACCAACAACATTGGGTGTGTGGTCCACATTCAATAAATCAAATGCTGTCGAGTCAAATACAGCCATCTGGATGAGAGCAGTGAGGCTGCGTCTGCCGCAAACCTAAGAGGAGCAGCAACCAGCAAATGCTGTGAACCCAGGCAGCATTTAAAACCCATCTCCAGAGTCAACAGTATCAGAGGCTGCTGACAGAGCCCAGACGTCTGATCTTCATCTATCCTGAGCAGATCGCGTTATCAGCTACTGAATGAATTCTCTGTAAAGAAGGAGGTTTAACACCCAGTCTTTTGTCCTCGATCTTTAAAACCCTTTTTAACAATAATAGCTCAAAAAAAACATACTCTATCTTAAAATGTCAACTCAATATTTGAAGTTTGAATACAATCTTCAATACAAGATAATTCAGAACTGAAGATAAGGCAAGGGATGAGGGAAGTGCTCACCCCCTCCCCCTGTGAGTGCCCTAGCACCACCTAAGGGCTTTCTATAGTGTGCACTTGAGAAAATGCCATTAAGTGGAGAAAAGGGAGTGAGACACATATATTAGTACTCACATATACACACATATAGCTATAAAAAGAGGGTATTTGGCTGAAGAAAAGAAGTTAACGCCAGAAAAACTGAGCTCCTAAGCTCAAGGACAAACCTGTTAAGCACCTGAAGCCCCTATTTTCTATTCATAGGTTAAAGGGATGAAAACCACAGACTCAACAACCACACATAGTCACACATACTCATTCTGCCATTGACAAGTGATGGTTAGCAGAGAAATGCCAAGACTGGAATATCACTAACAGGGATTTTGAACCACTGTTTGGATAAAACATCCAATTCCTTGAAACCTAAAAAAAAAAAAAAAGAAAAAAAAAAGAAAAGAAGAACAGTGCAACAGTTTTATTTATTAGCTTCCCACTGCAGAAAGAGGATGTCTTTAGTCTCCCAGCAAACAAACAGAAAAGATGGAAACAAAACAGACATTGTTCAGTGACTGAGCCAATGTAAGCACTTGGTTGGGTGGCACCAGTCTCTCACTCAGGGGTTTTTTGGTGTAAAGAAAGAATTTTTCAAGCATCTTTGAGCATCTCTAAATAACAATTCGTAATCAAATGAGTATTTATACTGCCTGTACAATAACACAAATTAAACCTGCACAACTGCATAGTTCAGTACAGATCTAATAATCTCAGCTCACTCTTGGTGCCACACTGCTTTCCATCCCACTTCAGCGTGAGCAGGATAAGCTTATGTTTGCCTAGATGTGCATCAATGTATTTTTGGGTGCTAGCTCAGGCAGGAGAGGCTAACAGCAAAAGAGCAGAGCTAGCCCAGTACTCCCACCACAGAGCAAGCGGCAGCACTACAAGCAACAATGCCAATTCCTAGGCACGAGGAAGAATGACAGCTGAACACACAGCGTCTCTAGCTAGAAAATAAATGCCCATGGTATCTGTCAATCTCAAATATAAAAACAAGTTTGGTGACATAGTTCTGTGCATGTGAGCGTAAAAAATTCCTTTCATATATGCTGTTATATCAACTTGTTCTGCTGTTATCTCACTCTCCAGGTGTAACTACCACCAATGAATATCTTATACTAACAACTGCATGGAAATCAGCCTCCCACATTGGCAATGAACTCAGCTTACAGCTGGTTTGGTTACTGTTTAAACAATCAGTGGTGCTGAAGGGTTAGAGAGCAAGACAAATGTTTTCACTCTTCAAATACATTTTGGTTTACGTCCACTGAGAGACAGGCAATGATGGTTGACAAAAGTACTAATGTGCAAATATAACAATAATATTGCATTAACTATTCACAGAAAGAGCTAACTACCAGTTACATCCTAGGGAAGTGTTTACTGTAGGTGTAAACACGCTTGGTCACTCTCACCTGCTCACCCTATACCTTCTATGAGCACCATAAAAAAAAAAAAAAAAGAAAAACACCTGGAAAGGCAGCAAATTCAGTGTCTTGATACTGCATTAGAGTTTCCCATGTCAGCAAGAGCACTGGGGAAAAATGTCTCTAATTACACATTAAGTCTGCAAAATTGGTACTTCAACACTAGTGAGCAAAATTCAAACTTCAACAAAAATTCTGAGTAGTCATCTGTGTAAGTCTAGGACCAAAGAACTGGATGCTCATACACAGATACTCTGATCCTTTTTAAGTCCCTTTAACACTTCGCTGCTGCTTTCTAGTTTTTTTTGAGTTCTCAGAGAAGCAAAACTGCAACTTAACTAGAACTTTTTTGTCCAAAATAGAAACTCAAAGATATATAAGTTAAAAAGTTAAACAAGAAGCATTTAAGATTTCAAAGCTACACAAATGAGTTTTTAATCTTCTTTCTTACTATACTCTTATAAGAAAAAAAATATTCTAAGCAAGAAGTGTTTCACAGACTACACTCCTGAGTTAAATTTTGCTCTGCTTTTCTTTTTTTTTTTTAAGGCCAACTGTATGCTCTATTTAGTTCTGCCTTCCCACTCACACACAACACTTTAAAATTTACAAGTTACAGCAATATCGACTGCTTTGATAAAACTTATTCCCCCTCCCAACAAATCTTGCTCCTCTGTAACCTTCAGCCATTACAGTTACCATAAAGCTATTACTATCAGGTTTCACACACACATTAGAGTCCACCACAGTGAATAGAAAAGTTCATTTAAAGCATATAATCAGCAAAACACAAAGCAGGCGGTGATGTAACCTAAAGGGAAGCTTTGCCCATGCACGTGTCTAGTCACAGTTCCATGAAATAGATTTCAAGACTCCCTAAGACCATCAGCTTTTGCAGCTAGAAATACCAGTATATCCCAGAAAAGGCTGTTGTAACTAGCACACAGATGTTTAGGCAGAAAATTAAGTGTGCTTTTGACAAAGTTTTTAAGGGTATCGTACAGTAACCTGAGGTGTTAAAAATAACATATTCATCAAGATCACTTTTCAGTATAAAAGCAATTCAAACCCAGCCTTTTCTAACGCAGTAATATTCCCCCACAGTGAAATCAAATTCTCAAAGGACTGTAAGGCAGCTCGCACACAGTGCAAGCATACGCTGCAATCTCATGTCCTACACGCTGCACTGAGGGTAAGTGGGGAAAAAAAGTATGTAAGAGGAGGGGGAAGGAGGCAAGAAGGAAAAAGGCTTTTATTTGTATTTCTGTCCATGTTCTTGCTCATTGCAAGCAAGACTCCCAAAGGATTAATTCTGCTTTCCAGAAATGACCCCAACAGGCAATTTTGAGTTATCGTGAGATGAGAGCTAATTTTAGGATGAATGACATGCTATTAACTGGAATGAAATTATACCCATTTACACTAGAAGTGAACTATAATGTGCTATTTTAGGGTTTTCAAGCAAATATTTGGTTAAGATGGTTTACAATGATGCACTACAAGACACTGCAAAACAACAACATATCACTTTTGTCACCTACAGTATCCATTTAAACCGTAATTTTTACATAAATAAAAGTGCCAGAGAATACCTGCAAGGGTCCCAGATTAGAAGTTTTTGAGAAATCCATATCTGTCCAAAATAAGAAATATTTACTTTAAAAACAAAACAAAACAAGCCAAAGCGGTTGCATTGCATATTCTCAGTAGAAATACTTTTGCCTCAAACCAACTGAAATCATCAGTCTGGAGCAAAAGAGGAAATGCAGCGCTTGAGGGAAAAAAAAAAAAAAAGTTTACAGCTTACCACCCTCGACCCAGGGAGCCTAAACCTTATTTTACACAATAATTCTGAAGTATTAGTGTTGTCCACTAGCATTCTAGAAGAGCAATTAATCTCCTTAGCTGTAATCCACTGACTGGAAACATATTGAATATACTGTGTGAACAGTTTGAAATTACAACATGAACTGCCAGAGAAAGACAATGAAAGTCCCATAAACCATTCTGCGGGCAGAGAGAGGAGGGGAAAGCTAAGCATGAACAGCACAGACTAGACCAAAACAAAACCAGAGAAAGGTAAGTCTCAAGCTTTGTAACACTTTCACTGGGCCTACCTCCTCACTGTTGGTCGTCCCCTTCCCTTGGGAAATAGAAGATGCATGTCCTTCTTTCATCCTCTTCACAGCTTGGAATCAGAATATTCAAATTGCTCAAAGGTTTGCAAGTTATTTTAAAATACCCACTATCGCCTACAAATTCTAGTTTCTTTTCATTGTAAATGATACTCTGGTTAAGCTCAGCACACAGGCTCCTGCAGCTGTGATGCTGGGGTTTACAACAGATCAGGGTAGGTCCTTACTAGGTGTCAGTGCCTTTTTAACACCAGCACTTGCTGAGAACCACAACAAACATGGAAACCAATCGGAGAAGGAAAAGCAGTCTGGATGAAATTCTGACCCTATTCAAGTCAGCTGTGATTGATTTAAATCACTAATGAGCAAAAACCAACAAGCCTCATTTCCTGTTCTAGATCATTCACTGAAAAAAAAAAAAAAAAAACCAACACACCAAACTCTTTTACCATTTTGATTTGAATAATTTTAGACTGTTTTGATTTTTCATTACACTTCCTTGCTTCAGAAGCCAGCTATGAAAAACTGGTAATAACTGGTTATTCATCAATTTCTGAAGTGAGCTCTAATCCATTAAATACTTGTCCTGAAAAATGCTATCTCCATGTCTTCATGCTGTTCTTTAAAAAGTTATTTTCCTATGTTCTGACCAATTATTCATCTGATAGGCCTCCAACACCTCACTGGGTTAGTTTCTCCTCACTAGGCTAGAATGACTAAAACTACTTCAAACAAATCTTCAACAGACAAGCATACTCTCTGATTTAGTGTCTGGTTCCTCCAGGCTCTCAAAGCCCTGGCTGACATCTGCATGGGGCTGAAAAATGTTTGTTGCTCTCTAATCAGGCTCTCTTTCCTCTCTGAAAGGACGTACCAGAGAGCATCCCCTCGTTCCAGGCCACTGTGGCAGCAATTTCAAAGATGTACATGCAACTTCACTGTTGCATCTCTGCCTGCAGCTTTCTTCCCCTCTGCTCGTACTGCTGGCCATGTTTCATTTTTAATTTGCTGAGCAGAACAACTGTTATTTTACAATGTCTTAATTACTGTTCCTTTTTTTTTAGCGTTCTCCGTTTTCAAATAACAGGGTCAGTTGAGCACACAGCACGGTCCTGCTGTCAGTCTGAGTGCCAGATTAAACGTATTTTGGCTCATGCCTTCCCTCCAGAGCAGTGAGGAAGCCACTGTTCGGGCTTGAACTCCTGCACAGCCGAACGCCTTCACCTGTGTCTCTGTGAAGCTCAGCATCCACCTGCAGCCACTGCTGCAGGCAGGGGAGGCAGAGAGGGAAGAGAAAAGACCAGGGAAGGGACAGACCTGTGCTGGAGTACCTCCTCCTTCAGCATATGTGCACAGCCCAAGATGAGCTGAAAATATTGGTGCCACTGCCCTGTACAGAACCTCACAGGTGGTGTCAGAGGACTTCTGAGACAGCACTGGTCTCCAGAGCTGACAAGACTGGGCAAGTCAAGCTTCAAATATGAAGCTACTTCTTCACTACAAAAAAAAAAGAGAAAAAAAAAAAAAAGGCGTTTTGACTAGAGCTTCTGGCTGTCACTCTTATAGAAAAGATTACAGTCCCATTTGTTCTTCATATGAAGAGCAGGAAAAGCTTCAATATTTGTAAGGTATGAAAAAGTTTCACATCATCATGTGAAATCCATCTAAATAAATGTTATTAAACTCAAAGCTGATGGCACTTAGCCTGAGGTCAGTACTATGGGATCAATGCAAATACCTTTCCTGACTTTAGAAGTCAGTGATGTCTACCCAAAGAGAAAAATGTTCAAGGCAGAGTCACCAAGTGATTTAGAGCTGGTGGTATCACTTCATTTAAATAAAACATTCATTTAACAATGCAACACTGATTTCCTTTAAGCTGACTTGCTTTTCTGTAAGAATTATTAACTGCAGAAAACATATTTTTTCCCCTTCAACCATACTGCCTCAATCCACTTCGTATTCAATCTATTTCATATTTGTATTTTATTTCTATTGAAAAATAGAAACAAAAATATCTCTTGTAAAAAGTAGATTTGACAAAAACTACATCAATGAAATGCAAGCTATCAGGAAATAATTCCATTCCCTGGACTGCATTCAAAATCACCCAGAAACTAGCTTGGATTTCAGAAGAGAAGACCATTAACTGTCATTGCCTCTGGTAGAAAACCTGCTGAGAGTGCATTTCAGCAAGACATTACCTTCTATCCACTACAGGCCAGGTGTTAACTTAGCAAAGACAAAGGCAAGGCAACAGAGGTAAGTAAGAATAACTAGAAAACTACAAGAAGCTGTGTGTAGGAACTTCACATAGTTCAGGAGAACATGGTACAATGCACGAGGAAAAAAAATCATTTTCCCGTAAGTATTTTATTTCCTTCATATTAATGAGTGTGGATAAAAAGTATCTCTGTTGAATCCTTGGTAGTGCAAGTGAAAATTTTATCTGGGTGCAGGAGAAGACACACAGGGAGTATTTTGTGTAATGTGCACTTCTATCAAATTGGAAGTGGATTGAAAAGCCAAGTACAACCTATTAGGCAAAGGAAAGGAATCATTATGACTCATCTCCCTACTTGCCAGGAGGATGACAGACTCTCATGGAAGACTACCGAGGAAGCATTCCATGCTGGTAAGT
The DNA here is from genome assembly GCA_013398815.1 of Ibidorhyncha struthersii. Lineage (NCBI taxonomy): Eukaryota > Metazoa > Chordata > Aves > Charadriiformes > Charadriidae > Ibidorhyncha > Ibidorhyncha struthersii. The sequence continues at coordinate 156,135 of VZSZ01006188.1, read as the reverse complement.
ATTACCATTTTTCATCTTGGGGATAATACATAATTTGGCTTATGGAACAGTGTGATTTAGGGAGGTTTTCTTTTTTCCTGGATTGAAGAAGCATTGCCAAGAAGAATGGTTTCCTACATACTAATACCCAGAAACCAAGTTTTAATTACAAAAAAAACACACAGCAACTTATAGACATCCTTTTCTCAATGCTGATGTTGATGTGGGAACTTAAAACAACTTTCAAATGCCCCTTACTTCATTTTTTCATTATTCCCACATTTTTCCTGTGTTTCATGAATCCAATCTGAGACATGTTTTGACCAGAATGCTCTTTAGTCACTCACGCTTTGAACCAGGATCATAAAAAAAAAGCAAAAATATACCTACCATAGCTCTGCTCCCTCTAAATTACAGAGACAGGAGACAGAAGAAGAGATTAACGTGTACTGCAGAACACACTTAGAATTACCACATCTGAAAGATCTCCAAGTACTGCAATCAATTCAGGTAAAGGGATCTTTTCAGAATGCTGCTGAAGAGTCACGGCATACAAACCCTACACATGCAGTGCAGACAGCCAGGTTATGCTGGAAAAAGTTCAAGTGCAAAGAAGTGCTAAGGGAACAAAATGCTTGTTCCGACCCTGTATTTTATCTGATCTTTGACCCTGTACATAACATGAGTGCCTTCAAGAACTGCCACAAGCCTCAGCAAAGAGGCAACGTAGGCAGCACTAGGAGAATTTTCTTTCTGAAGGAGCCTTTTCGTAGGGGGTTTGTCACTTGAACTCCCTCAGACTTTTACCATATTTGAATGCATTTTCTAATCCAGTTCCAACACCACTGACAATCTCTGTCTTGTCTTGAGGAATTTGGAGATGCAGCATTACCCCAGGAAACAGTACGTTAATCTTTTATGCCTCCTTTGAATGAGCTGAAGCAGTAAACTTCATCGCAGGCAATCCCCAGGTTTTTAAAAACACTAAGAAAACTAACAAGCAACCTGCTAAAGCAAAACATTCCTGCAGTCCAAACGCAAACAGCACTCATTCAGAGAATGAGGCAATTGAGAGGAACTGAGCCCCAGGAAGTATACTATATCCTTCATGCTTTCTTGTGCAGAGCATAATAAACACCGAGCACTCTGCAGGTGCTGATGGCCATGAAGGCTCTAACCTTCACCATGGACTGTGGATGTGGGCAATTTTTCAGAGAGGCCTGCAAGAAAATTAAGGAAGGGACTGTGCAGTTCCGATACACAAACAAATCTCATTCTCTCTAGCCGCTATCCCCAGGATCTGACTTTCTAATTTTTGTCTTTGCTATGGCAGGTCGTAACAATTTTCCCCATGCCTTGCCATTTTCTTAGAACTACTTGTAAAACTCTAGCAGGGACATGTGCTGCACCTGGTGTTACAGCCCACAAATCAAAACACATTCCCCTGAATAAAAAAGAAAAAAAAAGAACTCACTGTTTAAAGAACACACACATGCAGCCAAATTAGAAGAGTATTTGCCATATTCCCACTTCATTCCCCTTGCAATAATTGTATTTCATGTACTGCAAAAAGCTAAGGAAATTGAGCTCCTTATCTATAAAAACTACTGTACTTCTTTTCTCAAAGATTTGTCTCCAACAACAACCAAACGTCACATGAGTGAAAGTCTGAATGATATTGCACTCATGTGATTCTGTTTCTATGCAGGCTAAACCTCTCTTTTCTGTTTTGCATGACTCCACAAGCTTTTTTGAGATTTAAGAACTAATCCTATTTCACCAAAACATTTTTGTTTGCCTCAGATCCTGTTCCCCCCTCTCCTTTATTGGCAGTGGAAGTTTGGAGTCTTTTCAGTTAGCAGGCAGAGGAATATGGGGGAATACATTTACATTTTTTAAAAAGTTTTAGAGAGTAAGTAAAGGACGTTGGTTATAGCTCTTATGAGAATTTTAGGTCTCTAAATCTGTCTCGTAGGTGTTCTGTTTTGGAGATGACTTACTTCCAAACATGTGGCACATTTGAGGGTTATTTCAAATGCTTATAAAACTAGAAGTGTATTAGCATTTACTAGAGCTAACATGACTGTCGTTTCAGCAGACACTACCCACCACACAGTTGTGTCAGTAATTTTTTCTGACAGCTACTATTTTCACTGTTTGACTATGAGGTTTGTGAAAATTACACAATCCTTGCTATGCTGCCCTCATGGCAATGCAGTTGCCCCGTTCTCTCAGTCTGTTATTACCTTCCAACATGGAGATAATCATATGGGCATTTTTCCAGAACATTTTGTGGATTATCTGGTAGAACAAGCTGATGTTCGTTCCTCCTCTCTGTTAGGCTTAGAGGTGTTTCGAAAACACTTACTGGAGAAAATGCTAACTCAATCTTCTAGATAAGTCATTTATCCCTTGCTGTTCTTCTTGTGAGAGTTCAAATTTGGGAAAAAAAAAATAATCCTTTCTCTTTTGGATATTAGTAAAACATCCCTGCAGGGTCTGTACCAGCAACATCTGGTCTTACTTTTCCCATGCATCACTGGGAGACAAAGTTAATTGGATAGCTGCATAAAAAAAATCATGATAGACAATACTGATCATCTACAATAGTTAGTGGACTTCAAGTACCGTTGAGAATTCACAGCAAAACTTTTTCTATATAATTCAAACTATTGCTCCTTTCTTTCATATTTGGAGACCTTGAGCAGATCCAAAGATGAATCATTGTTAGAGTTCCAGCTACATTACAAGACTGTGGCAATCAGTGATGCCATTTCAGTGATTTACACAGGCGATTCTTCAGAAGAAATGGAGAGAGGAAAAGGGCTGCAATGAGCTCATTGCTCAGCAGAAGATTTTAATGGAAGGAAAAGAAAGAAAAGCCAAGTCTGAGCCAGGAATATGCCCAGATGAATATGCAAATAAGAAATTTGTGGGCAGACATTTTCTCTGGATTTTTTGACAAATAATATTTGGCCTGTGAAAAGGCTGCCTAACAGCTACGTTAGGCAGGGCTGCAGGAGAGCCAGGAGATCAAAGCAGAGAGACTTTGCATTTAAACCAAGGAATGATGATTAACAGATACACAGAAGTCTTCAGAGTAAATGACAGGAAATGCCACTGAGCAACATAGTCACTGCTGTACATGAGGTATGACTAACAGCTTTACATTGCACCTTTTCTCATCCTCTACACTGATAGCTCCCCCCTGAAATTTAATTTCAGCAACTCTTCATTAAGTACTTCTTCCAATGTTAAACAATTTTAATCCAAGTCTGCAACAGCAGAATTTCAAACTACAGCAAAACAAACAAAAAAAAAAGGTTTTAGACTACTTATCAGATAAAAGCACGTATGTTGCTTTTACTACGCACATCATATAACAGCACATTCATCTACTGTAATAATCAGATGGTGGGAAACGCCCCAGATGAAGAAATAGCTACATTTTAGATGAAAGCCACTGCATGGTTCTACTCTATTCTGAATTATGTGTGTGCATTTCTTGATGAGCCTAAATATAATACATGCTTTAGATTTTTAATTCATCTTGAGAATTAGAATACGAACAAATGAATACAGACATCTTAGATTTTCCTGCTTTCAGTACTTAGGGAGCGGGCTCTCCATACCACTTATCATGCAGTCATTCTGGAACTAAATGGACTGAGTTTTCTTGAGAAGTCAGTCAAACTGCAGTCAATTGAAAAACCTCCGTAAAGAGCATGTCATTCCTCCAAATGACATTCAGCTGGCAGAGGAATATTTTGCAGAATTCAATGGGATCAGTAATATTACAGCCAGAAAGCTGCAGGAAAAATTAAGTGTGTCTTGGGGATAGCTGGGGAGTGCAGGAGTAGGAGAAAGAGGTCATAACTAAAACTAATTATTATTTGAAGTCATGTTTGACCAAGAGGCTAAGCTGGAAAAAATGCGAGAGCAGAAGTTTCAGAATATAAAACACCTCATTTTGAAATCGAAGTGAAATATTTCTTTTTGGACAATTTAATGTTTCATGGTAAAATACTTTTATAATGTTAAGTTTTCATTTCAAAAATCACCTAAATTTAAGAAAATCTGGAAAACACTTAGTTTTAATTGTGCTGGCAAATATTTTAGGCTGAAAAGCAAAGCCCTATAGATTGTTTTGCCAACAATTCTATAATTGCTGTTTCAGTTCAATTCTGGTTTTGTTTCAAAATAGTTTGTTCAGTCACTAAGAATATGAAAGCAAACAAAATTTACCAACTTTAGCTCAGCAATAATTCACAGGGGTTTTCGTCCAGTGTGGAATGCAAGTGCGCTCCTCATAGCTGTGTAAAATCAACAGTTAAGATTCTCACGATATAGGTGCCCATATGATTAATGTAAGAGCACCCCCATTAGTCAGTACCTGTGCTGGCAGGCACAGCTAAGAGAGATCTTTCAGGACTCAGGTGTGTTCACCTTCTCTAAGCCAAAAATAAAGTTTCAGCAAGGATAAATAAGACTTTCATTTTTAAGTACTGCTCTTCCTAAATGCTGATAGTACTGAAAGGGCAAAATAGTAAGAGTTTGCAGCTTCCTCTGGGAAAATCTGGGCAATTGGTTCCCTGTCTTTGATGCCATCAACAGGAAACTGCCTCTAAGCTCTGACCTACGCATACAGAGGAATGCATGGGACAAGGAAACAGTTAAGAAAAAGACAGAAAAATAACCAAATTTGCAGTAAGTTTGCTTTGCGTAGTGACTTCTGTATAGTGACTTCTTATAGTCTCCTCCCTTTTTCAACAATTAGCATTTGTACTTTGACTCCTTTGTGCATAGTTTGGAATACTGAAAATAATTAATATTTCAACAAGGATAAAAGGTTATGCAGCTTGAAGTCTATTACTTACTTACAGAAGAGATATACCCCAGAGGGCAGTTGTTACACAAACATGCCTCCAACCCCGAAGTGGAAGGACCACTTCCAAGGATGAGAAAGCAGCTCAGTCATTATTCATTTTTATTACAGTGGTACCCAGGCACTGCATAAATATTATTTCTGTCTCAGTAGTCTCTTGCTGAGCCAATCAACAGGATGCCAATTAGTGATCACTTTCTAATCTTATTTTTAGTTCTCTAGTTTAAACATCTATTTACTGGTAAACTGACCGAGGTCTCTTTACCCACTTGAATGATACAAACAACACTCAGCTGAAGCTGAATCAGCAGCCTGACTGTGAATAGACGAACAGAGAGATACAAATAAAATAATGATGCCTTGTTAGTAAGCTGTTGAGCTGCCAGCTTGTTTTTCTCTCCTTCCTGGGGAGTTGATATGAAAGATAGAAAAATATTTAATTCTGAGGTCAGTTAGAACTTTTCTGATAGAATATTTTGCCAAATAAGTTCAAGCCTCATTTCCTACAACCAGTTGTAAAGATACATTGTCCAATTAAACTTAAGATAAATATTAAGATAAATAACTTAAACCATTTATAAAAGTAACACCTTCAGAACTGGGAAACAGACAGGCCTGCTATAAACTTCTTTTATGAATTACTATTAAAGTCAGCCTTTGTACCACTTTATATCAGCTTAATTTGTATTATTTCTAAAAGACAGTCAGCATAAGCATACTGAAAACAAAAGAAAGCCATTAGGGAAAAATAAGTTTTTTTAAATTTTAAACATTATTTCATGCAGCCAAGGCACTCTGTTATTTTCAATTTGTAAGAGCGAGATTCTATTTATTCTTACTGTTAATACCTTTGTAAGAAAAGTATGAAAACCCCAAGTGAATAAGAAAAACAGAAATCTAGATACACATATATGAATGTATGTGTCCACATGCAAAGAATAAATATGTACTATATTTCTATAACATCTAGGCCAGATCAAATTTTTAATTATCATACTGTATACGTAAATGTCAGACATACTAGCAAGATGCAAGGAAGACACACAAAACAATCTAATACAATACAAAATATTTAAATGTCAAGTGTAATGAATGTATTTCTAATTTTCCCAGTCACTTCTACTGTGTTTCTGTGTTCTGTTCAGTAGTCAGATATGAAATGACATCCTTCAGAGAAATACTTAGCCTACTGCCCCTAAAACAAACAAAAACAAGAAAACATTCCTTTTGTGCCCCAGGATACAGAAAACAGAAAGATTGTTTGCTCTGGGTGGTAATTAAATGATACTGAGGACAGCATGTGTGTGTTTGTGTACATGCACACATTCACTATTTACTCTGAGTTGTAATTAAATGATGTTGTGTTTGTATGCACGCACACTTATCTTTGCCAAATCAAAGAGCACAGAAAAACAGATCAAACAGTACAGAAAAATCAGCAAAGAGAGAGACAGAATGCATCAGGCTTTAGGCTTTCCCAAACCTTTCATGTAGGAAATGATAGTAATTAATACATGGTAAGTCTTTAAAAAGCACAGCCCTGTCCTAGTAACTCTAATTCATAAAGCTTTTGACTTGTTTGAATATATTCATAAAGGTTTATCTTCTCTGCTCATACAAGTAATTATTCTTCTCATTCACACTATTTACTTTAAAACTTGGCATTTCTGAATTTTGCCATGACACAGTGAAACATTTTGAATCATTGACATGGGGTTAACAATGTGACTAGAGCAGTATTAAACAAAACTAAGGTTACAATCTTTGCTAAAAGCCATTGACAGGTTTATAACAATCTCTAAAGCTATGCTAAGTTTGTACAGTTACACTTATTCAGCAGAAAACGAATTTTATAGTTAACACACACAATCAAGTGACTCCACGGAGAATTCTTGTGTCTATGTTCAAAAGCATTTATTTATACAGCAATGAAATGTCTCTATAATTACATTTTATATATGTTTATAGCTCATCTTTCAAAATGGCTAAATAAAAAGGAATTTAACCGAAAAGTAAAGGTACTTAATTCACACTGAAAAGCAGAAATTGAGAGGAATGTTTATTTTTTGTAAGACCTGTTAAGGAAGGAGAAACAGGCTATCTATCTGAATGGACTCAGAGATTAGATTACCATTAGAACTAAGATGTATGGACATTTTTTTAATATACTCAATAGCTGAGAATTGCATTCAGGCTTAATTGCTGTGTTTCTGCCCTACCTGTTCTTGAATAACTTTTCTTCTCTGCTTCTATATGGGAACTACAAGAGGTGATGTCATCAGTAGGGTAGGCAAAAGAATAACAACATACTGAACTTTCCTAAGAGACATACGAAATTAAAATGTGTTTTTGACACACACTACTAATGTCTCTGCTTAGCAGTATTATTGCCCTTGGTAACAGCACTTATTTTTAAATTAGTATTTTGCCTATTGTATATTTTATGCACTAATTACCTGTAGAAGGTAACATTTACTTGTATTTCTTTTTATTTCTCTAATGTAGTAACATGGTATTCACCTTCTGTTGGCCCACTGATGGCTATGTGAGAATTAGATTAGCAACACTTCTACTGAAATAAACCACTGAATTATCAGAAACACAAATGCAGATAAGCAGTGAGGAAATATCCCAAGAGTGATCATGCCCACTCAATTCAATGAGTTCCACAGGAGAAAAAAAAAAACCCACACACAAAACCTGTAGATAAACCACTACCACTCTCTGCTTCTGTGCAGGCTTTTTGTGGAGTTCTAGGCACGATAGCTGGTGAAGGTTTTGCCTCATCAGCTGCCTCTTCCTCTTACCCTCCTCAGAACTTACTCATGTTAACAGTTCAATAAAAACATTTTCAAAAATTTTTCAACATCCACGGCCTTATTTTTGGTTTTATCCAATACTTGAAGTAATTGGGCTAACTTCTGTCTGAATTGAAATTAAAAAAAAAAAAAAAATTTCACCCATCCTATAGCACACACTTTCTCTTGGTCAAGGCATTTCCTTTGCTTACCCTAGACCGGTTGCCTCAGGTAACAACACAGTCAGCTCCTGTGACCTATTCAATCCCAACTTTCTAAATGCTCATTTTCTTCCAGTTTCCAGTATTGCAAGACAGGGGAAGTAAAGTTGGATTCTGGGAAATGTGGTCACTAAACACTCTCTTTCCCAGCCAAGAGTCTAACTTCATACTCAGTCAAGGATTTCCCTGCATGCTCTTTTGCAAGAACACTGGGAATATAATTCAGTTCTTATGCTTTCGTCCACTTCACACAATTCATTAGACCTGAAACTTTTCACAGTGAAAACACATGGAATACATTGAACTCTTTTGTCTGTAGAGACACATGTCATATTTGTAGCACAAAAGTACACAAAAGTCAGCCACGCTGTGCTGAATAACTAGTTCAGATGGCATCCCCTTCACTCTTCAGGCTGCCCAGAGAACAGAGATTATAAAATATCCTAATCTGGGACAGCCTCATTTTATAACCTTACTGCTCCTTAAAAATCTTCTGCGTATGTCAAATATTTTTTAAAATTAGCCTACCAGCAAAGGTGAATCTTCTTAAGTTTAAGTCTACAATTAGAACTATTGTTTGGAAGATTTATTCTAACTCCAATTTCTACTCACCATAACTACACTGGAATTCAATATAACATAACTCAATATAACAATGCCTTATTCATGCTGCTTTGATATTAAGTTTGAGCTTATCTAACACAACCTGGATTTCATTCCTAGAGGAAAGAGATCTTTTAAAGAAAAAAAAGTACAGAAAAATGCTGAATGCTACTACTTGATTTCTGTAATCTGTTCTAGTAAAATGGCACCACAAAGTATATCAAGGCTTGAACTTAATACGTACTTTCTTCATTTTCAGCCACTTTTCTCAAGTTCATTAAATGATTCTGTATCTGTAAACCTGCTGGCAACTGGATACTCCACTTCATATGCTCTTCCTGCCCCAGTGAGTTTAAATGCTATTTTACACTCTCAATTGAACATTAAAAGGGCAATGTTACACTCTAGGAATTTCATGCATCTGTATTAATGCTGACTACTGTAGCAGAGAACTGGCGTCCAAAGCAGCCCCAGAATTATCTTGTAGACATTATTACCAAGAAATTGAAAAAAATCCTAATCGGGTCACTCCTTCCAAAACTGAGAAATTAGGCAAAAGAAAAAATTGAGGGTTTATTTCCTTTTAAAGTAAGGTTTGGAGCATTTTTATTTTTTTCTGCACAATTATGAAGACTTTTATTTTTTTTAAAAGGAGAGTCAAAAAAGAAACAAAAGGTCATTTTCGCAGTATTATCTGACTCCAGGAACTACAACACATAAGAAAACAATCAAATATCATGGAGATAATGCACAGAAAAACTTGTGCCAGAAACAAAATTAAATTAATTTAATAATCTGTCTTTATCATCACAGCCAAATATTCATCTACAAAAAGCATACCCCTTTGGTTCCCCCCTTGCTACAGCTAGCACCATCCTCACCGAAACTGGTGCCTTCTAAGATCAAATCTTCAGCCTGCAGCCTTCCTTAGTATTTATAGTTGGGCAGCATTTCACTAATATTTATAGATAGGAAGCACTTCACAGAAGTTCCTTGTAATTCCTAGTTCTACATATAATAAAAGTTATTTGTACCTCAGAAAGCTGAGATATTATTATGTATATTAATAAGTATCCTTTGAAGTATATTTTTAACCTATGTTGCATTTAAATATAAACCTTTACCTTACAATGATCTCAAACAGCTATTCACATAAATAACAAATAATGTTTTGTTATTTCTATGAATACAGCAAAGATTACCACAGCCGGATTGATTTGCTAAGAACTTCAATTCCTACTAACTCTCATGGTGCTAAAAAGTATCTTGAATAACAGACTGAAAAAAAAAAAAAAAAAAAAAACAAGAGAAAAAAAACCTGCAACTTTAAAATATTCTGAGTTTCTCAGAACAAAGATATTTTGTCCACTGTTACCTTGAATGTAAGAATGCTGCCTAAGAATGAGAAAAGTGAATACGAAAAGATGCCATCGATCCTATTCTGTTAAAGCATGAGACCATCACAGACAGTAGTAGCTGGAACATGAATGTAGCTGAAGGAAATCTGCCTTCCACCTTCAGGAAGAATTTGAAATGAGAATAGAAATTGCTCTGAGTTCACAGATACATTATTTCCTCCCTTATTACAATCTTACTCTTATAGTCCTATGCATACGCTTCTACATGCACCTCTATATTCACTTGTTGGTCATCTCAAACAGAAAGGAAGCATCTAGGAAAAAGCCACAGGACTGGACTGGGGAGGAGGAGGGGAACTTACAACCAAGCTTCCAGGTCATCACTGCCTCTGCAAGTTGATTACTCAACTCACTACTAATCTGCTGCACAATGCAATTTGATTTCCATTTCCCAAGGAGGTGGAGGAAGGGAGAGAGGAGAATGTATCCAGCTGATGAAGCCCCGCTTAAGTTAAAATCTGTTGAAAGCTCTCTGCAGACAAACGCACAGAAGGGATTGCAAAGGAAATAATGACTGTTCATGTTTGCTCACTACTTTTCCCTTTATTTAGTTAAAAGAAATATTTAGTAATCATGATCATTTTGTTCAGCTTTACTCACAATATCCTCTGACACACACCAAAATCCTACCTCAGAAAAATGGGTTTTTTTTTCCTAATAGGAATAGAAGGTGATTCAGCTTCTTGAAGTTTTTTTCTTAATCAAATGTTGTAAGATTTTGGTAACTAAAATTAGAAATGGTACTCGATATATAGCTTAAAAATATTTTTCCTTCTCCTGGAGGCAAGATTTAAATGCCTCTAGCACCATCATTGGACTAAATAATTAAAGAATTTATTTGCCACACTACCCTAACAAAACAGCTCCTGAACATTCCATTAAAAATGCTGAACTTATTTTCAGTGTTTAGAAGAGGAAGCTTGATAGAGTCTTATATTTTGCAAAATTGTTTTGCTTCATTACATGTACAATTTCAGCACTAGAACATCAAACACCCCATTGGTTTACTTCCAATCTAATCTGTCGTTTCCACAGCAATACCCTATTGGAAGTTACTCAGTCTGCATATTTCACAAAGACCAGCTCATTAGTTTCTTATCTTCCAACCTGCTTAATGACATCACATAGTATAACTTCATTAATTTTAACAGAAGTTATATGTCATTCTACAGACTGAGTTTCTTATTTTGATCCTGTTTCTAACAGATATTTTGATCCTTGCTACAGAAACTGTCATTCACACAATTTGAAGTTCAAAACAGATAAAGCTCAAATGCAGCACATAAAGAAAGAGAATATTATGACATTAGTCATGATTTGTAACAGTTGACCTTTGAATCAGATCAAAATGGCATTTCTTCAAAGCTGTATCTGCTCTAATCAAATATAACGTAAAGCAACATGGGACTTTCACTTAAATATTTACGGGGGGTGTTTTTCATTATACAATTGAAATATTTCAACCTTATTACACTGGGGAGATTTACATGAGTTTATTATGACTTTATAGACTTGATCTGGTTTAAATTATGAAACTCCTTCATAACATACTACATAAAGATTCAGATTAGAATTTCTTTAATCAGCTCAAATGTGTAACATTTGAATTAACCGTTCTTACAGTGTGCTTTTCCTGATAGGGACTTAACACATATGCACAAAATAGGTATACAGATTTGCTCAACAGAAAAACAGTGCAGTAGACAAAGCAAAGGCAGTGTGCTCCAGCACTGTGACTGACAGGCAATTAGCACTAGGTATGGCTCGGGCTGCACAGACTTCTTTTTAATAAAGAGTCCTCATACTTCAACGACTATTTTTGAAAGTGATCTTCTAGATCCACTTGCCACATATATGTCCACCAAAACACCATGGTAATTCTGTTTCATTAAAACATCAGAACGTTTTTTGACCAAAACTTTGCTTTTTCAGAAGTTCAACAACTCCCAACTTACCTACTTCACCCAGACTTCCACTGGAAGGAAAAAAACAAAACTATCCTAGCTGTGAAGGTGACTCTCATAACTAATATATTGAAATGCATTTGGGGAATCCTGGGTCTGATTAATTTTGAGTAATCTCAGATCTGAAAGTATGCTGTCAATCAGAGCAGGGACTCGGAGCAGGTTTCTCAAAAGCCAAGTCTGTACCTCAGAATCCCTGACAATGGAGTGACACGTTGAAGTTTCCATCCCAACAGAAATCTGAGTTTTATACCATCCATACTCCTACAAATGAAAAAATTGTCTGGTTAGCTGTATATGTCCATGTTATAAAAAAGCAGGATGTGTTGTATTTTCATTATTTTAGCCTGATCGAGACACATTTTTTAAGTATTGCGTTCTCCTCGATCCAGCCAGCCATGACAACCACTGGTAATGTTCTGTGGAGCTTTTTCAGAGACCAGATGACTAAAAATAGCTGTCAGTAGTTAGTAGCTGTCTGTAGAATAGTTTCAAAAGTGACTAATACTTTGAAAAAATGAAATGGTTAACTAGATTTAATTTTAAGAAAATCAGTGCTAAATATTTTCTGAGAAAAGAAGCCTTTGTAAAAAAGTCTTATGTAGGTAACTCAAAAATTGAGAACCAAAATGGTCTTTACAAGCATTTGAAAAGTCCTTGACAGAGTGCTAACTGGGGTACCTGGATCAAGAAGCCCATGCTCTGAATTCCTGAGTACTGACTGCTTCACTGATGTCATGAAGAAAATCCTCATTGTATTAGTTTTACCAAGAAACGGGAAATTCACTTTAGTAGATAATACAGGTCCTGCTGTTACAAAGGCAGCAGCTATCATTAAGTCTGAACAATTTGCAAATAACGAACACAATTTTTGGCATATCAGAGCACAATTACTCTCTAATACTTTAACGTCCAATAATTCTGCAAGTTAATCGGTCAGTGCACAATGTCAGAAATTTCATACAAAATATTATGCCACAAAGGCTTACAGCATACCATTTTCCCGTGAAGAAAACCATCCTTCTTTCCAGGTCTGTCTACATAGATACAGCCCCTAATTCAACAAAGCATTTAAGCCTGATGTTTAATGCTTTATTTCAGCAGAATTCAAATGCACATGAAGTGCTTTGTTGAACAAGGAGGGATTTAGGCATATGCTTAAGTACTTCTCTGAACTGGGACCATGCTACTATTTATAGAAAGCTTTTTGTTCCGGTTTTATTGTTCAACACTTATAGTCATCCTATGGCTTTTCCTTCTGTATACCTTCCCTTCACAACAGCGAAGGGTTTAGGGCTACAATTTTCTTCCAGAAGTCATACGTTTAAAATCAGAATGGATATCATAAGCTCCACGAATCTCGTATTTCTTTTGCCATATTTACACAGAAATACAAAAAAAAAAAAATAGGCTGAATCATAGGAAAGTTATGAAGCCTGAAGTCATACGTAATATCAGGTTGAAAAAGTCTTCCCCCCCCGCACTGAAGAAAGCAGTCACATAGGAACTAAATATTAACATATGCACCCACAAGTGCTCATTTCAACTTCTCCAAGTGTCCTTCAGTATGCAATACTCCATTCCCCAGACAGAGGAATTCAGGCAGGGTCACATCTGAAGCAGAATTTTATTCAACTTGAAAAGACATCAGTGCTGTACACCCATTGCTGCTGCAGAGAGGCAGCCTGCTAACAGGCACTGAGTGGTGTTGAGAGAACATAAAAATACTTCCAAATGACTTGCAGTTCAACACCAGTACCTCTGTATTGCTATTTAGAAAAATATATCTCTCCATTGCAGAGGGATCTGGACCTATCAGCTCATCTTTCAGTGTTAATGAACAGATTTTCACAAATCTTTGATTTGATTAAGCAATCTCTTTTCACAGATATTGATATAACAAAAATTCCACATCTCCCTAAAATCTCTACATATTACGTCTGCCTTATTAACAATACCAGTGATCCACTGTTATTCTCTTATAGATTTTATCTCCCCCACAAATATATACACAGGGCTTCTATTTTTTATATTTGTACACAGATTATGCAAAGACAGTGCTGTGATTCTGAGATGCTTGAAAACCTGGTTGGATGAAACTGCTAGGTTTAATGGACATCCCTCATTTAAAACAGCTGTAAAAGGCATGTTTCCATCCAAAGCAATATCAAACATAAGACTCTTTAGGAATTCAGATGGTTTAGGGGGGAAACGATTCACCTAGGTATTTTCTGAAAACTGAAAGAAAGAGGTAAAATGAGAGAGGAGAGGCAGACACTAAAGGACAAAGAAAGAGAAGGAAAGATGAAAACAGCCAGCTCCTCAGTGGTGCGTAACAGCTAAGGCTGCGGCACCAGACGTGCCTGTGCGCTGATGGAGGGAGGCTGGGAGGGAAGGCAGGGCACTGCTGCTGTTTCCTTTGATGCAGAGCCCATACTGCACAGCAGTAACAGCTACTGCGTAGCCCACCTCCCACTTCCCAAGGAAACACACCACGGAGCTTTTGCTATGGAAAGCTGGCAGAGAGAAACTCACTTTGCCTGATTCTTCCTGAGCTCAGGGGAACAGGATCTTATACAAACTTGTAAATACTTGTAGATAAACAGCATCAAAGAAGATTCCATCGACCGTTCCTCCTGTAACTTATGACTTTCAACTCTGCCTACCTAGATGTGCTGGAAGGGGTAAAATTATCCCCCAAAAGCACATTATTTCATCAGAGAGCCCTAACAACATAACCAAAAGCCACTAAAATCAATGAGAGAAACTTTTCATCATTTTCAGTAGGTACCGAATCAGACTCCAATAATCTTCAGCTGAATTATTAATGGTAACTTGTAAGCCTTTTATACCATTATCACAGGAAGATCTCTATTAGTCACCAATTTAGAGTGCAATTTTCAAAAACATCCAACTTATAGATGCACAAATCCCACTGACAAGCCAACAGGACTTAAAATTCCATTTGGCTTCCATTCCTGCCTTTTTAAAAATCCTGCCCTTAATACATTCAGTATTTCTACTGCATTACCAATAACTTATTTCACAATCAGGCCATAAATGTTACTTGGAAATGGTCTCTTGACAAGAATGCAACACTTAGTGCTAAGTTTACAAATGTTATATTCCCTCCCTAGAGCAGGATGAAATTTTAACTGAAAGGGTATTCTGTTCTAGGCAGGTTCTTCTACTTGAAATGCACTGGTTCTCAGAACGGTGCCTGCAAGAAAACCACCAAAAAAAATGATGTTTTCACATAGAGAAGAGACTTGGTCGTGCATACACAGAACCTGCCACATGTCAATACTATTTAAGTAAGTGGCTTTAATACTGTTTTTGAATAACATTCAAAATATCTTGCAGATACAAACAGTGCTTTGCACTTAAAACAGTATTTTCTACCCAAAATTCTCAGTAGCTCTACAAGTAGTGATGAACTAACCCCTGAAACTGGCAGCTTAGGTGCGTATTGTAGCAGTTTAATTATTAATCTGATAGAAAAGCCCAGCAAAGGTAAGCAATTTGTAGGAAGGCAGAAAATGTCCCCTAACAAAGCATGTAAAGACACGGAGTCTTAGCTCCCCCATCCTATGTCATCACATACATGCATTTTTTTAATCTTTTCACGCTGCTCCCTTGAGGATGAAATACGTCATGTTATCAAGATGGAGCTGCGCTAACAAGATAAAGGTATGAACATAGAAGATTTTACTAATGCTGCAGTTGTATTTCATTCTGTTTAACAGGAAAGCATTGACTGAGATTTTAAGGGCAGCGATACATTTCATGTAAGCATTATCACAAGTCAGGAGAAGTCACTAGCATATTGAAAGGAAGATGTGAAAGAAGCACAAAAAAAGAAGTGGAATTGAGGGCAACAACTGCAGCAAACTCAGCCAAATGGTTTGTAATGTCTCTTGAAGAGATGATCAAGGAGCTCAGGAAAACTGAGAGTTACCAACAAGCCTGTATAAAATAGTGCAACAGATTATCTCAGTGCAGAGGGAATATAGGAAGCATTGTAAGAGACTATTACTGTTCCACCCAGAGTCTTTAAAGGCTTCAACTATCAGAAGAAATTGTACAAAAGGTGAAACAAGAGCATTTAACAAAGAACTAGTGAAAAAGAATGGAAGAAACCATGATCCAGGGTATGATCCAGATGAGCCAATACACAAAAGGGCCAACAACTAATGAGGGACATAAAGAGGCAATAGGAAAAGGACCTATAAGTACAGCAGAAGTAAGTGGGAGACTAAGATAAGCAGAGGTTCTAGGGTTTAATGGAAAAGGAGAGAAAATAACAGACAGTTAAGAGAAAGCTGAAGTATTCAATACCCCCTTCGTAGTCTTTTAATGTCTCCACCCAAAGCATAATGAAAAGCAAAAAATTTGCTAAAGTGATTTTTACCAAGAAGACAGGACTACAGGCCTGAAGAAAAAAGAATAGGACAAAAAATATTGAAAGAAGCCAGACATACTCAGTTTGATAGAGAATGAAGAAGTTCACTGCAGAGTACTTATGGAATTACCTAAAGCCATCCCCAAACATTAGCTAGTGTATTCAATAATGCACGAACAAAGGGTAGGGTTCCCAAAGGACTGTGGAGAGGCAAAAATAGTATGTAACTTCAAAAGGAGAAGCGCGTCTGACTCAAGAAACTGCAAACCAATCCACCTCCCTTTTATACCCAGGAAGATGCTGAAACAAGTTAAATCATCACATAAGCACTTGAAGGATTAAGTGCCTGAAAATCAAAACATCAAGCCACTGAAATTTCCGTTTTGATGCGGTAACCAGCCTACCCAGTAACAGACAATTTATACTGGCTACAGTAAGGCTTTCAGTAACTGTCCAACATGGTATTTCCACAGGACAGTAAGGACTGATACAAAATCACAGCTTAGCATGAAATTGCAGCTTAGTGGGGGCACAGTTTCTTAAAAAACAATTAAACCAACCGCCACACAAATTAAAAGTGATTACTAAAATTCACTGCCAACAGAATGTAATTTCACATGGCACACTGCAAGAATACATCTTACAGCTGTCCGTATACATTAACAAATTTCAGTAGAGAAAAAATGTTTGTGCAGTAAGCAGGTAGGGTTCATATCACCTTTAATCCACAAGTGGACAAGATCAAAATTCAAAATAAAACTTAATATATTGAAGAACTTGTCAAAAGGTAAACTGCAAGCAAAGCAAGTGCAAATCTAGAAATCAAGCAAAAATAGAAAATAGAGATAAGCTGAGTTCTGCTGAGAGGGATCTGGAAGCCACTGTAGACTGTAAGTACAAATAGTATAATGGTATTTTTAAAAAAGGCATATGTCATGCCAAGATGTGTAACAGGAGTGTTGCATATAAAGTAACCTTTCCATTTTTCTCTACTCTCCAGAAACTTGCAAAACCTGAGTCAAAAAAGGAAGGGGAAAAAAAAAAGCAGAAGAAAATTCACAGTAAATGCATCACTGTTTTGTCATCTTATTTAGCTAGGGAGCAATAAATGTTAGCAGTGCCAAGAAAAAATATGGAGGGAACACTGTCAGGTCACACAGAAAGCAACATAATACTGTATCTTCTGGAGGAAACAAACCTCTTAACACCAAGCCCTCACAGACCATAATGCTATTTTCTTGTTCCTATTGCACTCAAATTCTTTAGCACTTGACACAGAATCAGAAGGGCTACAGTGTATAACACATTAATTTTTCAGAGTATTTAACCTTTCAAGAAGAATCATTCTACCTCTTCCAGAACGATTCTTCTGTCATTTACACATTTAACCAAAAATGGGCCTAGTTTTTGTCAGGGCTTTTGGGCACTTGGTACTTACTGCAATTAAACAGTAAGACGGAATAGATCATTTCCAGATAAAATTTTGACATCTTATCTTCATGTAATTACTTTCTACTATTTATAGGCCAAAACTCTATTTGTCTAGTTTTCTATTTTTAGTCTACAAAAAACGATTTAAAGTTAGTAATATACTTCACACATTAGAAAAATGCTGGTAAACATGTAGATTCTGTAGAATAAAGCAATGCATTAAAACTGCATTTAAACTTCAGACTACAAGTTCAATGCAGCAAAGCAGTTGTATATATACCTAATATTGCCACCAATTAGTTCTTCTTGTGTAAGTTTATTCTCAAAACTACCATGTTGCTACCATGACTGTAGACCAGCACTCAAAAATGAACAGATCACTTTCTTCAGATGCCAAAGTATAAAAATCTTCATTTTGGGGGGAATAAACTGAATAGATCTTAAGCTTCAGCAAGTGTTATCAACAGAATTGCTAAGAAATCTGATGACAGCACAGAACATTTTTCTGCTCTTGATTATGATAAATCTCCTTATTTAATACTGCTGCTTAAAAACATTTTGAGATACCTATTAGAATACTTTCTAGGAACCCATCAACCTATTGGGAGTTTCCAAATTTGGTTACAGAGAATGTTTCCTGAAAACAAAATTCCTATTATTTCAATCCTCTTAAACGCTATTAGCCTGTTTAAATAATAACAATATTACAAAAAGGTTTAAAATACCAAAGAAATACCTGTACCACAGAAACTGAAATGCCGGATAGTCTAATATGTGGGCCTATTTTGTGTGCTCTGCTGAATGCAATCACATCTTCCATGATGAAAGATTTTGCATTAGTGGGAATAACGTCCACTGATGAAGAACCACTACTCAATATGCAGGATAGAATATATATGATCAGCAAATACATTCAAGGTGACACTGTGACTTTTTCTATCCAGAGGCTTGAAAAGTATCTCCTGCTCACAATGAGGTATCAAAAGGAAAATGCTAGGTGTTAGCCTCACTGTTAACCAGCAAAAAAAAAAGCTCCCATTCATCAGCAAACTCCTGAATCCTAAAGCACTTTAAGAAGAGATGTATGTAACATGGAGTCGACAGCAGCAGCTGCAATATTTTTAAGCACTCTTCATCCCTGCTGGACGATTTTGTACTAGACATACTTTTCATGAAGCTCAACATAAGTTATTTTAAGCATGTTAATAAATAAATTAGGCTAAAGGTAATTCCCCAAATACTATGCAATTAATGACTTATTAATCATAGAAATACAAATGCTGAATACAGAGCTTCAGTATTCTGGGCTTCATACCATACAAAGTTTTTCAAAACCTGAAATGCACATCCAAAGTCACAGTGCTGCAAAGCTTGGTGGGTGTGAGAGGGAAACATGATTCAGTCCTGCAGCTCCAAATCCCATCCCTTCAACAATGAAAATCAATCCTTCCTTGACAAATTTGCAAGCCCATGTGGAGGTTTCCATATATATATATATATATACACACACAACACATACATAATCAGACCACTACATGGAGGCAGGACAAAGTACCTCCTTCACAAGAAGCACGAATGAAAGAAAGCAGTTTTGGTTCTGAAAAACCCAGTGCTATTACTTTTTAAAGGTGTTCCACTAGACAATGAATAAATTCATTGTGCAAAGATTCTCCTATTATGACAACCGTACTACCTAGTGCACAATATCACTGTTGTTGCTCTTTCACAGGCATTCAGAAATTGCACCACAACATTGCCTTCACAAGTATCTGGCACTCCAAATATGGCAGCTCCTGGAAGCTGAGCAGTTCTTGGGACGTACGGCCTTGAAATAGGAGCGATGGGAAGACTGTAAAGTCTGCCAGCAATGTGAGGCCTTTAGATCAGAGGAGAGGAATAGCTGAAAGCAGACAAATAAGCTTCCACAAGAGAACTGTGATTGAGGCTATGAGGGCACTGACCTGAGCATTCAGAATGAGGAAGCTCACCCTCTTCAGAAATTATACCTTTTTCTGCACACTTAAAGGTATGCAGTGAACCCTCCAAAATACACTTCCTATTGTACATGTTAAATATGTAGCAACTTCTCCTTCCAAGAAACATTTAAAGCCTTTTTGGTTTACATTCCAGTGTGTGGAGGGCGTCCCTGCAGCACACCAGCTATTTTATTTATATGCCACAAAATATTCAAGCGTTTTGAATGTAAGGTTCAGGGTATGTGAAAACAAGGCCTTTTACACAATGATCTTTAGATACAAGTCCATGCTGATGTGTATGGAGTGACCCAGGAAAACACCAGTTAACACATCCCTTAGAACACGCTATATTAGATCCAATAAATATGAAAGAGTTGGTCACACCTATAAAGTGGAAGTCTGAGATACTTCACTACTAAATAACTCCATTTGTGGAAGATGAAACTTTTTTTTCACAGTAGGCTTTGGAAAAAAATAAGCCTTTCTGATTTAACTGATACTTCTGTAGCATGAATATAGTGAAACCAACATGTATCTCTGCCATCATGACATGCATTACTGTCACATCTAGTAGCCTATTACACATAAATATTTGTCCACATTCACTTTTCCCTTCTCAAAGATTTTAGATTTTTTTCTTTTCAGATAATTAAAACTATTTTATCCTTTTGCATTTGCCACTTTTATTCTTAAAATAGTCTGCATTTATACTTATATTTACTTAGTTAGTTTTTACATACTTTTTCTTTCAAAGGACAACTTAAGTTCCACCGTGAATTTTGCAAATTGCAAATATTTACTGCATAGTATAGATTATATGTAAAGCTTTGGTTTTAAACAGCATTCTTAAGTGTATCTGACACACACATTCCAATGGTAAGCTTCATCAGAAGTTTGAACTTCATTCAAGTGTTTATTTTAAAAGATTTCAGTGGGCACACAATTCTGTTTAAATGTAAACATTCTTCCTGTTCCCAATTATCTCCTCCACTATCATCTCCCATCAGATGTCACTGGAACAATCACTTAACTCTTGTGTCCTCACTGTTTTTCCTCATGGTCAACACAGATATTTTTCCCCAACAGCACTCATCATCCTGCACCTATTCTGAAGTTACAATGCAAGTTTTAGGGTATTTTGAGCATTAGAATTTTCTTTTTTACCTCACTTTCTATAATTTAAACCGCCTATTGTAAGTTTTGGGAAAATAACCAGAATATGTGGGTTTAGTTGATGTAGATATACTCCAAGCTAACACCTAGAGGATTATCTATATTAAAACAAAAAGTCTTACTTTCTAGTCACATCACTAAAGTTACTGTGGTAGGTGATCTGCAGCACTTTATTCTCAGGTAACAAAGGGTAAGGAACCAGGCAAACGCACCAGGTTTGACTCAGCTATCTGCTAAGAGGTCACTAATGCTTTCTGAGGTGCCTCCCTATTGTGTCTGATATGTGAAATGGGACGTGGTGGAGACTCACAGCCCTCTGAAGCGGTGTGGAAGGCTGGGAGGGCATTCCAAATGACACCAAACGCCTATTTGAGGAAAACCAAACCCACCGGCTATTATAATGGTCCGTTCACTCTCCGCATCGCACTCCTCCAAAATGAATCCTATTAAGGTGATGCCATTACAGCACAGCCATATAAGTATATCCATTATCTCCCCAGTGGAACTTGTCAAAAACAACAAAAATTTACTTAGCATAACCAAGAAACACGCAACTGAATGGTTAAAAGATATGGTTTGGGTAGAGAAACATGCCAAAAATTTGGATCATTCAATATTATTCAATAGCCTAGATAATCAAGAGGTTGTGGTCCTGGATTTATAGTTTGTAAGCAAAGGACAATACTGGTAATGATATAAAATATGAATTAAAGGTAACATAATACCTTGCATTTATTCCATTAAACTTTAAAGTGAAAATGTTGATATTGACACTAAATGGAACATTTAATGCATACTCTTTTGCTTTAGGAAGAACTTATAGCAATGCTCACTTTGAAAATGGAGCTCAACATTAGATTATAAAGTCATTAACAAGAACACTGAACTAGTTTATTAGCAAGATACACAGACAAGCAATTGCTTCTTCACATAAAAGTCATGAAAACGCTGAATTCTATTTGAGTCGCCACATGAAAATTAGTCATGTGTAGATGAGTGGACAAGATCGGAAATGCAGTGCTACCTGCGAACACGACTGTACGCATGCAGTCCCACTTGCTTTCAAAGAACTGCTTATGTAACTAAGGGCTTGCAGTATCTACCAGCAAGATACTACTATTCTTTAAAAGATTTCTTTTTACTGTATGGGAGTTGAGTTACAGCAGTGTCAACTTTCACACTGTTCATAAACTTACATTTTAGTTTACTCCAGCAGCAGTGAAGTCCTACTCTACACCATTGCTTTCAGCTTGCCTATCTTCCCAGCACCTTATCTTGGTATCCATGCTTCTCAAATACCACTTTACTACAAAATACGCTTCAAATAAAAAGAAAGTAAAGAAAGTATTAGCACGGGATTAAGTTGTGTTGGTATAATGTGATAAAACAGTACAACAATAAGAAGGAAAAAAATACAAGCAAAAAACGATCAGCAAGAAATACACAGAAAGAAGTAAACTTTTTGACAGTTTAATTAAGTAAAAGAGATGTTGCCTCGACCTACGATACGACAGGCCCTTCAAAGACACGTTAACGGAAGATAGCGTTCCTTCCTTCACGTTTCTAGTACAGCCTGTGAGTCAAAATTTTAGAAAAATAATCCACTATGTTCAGTGGCGACTGGAAAGCACATCTTGACACGTGCGCGCAGGCGGTGGCGAGGGGGTCTCCAGCAGAGACCTGAGCGGGGCCCCAGGGGCACCTCGGCAAAGTTACCTCCCGCCGCAGTCTGTCTCGGGCTCTGAGGTGCTCCTCACCGGAGTACTGCGAGGCTTCGAAAAACTACTGCTTGTAAAACATATTTAAATCCCCCAGGAGAAAGAAAATAAAAAGGGGTGAGGGGGAGAAGAAGCCCCAGTCCCGCCGCACCGGAGCGGAGCTGAGGGCGCAGGAGTCGGGCGCGAACGGCGCTGCTCCTTCCATCAGCTCACCGCCCCACACAGCCCCGCCGAGGGAGCGGGGCTGGGGGGAGGGGGGGGTGATCAACCTCCT